>OX463865.1:20049731-20498789 GCA_949825065.1 Odontocerum albicorne
TATATATATATATATATATACATATATACATACATATATACATACATACATACATACATACATACATACATACATACATACATACATACATACATACATACATACATACATACATACATACATACATACATACATACATACATACATACATACATACATACATACATACATACATACATACATACATACATACATACATACATACATACATACATACATACATACATACATACATACATACATACATACATACATACATACATACATACATACATACATACATACATACATACATACATACATACATACATACATGCATCTTGAACACTCTTTTATTCTATAAAATGGTCCCTTTTGTTCTAGCCTGGAAGATGGTTTTTAATTTATCACCTATATTTATAGTTTATATGCTCATCTAGTTTCGACCTGTCAATCAGGTGTCATCCTCATGGAGCTAGTGCTTCTGCGAGACTCGTGACCTCAAAAATTATCTATGATATCTGTTATTAGTGCTTGGTGTTGCCATGTCTTTTTGAGGTATTTCATTGTCATTGTAATGATCTCAGTGGGTACTCTTATAAGGTTGGCTATTCACGGGATAGAAATGGTTTCCGAGTGTGGGTGTCCAAATAGGTGATAATTTATGGCATCGTCTAATTTATTGAATGTTAAATGAAAATACCATAAGGCCGAGACCGCACAGGTAGAAACCTCGCTTGGTGCTTAGAGCTACGCTGCGAGTTAGGTGACATATCCTAGCGAACCAACGCACCGCATACTATCGCAATGGCCACACTGCACGCTTCGCGCCACGCTACATGACGATTAGTCACCGAGTGAATCTCCTAGCGAACAGACGTGTTGGTTAATTTTATTGTGTCACCGTGATTTTACGAGATAGCGTAAGTTTTAATAACAGCTGTGTATAAAAGGGAGCCTTTACGGAACTCATCGAGCAAATTATACAAAAATGTTCCTGTAATAAAATCACTTTGGAATGAAGTTGCACAGGAAGTAAATAAAGATAAGGTAAGAATTGTAATGAAATTGGTTAGTTTTGAGTGTGGCATCGTTTGTTGACTTAACCGCTCCCAAATGTTAAATGAATTTGTGCATAGCACTTTGGTGTGGCCAAGCATGAAGTCACCTAGTATATGAGTCACGTAAAACCTAGCTTAGCACCTAACGAAGCACTTTAGTGTGGCCTCGGCCTAAGTTTTTAATGAACATATCAAATAATCGCGAAAATTTCAAAAATATTTTTTGTTTATTTATTTATTTATTTAACACTTTTATTGCAATACAATCTGGCGGGCTTATTGCCAGGTGGCAATCTCTTCCAACCAACCAGACAAAAGTAAATGAAGCAAGTTACGTGGTCGCATAAATCATTCAAATGACTATCCATCCCCACGAAATCCATAAACATATACGTGAGAACATGCCCACAAACCCCACAAAGACGGACAATCACCCGAACATTATTTTTCATATAAAGTGAGATATCATCAATCAAAAGGAAAGGAAAGGATGGTGGAGAGGAAAGGAAAAGAAAAATCAGGAATGAAACACGTTATTTTATTGACTAGAAATTAAGAGTTTTTTCAGTCGCTTCTTAAAGCATGACAAGGACGGAGCGAGTCTTATATTGGTTTGTAACTGATTCCAGAGTCTCGCTGCATGGACAGTAAAGGACGACGTAAAGAAAGAGGAGCGGTGAACTGGAAAGGCCAATAAACAATCTCTGTTTGAGCGTAGCGCTAATCCATGATTGGAAAGACGCTGAAAATTTTCGGCGAGATAAGAGGGTGCGGCGGGACAGTTAAGGATATTATACAATAGAGACAGTATGTGAATTTGGCGTCTATTTCTAACATTCAACCAGTTCAATGCCTTCTGGTATGAAGTTATATGATCGTACTTTCGTAGGTTGAAAATAAATCTTAGGCACACATTTTGAAGACGCTGTACTTTGTTTATTTCAGAGGAAGAAATTGTTAAGAGAAATCGGATACTTCAGGAGGCTGACATAGAGGAAGAGAAACGCGATGTGATCCACAGGGAGATCGGGAAATTCCGAGAAATCATGAAGGTCAGTAGACACACCTTAGATCACAACCCGCTCTTTTCATCGGGGAAAAACTTTCCACCTTTCCTTACAGATGTCATTACACGGATTCCAATACCGATTGGGCGAGCTAAACACTATTATCAAGTAGAATCTATTAGAATATTTATTTTATTCAATTTCTCTTCTATTGTTATGTAGGGGAATACCAAAATTAAATTCATTATAATTTTTTTATCACAAGATATTCATTTCTTATGCGATATTGATATTGATACATTCTTTATATCTTAAGTCACTAGAATATTTTTATATTTCCGTATATTGACTAGAATTCCATATAGTGACTCTAAAATTAAATTATTCAATATCTTGATTAACATTTTTTTTTTATAATATTTTAAAGTTGGTCTATAATGATTATAACAATTGTCGAGTAATTTTTGATCTTTTATAGTTAATTTATTTGATTGTATTTTTTTATTATTAGAATACATCGATAAAAAAATAGCAATAAATCTTTTATCTGAAAGTTGGTATTTCATCAATTTGACCGTAACAAAAGCGATAGAATATATTTTTTATCGTTTGAGCTTAAATTATCAACTATAAATGCTCGGTAATAAAAAATATTTTACTCTCGATTGTGTAGATCTGTATAAATGTATTTGTTATTTATGTATTTTTTTTCTTTCACCTTTGTAATGCGGGAAAACTTGAATATTTCAGAGTTGCGTAAAATTGTATTTTCGTAATGAGAAAGTTACGTAAGATATCAACTATATACGGGCAGTTTATATGCTATTAATCAAACGAAACTGTGGGTTTATTAGGTCAAAAGAAAATTAAGAAATGGAATCAAAACAGCTGTTCTCGGTTTGTGTGTTGGAACTTGTCCAGACAGTTTTTATATTGGTTCAATGTCACAGCACTCTCTACACTATTGGGCAGTTTAGAATATTTGAATATTATCTGTCAAATGCATTACCTATTAAATAATATACTTTCTTATTTCACTATTTACATCTATCACCCTCCGTCTCACCCGTCTTGAAGCTCTCTTCAGGCAGAATTATTCCGGTTAGTTCTCTCTCTCCATGGTTGCAGTCCTAAGACTGGTTTGCAGCAATTTCAACTCTTCTCCATTCTTTCCTGTCCTGTGCGGCTCTTTTTAAATCTGTATATGTTGAGCAGCGCACGTCCACCAACAGGTCCTCCAGGTACTCTCGGCGTGGGCGTCCCCTAGAGTTTGTCCCCTCGGTCATACCCTCCATTATGGCATGCAAGAGGCCCTCTTGTCGTATTATATGACCGATCCATCTTGCACGCCTTTCGGACAGGATCCTGAGCAGGTGCCTTCCTCCTTCGATTCATTGGAGAACCTCTTCATTTGTGATGCGGTCTCTCCAGGAAATTCCTAATAGTCTTCTATAGGACCACATCTCAAAAGCCTCTAGTCTTCGTCTATCTCTTTCGGATAGGCACCATGTCTCGCAGCCGTACATCAAGATACTCCATACATAGGTCTTGATGAGGAGTATTCTCAGTTTTAGGTCTATATTATTTGATTCTATTATTTTCGACCTTTTATTAAATGCAAGTCTAGCCTGATGTATACGGCTGTCGACCTCGCTCTTGGACCGACCGTCCCATGTTATTTTGCTCCCGGTTAGTTACAAGAGCAATATTTCGGTCTAACACATGTTTCATTGTAAAACTGTGTACGCTCTAATGACCCAAAGACAAAATATTAACGAGAGATGATTTATTTTAAATTCTTTAGATGTTTATAACTTTGTTTATATTAGTTTGTAACATTATCCATTAAAAAAATTACCATTATATTTTTGAGAAGTCTCAAAAACACAGCCCCTCGGCTTGTGACATGCTCCGAATGTTGCAATCACATCCAAAACTCTACCAGGATATAATACTTTGTGAAGACAGTCAGTAATCTATTTGTTTACTTCAGGATCACTACAGAAGTTGGTCAGGACTGTGCTTGGTGTCTTTCCATGGTGTGTGAGAGAAGTTTTTACGAGAGTCGTCCAGAAAGTAAAGAACGTCTTGGCATAACTAAATAAAAACTAAAGATATCAACACAAAACTTTATTTACAAAGTCACAGTACCTTACTCTATTTTTCAATGTAGTCGCCATAGCTGTCGAGGCACTTATTGTAACGTGGAACCAATTTTTTCAATTCCGATGTTATACTCTTCTACCGCCAAAGATTTGAGCCAGGATGTCACTTCTTGTTTGAGGTCTTCATCGTTTGCGAACTGTTTTCCACCCAAAAATTCCTTTGGTTTCGGGAATAAGTGAAAATCACTTGGTGCCAAGTCAGGGCTGTAAGGAGGATGTCCAAAAATTTCCCACTTAAAACACTGTGTTTGCGGTGTTCGAAAAGAGAACTTCAACTCAGCTGTATAGATAGATATTTAGACCTTCATTATAGAATTTCTACGAACTTAATATGGTCAATGATATATTAAACCTTGACAATAAGTGACATTATAACTTGAACCATCTTCCAGAAGTGATATGGCAACTTTGAACTGTATTTTAAAAGTGACATTGCAACTTGAAATCATACTCCAAAAATGACATTGCAATTTGAATCATATTTCAAAAGTAACATTGCAACTTTGAGTCATATTCCAAAAGTGACATTGCAATTTTGAACCATATTTTAAAAGTGGTATTGCAACTTTGAAGCATATTCCAAAAGTGACATTGCAACTTTGAACCATATTCCAAAAGTGACATTGCAACTATAAACCATATTCCAAAAGTGATGTATTCTAAAAATGATCCTGAACTTTTGACCACAAGTTTGATCCATAACACGTAAATGACTCATAGCTATTGTAACTTTGAACGTTTCATGTTTTCCTGCAAGTGCCACACGACCGTGTATGATATATTATACAATGGAGAAAGACTCGTAATTACATGTGATTGCTTGATATTGCCCCCCTCTGCTAGGTGTTGAGCTCTCAATAGGGGCCGAATCGAACAGTATCTGCACACAGACACAAAAACATTTGATGATGGGTGCAAGCCATGTGGCCTCGGTGAGTCTGCAATATGCAAAAACAACATTCAACGGTATTGTTGGCCCATCGACGTGTACTTTTTCGCGAATCAACTATTCGGAATTGCATTTTTTTTAACGTACTTGAAGGCATTTGATTCCATAACCGTTTGATATGTTTAAGTTCCAACAACACTAATTAGATATTAGGGTTTTTCAACAAACCCCATTGATCTGAAAAACCTGAAGCATTGTTTAATTTTAATAATCTTGATATATGTCTAAACATCAGAGGCAGCAATGCAGGTGCCAATGGTCTAGTGCAGGGGTCTCCAAACTACGACCCACCAATCCGCCCGCGGTAGTGGGTCGGATATGCCCGGTATCCGGGCCGTCGTAGTTTATTTTGATTATTGTATCATTGTAAGTAAATCAATCATAGAAAATAATAATCAGATGTTTTTATTTAACGACCAATTAAGAAACACAATAACTGACATACATAATAAAATTGAACATTTTAACTGTAATTAATGATGTGAGATTTATCATAAAAACTTACAATAAGTAAGTACCAACCGAAATTGCGAACGGGGCGGAGTCCACCCCCGCACCCTGCGCCATAGATATCTTACTCGCCGGCTAGTCCCAATACGAAAATTTGCGTGTAATTCAAAACTACAGTATTTTGGTATGATGAGCTAGCTAGGTCTTGGCTCTTGGGACTTAGTGGAGGAGTCTGTGTGGCTCTTGGGCTAAAGAGTTTGGAGACCCTTGGTCTAGTGGATCGATTTGTAATTGATTTATTAAAACACTTTTTCATTTTAAGATAAGTATAACCATTACCGATTTAAAGGTTTTCACTTCATCATCAGGGAAGCACAAAGAATATCTGTTTCTACTTCCCAGATGATGAGGTGAAAACCTTAAAACCGGTAGGATCATTCCATTATCTTAAGTGAATAAAACAGTGTTTTAGTAAATCAATTACAATGTCTTTAAACCTCGACTATGAATATAAACATTTTAACTATGGATAATATAGTACAATAGATTTGTTTTGCATGAATACTTTATTTTTTATAACTAACTTTCAGACCTTATTCTAAGCTGCCTTTTACTTATTCGAAAGTGCAGTGCTGTCGAGGCGACATTTAACTATGTACCCAATAGTTTGCAAATAATCAATCCACTTTCATGGCTACTTCTCTGTAAGAATTTCATTAATTTGGCCGAATTCTGAAAATGGAAAGAATGAAGTCTTTATAAAGTCACGAGTATGCATGATAAAAAGTACATGGACATGGTAGAAGCGAAAATTGTATTCCGGAACAGGTATAAGTAGAAATCTGATCTCTCGACCCACTCCATGGTGATGATCATTCCCAAGGCAAATCTGTTTCGATGTAGCATCTCTCCAAAAGTGTAATTTCATGAAGTTTCTTCAACGTTTCAATATTTTTTTTAACCTAGCGAGCTTATGGCCATTATTAACAAAGAACATTCTATGTTCTCAGACATTCCAAAGACAATCTTCCATGCGTTACGGTTAATCACTTTGAAACAGTGGCCCAAATCCCTCTAGTTCATCAAGCCACCTGGTAGACAACATTAAGAGAAGTGGCGCAAGTATAGATCTCTGTGGTACCCCAGATTTCCCAGGTTCATCGAGCCACCTGGTAAACAATAAAGAACAGTACCCCTAATACAGATCCCTGTGGTACCTCACACTTCACAGGTTTATCAAACCACCCGGCAGACAGTAAAAAACAGTGGTCCAAATACAGATCCCTTTGGTACCCCCACACTTCACAGGTGTATCTACCTGGTAGACAGTAAAAAGCAGTAGTCCAAATACATATCCTTGTGGTACCCCACACTTCACAGGTCTATCAAGCTACCTGGTAGACAATCAAGAACAGTGGTCCAAATACAGATCCCTGTGGTACCCCACACTTCATGGGTTTAATGAGCCACCTGGTAGACAATAAAGAGTTGCTCAAATACAGATCTCTGTGATACCCTACACTTCATAGGTTTATCGAGCCACCTGGTAGACAGTAAAGAGTAGTAGTCCAAATACATATCCCTGTGGTATCCCGTACCTTACAGGTTTCCCTATAAATAACGAGTTTTAAATGTGGGGTAGATTGGCATCTATCAATCAAACAAAAGACCATACAATAAAACAAAATACTCTCTCTCTCTCTCTGGTGACATTACAGGCCATGGAGGTATAAATGAGACTTATATGTAGCCTTTCAGGTTGATTTCCCTAAATAAAGTAAAATCCGGATTGGTTAGGCATTAATCACCTTACTGATAATCCAACCGGGTAGGCCGACAAGTATAGCCAAGGTGATAAAATTGTAAGAATTTAAATATAACGTAGAATCAAAATAACTGTTTTGATTTATAATCATTTGATTAAGACAATAATCGCCGAGTTTATTATTATTGGGGTTGTTATTTTGCAAACATCATCGGTTATGGAATCAGATTGCTTTCGTTATGTAATTAACGCGATTATCTCGTTAAAATTTGCCGCAGTTATTAAGTATGATTTTTAGTTGAAAAAAAACTAGGGTTCAATTTACAATCGATTTTTTATTTAGCATTATTTATTGACATTAACCCTTATCTTAGCAAAGTTCAATTTATCCAAATATTAACGTTTTTCTTTGGTGATTCCTTGTTATGTGGTAAGTTATGAAGGAAAATTGAGGATAAAAAAAACACAACTTTTCCTTATAGTTTCTTTTTTTTATATGTAACACCCACGTTACATTGCCAAATATAAATTTTTTATAAAACACAAAAAGTGCTATAAAATGATTCTATAATCTAAAACATGAACAACATTTACATAGCTGAATTATCAACAAATAAAATGGTTTGAATAATTTTTCTCCACATGTAGTGATTAATAAGATATTTAAAGATTATTTATCCCAATTTTCAAAACGCGCCCACGCTGTCCAGACATGTTGACCCGGTGTCGTTTGAAAGCTTGTAGCGTTGTCAATATTCATCACCAGATGATACCACTGCACACAATTGTGCGTGTATAGTATTTGAATGTGTTGCCATATTTGAAATTATGTTAGAGTTTCTGTTTTTTTTTTTAAATCCCTAAATTAGTGTAACACCTATGTTACAATGCCATGATAAGGGTTAAACCCTCTTTAAGTTTAACTTGAGTTAAGTTTGTCTTGAGTATTAAGTTTGTCTTCAACTTACAACAGGTAAAAACTACCGAAATTCAATTTGAATGACTGAAAATTGTAAAATATATATTTTATGACAATTCTTGAAACTTTGTGTTTGGTTTCTCTATTGTCACTTGTCAGTCAGAATTTTTTATTATTGCTATCTACAGGAGATTTAATTATTAGTGTCCGACTGATTGGATAATTTTTGGAGACCGAATACGGTATAATATTTGATTGGTTGAACTGGTTTCCAACGGGAATCAAACCCGCAACCCTTTGATTAAACGACAGATGTGTAACCAACTAGATCGCGGAGACCGTCGTGTTTGCATAACGTGTTTCTGATGCTATCTATGGTTCATGTTTCGTGCGTCATTAAGTGATTAAAGATCACTCGAATGGTGCTTATGTTTTAGTTACTTCTTCTTCCTAGTGTCATGTCAGGTCCCCCCACCGTTGAATATCACCTGAGAGTAGACATCTTTGTCCCCGGCAGCCCGAAAAAGATCTCCAACGCCCCTTATGCCAGTCCAATCACGTATATAGCGAAGCCAGGACATTTGCCTCCTGCCAACACCTCTTCGGCCTTCTATTTTGCCTTGGATGATCAGGTGCAGTAATTTGTACTTTTCTCCTCTAAGTACATGACCCAAATAGGACACCTTTCGGATTTTAATATTAGTCAGCAACTCTCTATCAACTTTGGCTTGTGTTTGACCCTTGTGTTGCTGACCAAATCCGTCCAAGGTATCCGTAGCATTCTCCGGTGCACATTTCGAATGCTTCCAGCTGGTTCATACTACTTACAACACATCAGCCTTAATTTCACTATCGTACCTAATCACTTCATTCCGTATTCTGTCGTACATTTTTATATTATTTTACATATACGTAGATAACTCTATGACTTATATATATTTTTACATGGCTTGTATTGCGTTGCACATTTGCTAAAATAGATTATTGATTACTTTCGACTTACTAAGTCATTTAAAATTGCTAAAGGCATAAAGCAAGGATGTGTGATGTCACCTTGGTTGTCCAATAAATGTATGTATGTATGTATGTATGTGTGTGTGTGTGTGTGTGTGTGTGTGTTCATATCATCGTTGCTGGGCCTCGTAGTCGAGGATCCCCTCGAAATTTCAATTAAATTGGAAAGTGTGCCATGGAGATTATGTTTCCTTCTTACTATCTCCTCTTTAAGTGAAAGAGCCGTTGCACATCAGCGAATTCACCAGCTACACCGCTGTACGGGAATACGATCGGAGCACACCGGCGTATTTTTTCCTTTTTGTTTTAAAGAATGGACTTATGCCACCGAATACTATGCAGAAAAAATACTTCTTTCATACGAGGGAAGTAGTACATCGGACGGGATTCGAACCGGCGACCTTCCCAACGGAAGTCCAGTGCATTACCACGTGGCTATGCACCTGACATATGTGCACGATCTAAAAGATGATGGAAGGGATATAAGTTTGAATGAAATAAATGTGTGTGGACTTCTGTATGCAAACGATATGGTTATACATGCTGAAAATGAAGATGATTTAACATATATAATAGATGATTTAACATATATAAGAAGATGATTTAACATATATAATAGATAATTTAACATATATAAGAAGATGATTTAACATATAAAATAAGTGAGCTATATGAGAAATGTCTAGTAAAATAATAACAAAAGAAAAATGTATATAGCGCCTTTTAGAAGGTAAGCTCTCTTCAGAGGTGCTCTAACTTTGGATTAGAACCCTGTATTATTGAGATAAAAACCAATACAAAATAAATATGTATAAGTTGAGTGTAAGGACAGGAAGCTAGTGGCTGCGGCTTTTTTATTAGGTACTTCTCCCCATCTGCATATGTTCATAAATAAATTAGATAAAAAAACCGCGGAAAACTTACAGAGGGAAGACGAACTATAAAGATACCTTTGTAGATCTTCCGATATTTGATAGTAAGACATTCGGTTTTTTTTTTTTTTTTAACTTGGCGAGTTTATTGCCATGTGGCAATCTCTTCCAACCAACCAGAAAGATGTTTTATAGGCCCTAATTGAAAACCAGACTGGAATCTTATTTTTAAAAAATCTGGGTTCCAGCGGGGATCGAACCCGCAACCTCCAGATCGGCAGACAAGTGTCTTACGACCAGGCCACGGAGGTCGTCTTTAGGTGTAGTGTTCATATAACATCGTAAATTTTTATAGGACTCCCAAAAAAAGGTTGTCTTCAAGTGTTTCTGAAAGCCGCGCATGCCACCCCATATCTCTTAACACTAAGTGGTAGACTATTTCACATCACAGGACCAACAACGGCAAAAGCTCTTTAGTAATACCTCACCCTATATCAGATATAATCACGTAACAGATTTGACTCTCACAATCTGCATCCGACACCTATATTCAATATGTCCGATTAACAAATTAAACTTTTACTTTCGACTGTGTGTTCGTTCCCTCACGGAATGATTTCTCTGATTGTTGTCATTAACTGATTATCATGACCACGTCTCGCTTTTGCTGCTGATCTGGATCCTAAAGAAAAATCCACAACGTTAACATCACGAACTCTCGTACTTTTACTTGATAGGCATAATGTGGCTTTCCAAGAGCTGATGATAAATAGTCTTGTCAAATTTGATTGATCCGTAGAAATGTACCCAGACGACGTCACTGTAGTACAGCTTCTAATACATAGTTCCGTCTTATACTGTGGAGTCGAACCATTCAGAGTTTTGAACACCATAAAACAGAGCTTAAACTTCACCGTTTTAGGATGTTTACTTTAACCAGTGAAACTCCTTCAACTGGGATGTTATTCAGATGGATTTTCTTGCATCAAAAAATCGTTCCACTGCATTAGAAATTCTTCGTAAACAATATTTCTTAGATATCCATGCTAAAGGTTAGACACTCCGAAAGACTGATTGAGGTAGACCGATCTGTTCGTCCGATTCACCTTAGCTCTAGACGGTTAACAATTTTAGTGTAGCGTGTTGACAATGAAGTATTTTGTTTAAACTTTAGCCTTCCAAAATATCTGATGATGGTAAAATAACATTTTAGTCAAAATACTCGGTAAAACCCCGTTAATTTGAAATTCACCGACACAATGCATAATCTGTGCAAAGGGGTGCTAATTTAGTTTAAAAAATGTATATATTCCGCAAAAACGCATAATTTTACTAATAAAATAAACCCCTGTTGCAATTTATAATATGTACCTACTGAAATAAAAATATAATTAGTTTCGAGAAATATCCAGTGTTTCGTACGTCAGGATAGGTTATCAAGAAAACATTTTTAGGTAGGATATCCAGTGTTTCGTACATCAAGATAGGTTATCAAGAAAACATTTTTAGGTAGGATATCCAGTGTTTCGTACATCAAGATAGGTTATCAAGAAAACATTTTTAGGTAGGATATCCAGTGTTTCGTACATCAAGATAGGTTATCAAGAAAACATTTTTAGGTAGGATATCCAGTGTTTCGTACATCAAGATAGGTTATCAAGAAAACATTTTTAAGTAGGATATCCAGTGTTTCGTACATCAAGATAGGTTATCAAGAAAACATTATTAGGTAGGATATCCAGTGTTTCGTACATCAAGATAGGTTATCAAGAAAACATTTTTAGGTAGGATATCCAGTGTTTCGTACATCAAGATAGGTTATCAAGAAAATATTTTTAGGTAGGATATCCAGTGTTTCGTACATCAAGATAGGTTATCAAGAAAACATTTTTAGGTAGGATATCCAGTGTTTCGTACATCAAGATAGGTTATCAAGAAAACATTTTTAGGTAGGATATCTAGTGTTTCGTACATCAAGATAGGTTATTAAGAAAACATTTTTAGGTAGGATATCCAGTGTTTCGTACATCAAGATAGGTTATCAAGAAAACATTTTTAGGTAGGATATCCAGTGTTTCGTACATCAAGATAGGTTATCAAGAAAACATTTATAGGTAGGATATCTAGTGTTTCGTACATCAAGATAGGTTATCAAGAAAACATTTTTAGGTAGGATATCCAGTGTTTCGTACATCAAGATAGGTTATCAAGAAAACATTTTTAGGTAGGATATCCAGTGTTTCGTACATCAAGATAGGTTATCAAGAAAACATTTATAGGTAGGATATCTAGTGTTTCGTACATCAAGATAGGTTATCAAGAAAACATTTTTAGGTAGGATATCCAGTGTTTCGTACATCAAGATAGGTTATCAAGAAAACATTTTTAGGTAGGATATCCAGTGTTTCGTACATCAAGATAGGTTATCAAGAAAACATTTTTAGGTAGGATATCTAGTGTTTCGTACATCAAGATAGGTTATCAAGAAAACATTTTTAAGTAGGATATCCAGTGTTTCGTACATCAAGATAGGTTATCAAGAAAACATTTTTAGGTAGGATATCCAGTGTTACGTACATCAAAATAGGTTATCAAGAAAACATTTTTAGGTAGGATATCCAGTGTTACGTACATCAAAATAGGTTATCAAGAAAACATTTTTAGGTAGGATATCCAGTGTTTCGTACATCAAGATAGGTTATCAAGGAAACATTTTTAGGTAGGATATTTACTTATTACGAGAAATTTATTATACGTACGAGTGGACACAGGGGTGATTGTATCAGTAGCATAGGTTAAGGTAGCTCCCCACGAGTTACGGTCACGTGACTGGTCACGTCCCTAAACATATGCGCATTTTTATTACTTAGTTATATCAAATTTTCAAATTGAGTTGCGTAAAAATGTACTGATTTATGGCGCAAAGGTCTGATTAGTGGTCTAATTCAACTATGACAATTTGGGTTTTGAAGTACGTTTTTAGGCGTTTGCCGTTCTGCATATCAGTTGTATAAGGTCTTTCGGAATGTTGTACTGCGTGGTTTACTGACTTACTATGCCGAGGTATAAAAATGTTTAATTTTTCATCTTTAGGTCTTGTTCGTAATCGAAGTATAGCGAAGTTGACTACGAACAAGCCCTGAAGATGAAAACAGCAACTGTAAACCGCACTCCGAAAGACCTTATACTACTGGACTTTGAAGTGTTTGAAAAATATCTAATTATATCGAATCTCGAATCAACGGGGTTTTACTGTAAACAGTTTGATATTTCTATAAACAAAAAATCTTACTTTAAGTTAATTAATTTATTATAAAGATTTCAGCTTTAAATTTGTTTGATCGAGACGTAACATGTCGATGCGCCAACATACCGAGTAGACGTCTATTCTTTCCTTCCTTAAAATCCCTGTTATTCATTTATGACTTATTATTTCATTCGATTTTAAATTATCATATCAGAGTTGCTGAAAAAAACTTATTTATAACAAAAACAATATATTTTATCGTGTTAAAAAAAAAACAAATATCAACGTAAAATTTACTTTTGTAAATTCCACTAGTATGATATTATTATTCTCGCAACTCGTGTTTCGAAAGATTTCTTCATCAGGCAGACTAAATATTCCAATACAATCCGTAACCCGTTTCTCATAACGATTGTGTAAAGGGTTGCTGCAGGGGAAATATTGATAAATAAACTGATTTATTTTGAAATATATTAGTGTGTGTAAATTCGTGTAACGATAGGAAAAGGAGTAAATGGGGCACTAAAATATGTATATATATATATATATATATATATATATATATATATATATATATATATATATATATATATATATATATATATATATATATATATATGTATGTATGTATGTATGTATGTATGTATGTATGTATGTATGTATGTATGTATGTATGTATGTATGTATGTATGTATGTATGTATGTATGTATGTATGTATGTATGTATGTATGTATGTATGTATGTATGTATGTATGTATGTATGTATGTATGTATGTATGTATGTATGTATGTATGTATGTATGTATGTATGTATGTATGTATGTATGTATGTATGTATGTATGTATGTGTGTATGTGTGTATGTGTGTATGTGTGTATGTATGTGTGTATGTGTGTATGTGTGTATGTGTGTATGTGTGTATGTGTGTATGTGTGTATGTGTGTATGTGTGTATGTGTGTATGTGTGTAATGTGTGTAATGTGTGTAATGTGTGTAATGTGTGTAATGTGTGTAATGTGTGTAATGTGTGTAATGTATGTAATGTATGTAAGTATGTATGTATGTATATGCATTGTTTTTTAGAAGGAACAAAAAGAGACATCTATCTAACCATGACAGCCTTAGAAAAGTCAATGCCTTCAAATACCTCGGTTCCTACTCGAACATACGACATAGTTATATACGATACACCATCCCTCGTAATCGAGTATAATTGTTAGCCAACTTTCACACCATCCCGAAGTTAAATATTTTCATTGAGTATTGGAATTAACTGCCTGATAAAGAGCTCAACGAAGAAGAACGAAACTCGAGTTACGATTATTACTTGGTATTCGTGGAATTTACAAAGTAAATCTTAACATTATGGAATTCCACAAAGTAAATCAGGTAATATTTAATAAAAATTAATATCTCATTTTCGTATCATTTTAAATATTCTTCGGAATTGACGCCATATTGAGGTGGCGGCTTAAATAATGTCCGATATTTCGAAGGTGTTCCAGTCTTTATCCTCGGAGCGGTCAAAAAAACTTCACCGAATGTTTGATAATGTTTTTCGACCCTTTAGAGGCTTTAATGAATTACGAAGTGTCGGCCATCATTTAGGCCAACTCGACACGGTATCAACTCCGAAAAACATTTTAAATTAATAGAAGAAAAAAAAACGTGTTTCGTTAGATTTCAAGTTTATCTTTTACAATTTTTTTTCATTTATGCCATAAAATTAAATACAATGCATATATTAATTTCTCAGCTCTGTATTGTAATTTACGAATATAAAAAAAAATCTATGTGATTTTAAAATGGTACCAACTTAAAAGTTTTGTGATATAACAACAAAAGGGATGCTAATTTATTAAGAAAGAAATATTTTATAAAAATTAGTGTAAATGAAATATTACAATGAATGAATGAATGTACTAATGGATGTTATAAAGTGGAAATATGTGTTATGTCAAAAGCAGCCTCTCTGCCTACCCTGATACGGAACTCCGCAGTGTTATATTTGTTTGTTAAACTTTTTTTCAAATCGAAATACTTTTAATTTTATATATGCATATATGTAGGGTCTTTCAAATTGAGTGGTTTTTTTAATTCTTGGATAAAACACAGATGGCGTTGCGAACTGGCCTGGGTCTTGGGACATTTGAAAAGTGTAATGTATGACATTTATAAAAATAGAGTCGTATACAATACAACAACGCGTTCAAATTGTTGAATTATTTTATGTATTGTAATCTCCGGAAACGGTGATGTTAATTGCCCACCAGGATCATGTGATCTGACACCGTTGGACTATTTTCTCTGGGGTTACGTAAAAAGCCAGGTCTATTAGAATGACCCCCGATCAATTCCTGAGCTGAAGGATGAAATTATTCGCGTTATTGGTGAGTTAGAACCGCAATTATGCCAAAATGTCATCGAAAATTTTAACAAAAGAGTGAACATCTGCGGAGCTGCAAGAGGTGGACATTTGGCGGATATTGTTTTTTGTGTTTAAATGTCATACATTATACTTCAATAATCATTAAAAAGTTTTTTGAAATCAAAGCAAATTGTGTGTTTTATTCAATAAATAAAAAAATTGGAATTAAAAAACCGCTCAATTTGAAAAACCCTTTACATTATTCATAACAAATTTATATCCGAAGGCTCTTTCGGAACGAGAGTTATAATCTTTTATCTCTTGTCTTTTTCACGTTTTATTTTGTGATATACGAATCCTTTTATATGCGGCGTAAGTCAAAATTGTTTCTTTTCCAATGAAACCGGTATTAATATTTCTATGGACGGGTATCCCTCATTTTACACGATTAACACGTTCAGGGCTGAGGACACGCACTCACGTGTGTTCATACAAACATACGTCCAGTGCATATGACACACTAGTTATATTCTGTTGACAATATGTTTGTGTTAACTAAATTTCTTAGCACGGTATGTATTTACGTAAAATTCTATTCGCGGTGAATATGTTAATTGGTTCTAGGAATAATCACGTAACTATAAAAACACATTGAAGTGAGTTAATTTAAATCTGTGTTTTGAGGCTTTTGTTGTTTTTCATATCAGTTGTTTAGGGTCTTAGAATAGATAAATTTTGTTACGCAAGATGAATACACGAACAAGCTTTCTCAATGTTCGACAGACACAACTGTTCAACGGCGCAGTTTAGTTCCATGGTTTGTAATTTTCAAAACATGGACGTTTGTTAAAAATAATTTTTCGGGATTATTAAAAAAAAAGTCGTACTACAGAAGACCACGGATAATTAAGTCCCGGATAATCAGTGGTCTACTGTATAACTTATATACGACAAATTACAAAAAAATACGTATGGTCACACTTGTATCCTGGTCCTGTGGTTTTAACGTGAACCTAACCTAACCTAACTAGATTTACATTGATTACCAGTCCCGTGTTTTCACGTGAATGATACATCTTTAAAAAAAAAAACTATTACTGACATCTAGTAAATATTTTTGTAATCAATTCAACCTTGAAATATGATAATCTCCTGATTTCTTACATGGACAATAGTCTAGACCAGGGGTCGGCAACCTTTTAGCTGTGGTGTGCCAAGCCACTCTACCAATATGATTCAGGGTGCCGCCTTAATTCTAAATTATATAATGGGGTTCTAGAGGAGAAGAATTTTATACCAAATTTATCTTTTAAACATATTTATTAAAAAATAACATAAAATTCTAACATAAATTAAAAAAATTTAATGCGAACCTTGTCCCTGCACATTTTTGCTTAATATTTCAATATCAGGGGTATAATTTGTGACTTTTAATTTCACACAAGATCGGTAATTTCATCAACAGCGACGCTAAATGCAACAGCTTCTTGTAATCCAGAATTCTGTTTTGTTGTTACATTGTCTGCCATTTCAGTTATTCTTCTTTCAATTGTTCGCGCAGAAGCCGGTATTTCTCGAATTCGGGATAATATGGTTTGTTGGTTAGGTAAATCGCTAAACAACTTTTCAGCACTTTTTATAAAGATTTCCTTTATATATTCCCCATCTGTAAAGGGTTTGCCTTTGGCAGCTATGCAATGAGCAATTGCGAAGCTGCATTCTGTCGCTTTAGGCTTCGTTCCAGTTATTCCACAAAAAAAAGTTACTTGTTTCTTATAACCAGAAACAGCTCTCTTTATAGTTTCACATTTCTCATCGTTGCTATTAAATGTGGACTGATGTTTGGTTTGGAAATGTCTTTGTACACTTGACGTGCGGCATACGACACTTTCGCGACATATCGCACATACAGCACGATCCTTTTGTTGTATAAATCCATATTCAGTCGTCCAATAGTCTTGAAACCCGCGAACATTTAGTTTTTGTTTCTTACCCTCCATTTGATTAAATATGGATGAATTATAACAAATATTAAACCAATAAGATACAAGTCTTCACAAAAAAGTTAGAACGGAAAGTAACGACCAGTATTAAACGAAATGCAAGTTTAACTGGTATTACAGGCAAATGGTGCGCAGTAGCAAAACGAGAAAGAGAGGGGCGAATGTCATTCCGGCTTGAACATACGTGAAGTCCGCTTCGATAACTAGTCGGCGCTACGCATGTTTCATCCCTTTTACTCTGAATGCGCTCTCACTCACCCTTCGCGCAGATTTTCGTGACATTGGCGAGCCACGTTAGATAAATAATTATAATTAAACATTTTCTCTTATTTAAAAATCACTTCTTCTCGATATTTTCGCGATTTCCCTGATTATTTGTAGAGTGCCATTCAGAACCCCATCGCGTGCCAAGCCTGGCACGCGTGCCATAGGTTGCCAACGCCTGGTCTAGACAACGAACATATCCATAAATTTTGACGTTGCGTCATCAATGCGCTGTGAAATGTCAGATCTTGAAGATTTTGACATATAAATCTGGAGTCCAAATACAGGGTGGGGCACGAACGAATGTTGCTACAAAAACAAATTCACTTGAATGTTGCTACAAAAACAAAATTAACAAAAACAAATGACTTTAGTTCATAATACAGTTGCAGGATTTTAAAAATGAACAGGATTGAAGACGCAGATAGAATACGAGCGGTGCAACTGTATTATGAACTAAAGTCATTTGTTTTTGTTAATTTTGTTTTTGTAGCAACATTCGTGCCCTACCCTATAGAATGAGGAATTTGCAGGGTTTTCGATGAAAGTGTCTATGTGTGTTGATGTGTGTTCCATCCACTGACAAAAAAAACTCTGGTTAATTTGCAAGGTGTGTACTGCACACAAGAAGAGATGTGAGACCCGGTACATGTGTAAGGAGTGTGATATATATACTCTACAAAGGAGTATTTTTGCAGATTACCAAAAATTATGAATGTATTTTAAACAAATATGTAAAGTTTTGTTACAATATTCCTAATATTTACTTAGATATAGCAATTTTAGTAAATCCTTCTAAACTGGGCACAGGGAAAGGTCTTGATTTCAATTGGGTTTTAAAGTGTCAAAATAAAATAACCTCTCTCCTAGTTATTATTAATATTCCTTTCAATCGAGTTACGAATCAACTGGTTCTGACTTGTCTTCTGCTGTCTTCGAGACTGTAAATCGGTAGTTAGACAATTTCGAGTTGTCAACAGCGAATTGAAATAATCTCTCTCCTAGTCATTATTAATATTCCTTTCAATCGAGTTACGAATCAACTGGTTCTGACTTGTCTTCTGCTGTCTTCGAGGCTCTGAATCGGTAGTTAGACAATTTCGAGTTGAAAACAGCGAATTGAAATAACCTCTCTCCTAGTCATTATTAATATTCCTTTCAATCGAGTTACGAATCAACTGGTTCTGACTTGTCTTCTGCTGTCTTCGAGACTCTGAATCGGTAGTGAGATAATTTCGAGTTGACAACAGCGAATTGAAATAATCTCTCTCCTAGTCATTATTAATATTCCTTTCTAATCGAGTTACGAAGCAACTGGTTCTGACTTGTCTTCTGCTGTCTTCGAGACTCTGAATCGGTAGTTAGACAATTTCGAGTTGACAACAGCGAATTGAAATAATCTCTCTCCTAGTCATTATTAATATTCCTTTCTAATCGAGTTACGAAGCAACTGGTTCTGACTTGTCTTCTGCTGTCTTCGAGGCTCTGAATCGGTAGTTAGATAATTTCGAGTTGACAACAGCGAATTGAAATAATCTCTCTCCTAGTCATTATTAATATTCCTTTCAATCGAGTTACGAATCAACTGGGTCTGACTTATCTTCGAGGCTCTAAATCGGTAGTTAGACAATTTCGAGTTGACAACAGCGAATTGAAATAATCTCTCTCCTAGTCATTATTAATATTCCTTTCTAATCGAGTTACGAATCAACTGGTTCTGACTTGTCTTCGAGGCTCTGAATCGGTAGTTAGATAATTTCGAGTTGAGAACAGCGAATTGAAATAACCTCTCTCCTAGTCATTATTAATATTCCTTTCAATCAAGTTACGAATCAACTGGGTCTGACTTATCTTCGAGGCTCTAAATCGGTAGTTAGACAATTTCGAGTTGACAACAGCGAATTGAAATAATCTCTCTCCTAGTCATTATTAATATTCCTTTCTAATCGAGTTACGAATCAACTGGTTCTGACTTGTCTTCGAGGCTCTGAATCGGTAGTTAGATAATTTCGAGTTGAGAACAGCGAATTGAAATAACCTCTCTCCTAGTCATTATTAATATTCCTTTCAATCAAGTTACGAATCAACTGGGTCTGACTTATCTTCGAGGCTCTAAATCGGTAGTTAGACAATTTCGAGTTGACAACAGCGAATTGAAATAATCTCTCCTAGTCATTATTAATATTCCTTTCAATCGAGTTACGAATCAACTGGGTCTGACTTATCTTCGAGGTTCTGAATCGGTAGGTAGACAATTTCGAGTTGACTAGTAAATCTATATGAATTTTTCGTAGGAAGTCAAATAATTTTATTATTCACAGAGTAAACACGTAAATTCAAGTCAACTTTTAATTATTTTTTTTCTTAATATTATTCAAATCATTTTATAACAAAATCACGTAAAACGAGGCATACCCGTATTCCACTTGAGGCAGATATTAAAATGAAATTACGAACGATTTTCGTATCGAAATTGTGAATGAACCAATTAATATTCTAATTTACTTTATTTAACTTACATCCATTAAAAGTTGGGATGAATGCCAGCGTTCGTGCACTTGTCATGGTCACTTGATGTATGTACGAATGCGTGGAAAAAATGACTGACGAAAATAATATCAAATTTTAATAACTTACGTATCAAACATACTTTATCGAAAGAAAATAAAAAAAAAACACGTATCCCACATCCTTTCATACCTTATTCCACAGAGACGTCTTTTAATTTGTGTTTCTTAGTGCTAGTATGTAAAATGTATTCTGTAAATCTAAGTTTAGAGTTTCGTTTAATCTGCGAATCACTGACAGTCGGTAATTTTGTTTATAATAAATGGACCGTTTTATGTATTAAAAAAAAAAAAAAGCTAAAATTATTGGCTTTACTTGTTTTGTCTTTTTCATATTTTGAATCATAACTGTTTTATGAATGAAGCGATAGTTAATTTGAAATAAAAAAAGTATTTTTCAATAGAATTTCTTTGCAATTCAATATGTAAATATCTTGAAACTTTTTATTATTTTTATTTTATTGTATTATTGATATAATAAATTCCTTTTTGTGATTAATTCACACATAATAAGAAAAAGATTAATTAATTAACAATTTTACTAATACTCATGATAAGAAATTAATTTTATACTATCCAAATCTGTTTATATGACAGTCCATAACAGTATGTTAGTACCAAAATCTGTTTATATGACAGTCCATAACAGTATGTTAGTACCAAAATCTGTTTATATGACAGTCCATAACAGTATGTTAGTACCAAAATCTGTTTATATGACAGTCCATAACAGTATGTTAGTACCAAAATCTGTTTATATGACAGTCCATAACAGTATGTTAGTACCAAAATCTGTTTATATGACAGTCCATAACAGTATGTTAGTACCAAAATCTGTTTATATGACAGTCCATAACAGTATGTTAGTACCAAAATCTGTTTATATGACAGTCCATAACAGTATGTTAGTACCAACTCTGAAATGTGGACATGGCAAAAAAAAACAAAAGAAAGTAGCTGAACAAATTCTGTAGAAACACATGCACTGAGATGAGAATACATGGAGTGACAATGTATGACATAATATGGAATGAAGTGATTAGGAATGAATGTGGACTTAAGGCTGATGTGTTGAATAAGATGATATATCTCCGAGATGATTTAGGCGGTTGGAAAAAATTAATGAAGGAAGACTAACAAAAGGAATACACAGTGTAAATTTGACTGAAAGGCGTGGTAGATGAGTCAAGTGAATGATATTTTGAAGGAAGGAAATGTAAAAATTAGGAGAAGTTGTAACAGTTCTATAAGAAAGTGTATACTATAGATATAGAAGAGGCAAAGGATGTGTGTCGAGATTGGAAATTTTGATGCTCAATCCTCTCAACCTACCCCGATAGAGAAATGGTGTAATGGTACATACAGTACCCGGCGGTAAGTAATACACATTGGGCTTAAAAAAGAGACTAGAACGCATGACAATGACTGACAAATTGCGACGGAACACGTATATGAATGAGAGACGACGCTCGACAATGCCGAAGTTAGCCGATTATGACCGACAGTATTAGTTACCGCCGGGTACTGTATGTATGTTGTAATAAATTTATGCTTTCCTGTGAAGTGGATTAGTTATGTCTGTAACTATTTTCGAGACCCTGAATTCTTAATCTATCCGTCAAGCCGTGCAAAATTTTGATAACGAAAGATTAAAAGTGGATGGAAGAAATCTGCTGAAGTGATATAGAATTGATATTGAAAGTTGCAATGGAAAACTAAGTCAATGGGTCAGTGGGAACTAAGTCAATTATTCGTAAATTAAGTGAAACATGGACAGGAAAAATGATGAAAGGAAAAATAAATGCGTGCAATAAAAAGAATATACAGTACAATACCCGGTTTGTAGAGCGTCGTCTCTGTCGCACGATGCGCTAAGCAGACCGGTATCGTTGTCACGATGCGGTTAGCGCATCGTGCGACAGAGACGATGCTCTACAAATGATCTGTATTACGTACCGGCGGGTACCGTATGTTGATAAGAAGTGTTCTAACATGAATTAAAGATTGATGTGTTGAAAAAGGGGAAAAAGAGTATGCTGAGGTGGTTGAAATATGGGGTAGAGAAAGGAGTGAAGAAAGATTGTAAAAATAATCGATTGTCTTCGTCGTTAGTGGACCTCATAGTCGAGGATTCCATCGGAAACCCGTGGAACATATCGACATGGTTTTTCTCTTTTTGAAAGAATAGATATTACCAAAGTCATAGGTATCGTTATACCCTCGAATGCTAGACGGAAAAATATCTTATATAGTTCGAGGGAAGTAGCACAGTGCGGGGTTTAAACTGGCGGCCTTTTGTGAAAAGACCAGTGTGTTGTGACTCTGGGAAGACCTAAAAAAATATGGCACAACCAAATTAATCAAATTTCGCAAGTGAGAAGAGTGAAAAAAAATTAATAAGGGCGGAAGCATGACAAGGTGTTTGGATGTAGTAGAAGCAAAAATGTGTGATGAGATAGAATACCTTAATAGGGACTTGGCATTGTGGTGATGATGATGATGACAATAAAGAAATTGGTGACAAAACCTAATCTATAATGTGACTTAGTAAGAGATATGGTTTTGAAAAACCGAATAAAGTATAGTTTGATCAAGTGAATGAAATGTTGAAAGAATGAAAGGCAAGGAGTAAAGGAATGGTTTATGAAAATGTATAGATATGAAGGAGGCGAAAGAAGTACAGTACCCGGCGGTATGTAATACACATCGGGCTTAAGAAAGAGACTGTCGGTTTGTAGAGCGTCGTTTCTGTCATTCATATTTTCTCAGTCGCATCGTGCGATAGAGACGAAGCTCTACAAACCGACAGTCTCTTTCTTAAGCCCGATGTGTATTACTTACCGCCGGGTACTGTACATTGTTGATTGAAACGCTTTGTGCTCTGTCCTCTTCACCTACCTTGAAATGACATGATGGTATGTGTGTATGTCATAGGGTAATTTGCCTCTGATATTGGATTACAATTATTGCCACATGGCTATAAATCTGCCAGGTCGTATTGTATGCAACAGAAGTGTAATAAACTATATATGTTAGCATTTAGTGTAATTAAATCCTTTATTTACTTAACATTCTTGTACATATATGCATACAACTGGCAGATTTATCGCTTTGTAGTAATTTATTCCAACCGACCATCTTTTGTTTCATTATATATTATATATATATATATATATATATATATATATATATATATATATATATATATATATATATATATATATATATATATATATATATATATATATATATATATATATATATATATATATATATATATATATATATATATATATATATATATATATATATATATATATATATATATATATATATATATATTTAGTATCCACGATTGTGTCTGAAGCGTTCTATAAAAATGGGACAAATAAAAATGACATTTTATGTAGCACATAGATTATTTGGTCATACGTACCATAAAGATTTAATTTCAACTCTTAGATAAAAAAAAATATTTAAACCAACCATAGATATTATTTTAGTGAATAAAATATTCAAATGGGGACAGACAAAACAAGAAAATGTGGCCCAAGAAATTAGCATTGAAAATTTATTTAATTTTTCTTTCAGTATTTTTATATAATATTTTACTTCAAAAATAACATTTTATCAAGTATTTATGTATTTATTTTAAAGAAACTTAAAATGTAACAAAAATTATATTTGTATAATGTGGATAAAAACTTTTTTAATTAATTGTATTGTAACGTCCCTCATAAAACGTCTAAAAAAGCTTTTTTTTTTCGTGGACCTTCTTCGTAAACGCATAAGATTTTATAACCTGCAGTGATTCCAGATTAATCATGTCTATAATATATTGCCAGATCGCGAACCCTGTATTTGTAAGTTACGGGCGAGCGATTAATTCTATTTTATACCCAAGTGCCTGGATGGTGTGTGGTACATGCACGTAAATCATTTTTCTGCATTCGAAATAATCATCAAAAATAAAATATATATGTATGTTAACTTACGACCGTTTCGACATAACACTTTTCGTAAGGTGAAAAAAGCGATCAGCAGATAAGTTGCAAGCCACAGTAGTCAACTTGTCAAAATATGAATGCATTTTGAAGTAATATAAACTGTAAAACGGCTCACCCCTAGGAAATTTTAAATTAATATTATTTTGGAATAGGAAAAGTTTGTACGAAGTCTAAAATATTTATTTCAATGGTGAATTATCAAAAATACACTGTTTAATATTTGAAAAATAGTTATTTTCACATTAGCATTCGATTAACTGTCGAATCAAAATACAAGGAATCGTGAAGCGATTCCTCGATCGTGTGTTCGCATATATTAAAGTATGAATATATTAATGCAATTTGATATTGATACCGAACTATTCAAGGCAAATTTGATATTGATACCAACCTATTCAAGGCAAATTTGATATTGATACCAACCTATTCAAGGCAAATTTGATATTGATACCAACCTATTCAAGGCAAATTTGATATTGATACCGACCTATTCAAGGTAAATTTTTTCAATATGGTTTCTCCGGTGTTTGTAGACAAAATGTTTGTCAGCAACCGTGATCTAACGGTTAGCATTCATGCTGGTAAGCAAGCGAACGTCGAATGGTCGACTCCTGGCGGATTCGATTTCGAACTGCTTATACTGTTAGATATATATTTTTCTCCTATTAAAAAATATCACAAAATAATGCGACATAAAACTCTGCCTAATGAAAGCAGATTGGCGGCGAAACGGCTGTAACAGATTGGAAATGACTTCTTCTTCATTTTATTTTAGGCCTGTTATGTTCCTGCATCATTGTTTTCCTCTTGCGACGTCGACTGCCAGCTGTCTTTCCATCTTTTGGGAGGTCATCCTGGAGGTCTGCTCGCTTGGGGGATACTGTCCCTGACCATTCTTACGGCTCTTGGTTTCGCCATTCTGGATACGTGTTCGTTCCAGAACCTTCTTCTCTGTCGTCCCTATCTGACAATATCTTCAACTTTGCACGTCCTTCGGATTTCTGTGTTTCGTACTCTATCACGAAGGGTTTTGCCAGCGATACTCCTGAGTACGTTCATTTCGCTGGTTCGAAGGAGATTTTTGGTTCTGACAGTGTTGGCTCTGGACTCTTATGTGAATTGAAAATGACGATTATCTCAAAATATTCATCTTGTTTCCATTGAATATTTTGGTTTGAACTGTCAAGAGTGTGTGCTTACTGAAATGTAAAAAACAATTCACGCACGGGAACTGTGAGGCACCATCCCACATGGCCATCCCTTCCAGCGCTGGACCATGTTGGATGCTGCGCTTAACGAGAATCCTGTTACCTCATTTATCTGTTCATCTCATAGGACACATTCCTCTTGCTAGTCTTCCCTCAACTGTTTCCTTGGTCACCATCTTCTCTAGAATTTCGTAAAATTTCTAACAACGTGCCGAAAGTACATTATGATTCTTTTTCTATGTGTTGTCGATAGTCTTTCGGAAATTTCCAATTCTTGAATGATAGAGACATTGGTGTGTCTTACGATCCATTGGATACGGAGCATCCGACTCGAACAACGCATCTCGAACGCATCTAGTATCCATGTTTCCACTCCGTACAGTGCTATGGAGACCACTACAGACTTAACCGGACAGATTTTAATTCCTTTCAGTATAGACCAGTTAGTACATATATTTGTTAACAATTTATTTAACTTAAAGTTTTATGTCGAAACGGCGGCTGTTAGTTGAATGAAATATTAACTCTTGTCAAGTTGTTATCACATGAATTCTTTGAGACTTGAATAAATAGTGAAATTACAGAAATACAAAATTTATTTTACATATATCAGTAAAGACAAGTGTATCGTCACTAAAAGTTTGTTGTTATTGTTTTTTTTTAAATCGTTCCCGATTTTAACAACTCGACAAAACTTTTGACATTCACACTTTTTATTCAAATCAAACTGTTCTAAACCACCATCAGAATTCAAAAGTAATATCTCGTACTTTCTAGCATGGCGTATTTTTAATTGAATAAAATATAATTATTTTACACGGGATAGAATAAAAAAAATAAATTAAACGATGTTTCCACACACCATCTTAGGCTTTTAACATGCCGGAGATCTGCAGCCAGTCAGTCGTCGTCGTGGGACAAAATTACAAGTGAAATTATAAAATGGCCGAATGAAAAAAAAAACACGAAATGGACGCCAAATGAAAAAGAATCCTGTGTAACGCAACTATGTCGCCGATAGGAGCCATGTGAGTATGGACACGTTATTGAAATAAGTGAAAAAAACTATTATTATTGTCTTTAAAGAAAAAAAAAAACAAGATCAACTTTGTTATATACATAAAAAAAATAAAACAATATTTGTTCTTTTCTCCTTGTGTTGTTATAATTCTTTAAATACAGGTATCTTTAGATCATCGTTCTGTATATGGAATGAACATTTTTATATATATAAATGGATTTATTTGTTTGTCGACAATGCCGTCATTGCGGGCGCATATACTGTTGGTGAGGAAATCATTCTTTTATTTTATTTATCTATCATTACTATTTTTTTTTAAAACATTTTTACAGGTATCCTCGATATGTTGGCCATATAATATTTATTATTAACACCCTTTTTTTCTATCTTATCACATTTATTTTCTCATCCGTCTTTATGGTTCAAATTGTCTATTGTTTGTTTCCATGTCTATGAGAACTTTTTTCAGATATCTATGAAGACCGTCTATGGAAGTGTCGTGTTTGACATTTCTATGCCGCTACATCACATTGAACATCATATACATTAGCGAAAGCCGTATGAGATAAATTTAAAATGTTTTTTTTTTTTTATTTAACTTATTTCTTTTTAAATATTGTTCTATATACATGTTTTTTTTTAATTGCATTATTCATATTCAACAAAATAGTCCTTTGAATTTATCTATGACACGCACATTTTGTCTATTAATTGAGGAATTTAAATTACTGGCAACATCGAATACCATACCTTAAGTGGTCAGTCTCTGGGAATGTGACATAATGGAAATTAGTTCCATTCATCTGTCACATTCTGAGGTATTGGCAGTGCAAATAATTTTTTTAAAGTTTAATTCAAATTCCATTCACGATTATTTTTTTGCAATAAAAGAAAACTCTTGATTAGTGGACAAAACCCTATATTTTTAATAAGTTCTTTATGAGAATTAATCATTTTAATTTAATTTTGAAAACAGTGGCCATATTTTAAAAGATACTTTTGAATCTAAATAGCATGCTACTAAAAAAAAACTAAATATAAATGAGTGACGGCGTTATTTTACAGCTAGTTACTCTTACGATAAAGCATCTAATGGTAGCGATTTTTTTTTATCAGCTGTGGTCATATTTGATGTAACATTACGATGAGTAATCCGTCGTCATCCAGTATGGTATGGTTGTCAGTCATCTTGTGAATGGAAGATGCCTGTACGTACGTACGTACGTTGATTTATAACAGGGGTGTCCAATCTGTCGATCGTGATTTACAAATCAATCACAGCATGCTTTTAAGTAGATCTTTTACTTTTTCTTTCATTACATATACTAAAAAATGTTTGACTCGATTCTAATAAGAAATACGACAAACTAAAAAAAAGAGAAGTTATACTTGAGAAATTGTAGCATGGTCCCTGTGACAATTCACAAATTTGCCCCAATACAACCTTGTAACGATGTTCAGTAATTTTAATTATTTTATCAACTTTAATATAAGCCTCGATTCTAATAAATAGCAAGTTATTTAGGTAAATACATTACATAAAACTAACAATAATGACAAATTAATACATCTTGTTACAAATCAGCAAAAATGTGGCAGTTTGTTAAAATCAAATAATATTTAGTGACGTTCATCAAAAGTCTACATTAGTCCGCATTGGCTTGGGATGGGGTATACGATAATTGGATTTTCGATTTTTTTTATACATAAAATTAAATGTTCGTAATTAGTATTAATTCGTAGTGGATCTTGGCCTATTTAAAGATATATACAAATCATACAATACATTAGAAAGTCAGTATAATGAAAATCAGGAATTAAAACGTCAGTTTAGAGAAAAACAATTTTTCGATTTATAAAAAAACTATTCGATTTGTAAAAAAAAAACGATTTTACCCCATCCCTTTGAGACATGACGTTTCAAACGTCACAGGGACCATCTTACATTTTCCAAAGTATAGTCAACTTTTTAATGTGAAATATAAAAATATCTACCTTACCGACAGACAGATTTTAGTTCTATAATTTGTCAATAGATGCATCACAAATACGAAAATCGCTCTTTTCCTATTAACTGGTAGGTCTCATACAAAAAATAGATAGCACTGGTTTATAGTGTGCAAGCTGTTGCTCTTCAGCAAATACAGTCTACAGATCAAAACCAAAGTTCTGATGGCAAGGAAATCAAATTTCCATGGTCTAATCTGCTGCAACTATTAATTTTTTTTTTATATAGTTTCGTTTTGGTGTTGTTTAATAGTGCTATAAGAATTTATAAGTAGCATATAAGCTACAGAAAAACGTAAATTAAGGTCTAAAAGGGTCTAAGATTAAAACCAATGCGGAATCAAGCCCGAGACATCAGTTTACCTAATCAAAAGCACTTGGTATAAGTGAAGACAAATTATCAAAGAGTGAGAACCTGTCCAGGAATCGAACCTGAGGCGCCTGCTTGCTTAGCGACGTGAATGCTAACCGTTAGACCACGGCACCCGACGTTACATAATTTAGCCATGCTTCAAATTAATTTATCGTTGGCTTTTGCACTCGTAAATTTTTTGCTTTATTAAATAATCATGACATCCCTTTTTTTATAATTTTCGAAAATCGAATCTTAAAACCTTCGGCGGAAGACAGGCATTTTACCGTTACGTCACCGAGGTTTTACTACACTAATTGTAAACCCTGTAACACGTGACCAAAATGAGGGGGGGGGGGGAATGTGTATATAGTCACGTAATCAAAGAGTTTTCTTGTTATGCTATCATTTAATTTATTTTTTAAATCAATATTAAATAAATACATATTCAGGACTATTCATTTATTTTTTGCATTCTTAAATTCATTAAATTCTGCGATTTTTTTACTTTATTTTATATTTACGTCGCTGTGTTCGGACCGACGATTGTTGATTATGCCACGTGTTTCCTGTAGGACGTAACAGAGATCCCAGCGCCGCCCTGTTATTCGCATCAATGAGATCTTGCCCTGAGCGTGTAGTGCCCCAATGTTCGAACAAGTTGACACGTGTAATAAGTCCCGTTTATCCCCAAAATCACATTCATTGCTAATTTCGTACAAGAATCAAATCTCTACATGTTCACCGTGCATCTATTCACCGCTACTCCGAGTTTATTCAGAGTTTTACAAGTAGTCCAAGGTCTTCTGATGATAGTCTTTCAGAAAGCTATTCCGGTTATTAGATATTTATATTTCTTCTACAGAGAATGCGTTTTATCTAGAGAAATCGTCAGAAATGTTAATATGAGAGATGTGCCAAATTTGTATTATCGTGTTTCTGGAATGGAATAATAATAATAAAATGACAATTTAGATAGTGCCATTTAGTGAGCGAAATCCTCAAAGCCACTCAAACTCACTATTATTAACGTGTTCCTCGCGGGAAGCACAAACGCCTGTGATCTGATATGTAGCATTCCTTTGTGTATTTTACGTAATGTTTAGTTTACCTCCTTTATTTAATGAGTCTCCTTAAAAGTAATGACTATTATTTATTATCAGAAAATTACTTGAATGTCATGTTTACTTGGTGGTGTAATCAAATATCAGTGGTTCTAAACAAAATACGCACTAAATAAATTTAGATAAGTTAAATGTAAGGATAAGAACATATTGAGAACAGAGTAGGTACTTCCCTGCTGCATCTACGAGTCCTTCCGTGGTTGCAGTCCTAAGACTGGTTTGCAGCAATTTGAACTCTTCTCCTCCATTCCCCCCTGTCCTGTGCGGCTCTTTTTAAGTCTGTGTATGTTGAACAGCGCACGTCCACCAACAGGTCCTCCAGGTACTCTCGGCGTGGGCGTCCCCTAGAGTTTGTCCCCTCGGTCATGCCCTCCATTATGGCATGCAAGAGGCCCTCTTGTCGTATTATATGCCCGATCCATCTTGCACGCCTTTCGGACAGGATCCTGAGCAGGTGCCTTCCTCCTTCGATTCGTTGGAGAACCTCTTCATTTGTGATGCGGTCTCTCCAGGAAATTCCTAATAGTCTTCTATAGGACCACATCTCAAAAGCCTCTAGTCTTCGTCTATCTCTTTCGGATAGGCACCATGTCCCGTACATCAAGATACTCCATACATAGGTCTTGATGAGGAGTATTCTCAGTTTAAGGTCTATATTATTTGATTCTATTATTTTCGACCTTTTATTAAATGCAAGTCTAGCCTGATGTATACGGCTGTCGACCTCGCTCTTGGACCGACTGTCCCATGTTATTTTGCTCCCGAGGTAGACAAACTCCTTGGTGTTCTTTAGTGGTTTACCCGACATCACTATTCTCATCTGGTGCTGCGCTCGGCCTACAGTCAGCAGCTTTGTTTTGTCTTTATTTATCTTCATACTGTAGTTATTTTGAAGAATGCTTTCCATAGTTGTTAAGGCCTCTTGTAGTTCCTCTTCACTTTCAGCATCTACGAGTATAGTCAGTAAAACGTATTTGGTAAGGAAACCGAAAAAACCTTACTAGAGGAAGACGAACTACGAAGAAACCTTAGTAGATCGTCCAATATGTGATAGTAATACATTTGGCTATAGGTTTAGTGTAGTGTACATATACCATCATAAATTTTAATAAACTAAACATTTCACGAACATTCCTATGGGCCTGGAACGCAAAATGTCGATGGTGAATTTTCCAAAAGTACTCAGGTCGAGTTAATAAAATATACTAGCAATTTTTTTACGAGGATCTCACTCTGGTTACAATACTTATAAGCGCTATATGTGGGCTTAAGTTATTGCCTTTTCACGTGCGGAGTAGTATTACCAACACGTACGGTGATAAACTGTAGTTATATACGTACTCTACTAAGTGTTTCTAGGCTCGATGGATTGGACCGAAAACAATGTCGTCTCTCGGCGATTCCTCGACACATCTAAATCACCATTTTGGATGTGTCGAAGGGTACCATATAAATTAAAAACTTCTTCTCAGTGTCATGTCAAGACCCCCCCAATGTTGAATATAACTTGAGAGTAGATATCTTTGTCCCCGGCAGCCCGAAAAAGATCTCCAACGCCCCTTATGCAAGTCCGTTGGTTATTGAAGTATAATGTATGACATTTAAACACAAAAAAACAATATCCGCCAAATGTCCACCTCTTGCAGCTCCGCAGATGTCCACTCTTTTGTCAAAAAATTTTATGACATTTTGGCATAATTACGGTTCTAACTCACCGATAACGCGAATAATTTCGTCCTTCAGCTCAGGAATTGATCGGGGGTCATTCTTATAGACCTGGCTTTTCACGTAACCCCAGAGAAAATAGTCCCAACGGTGTCAGATCACATGATCTTAGTGGACAATTAACATCACCGATGATTACAATACATAAAATAATTCTCAATTTGAACGCGTTGTTGTATTGTATACGACTCTATTTTTATAAATGTCATACATTACACTTCTCAAATGTCACAAGGCCCAGGCAAGTTCACGACGCCATCTGTGTTTCATCCAAGAATTTAAAAAACCACTCAATTTGAAAGACCCTACATATATTCTTTATAACCTACGTTTATTGACAGACTTAAAAGAAACCGAATTGCAAATAATAAAACTTCACTTGCGTACGAAACTCATTATTCATAATTGTACTTGTAAGCAATACGTATATCGTACGTATAAGCAATACACACATAAAGAGGCAGCAACACTGGTAAAAGAGCGTGTAAGTATTGTAACCATCACAAAATGTCCTTATGTTGGCAGATAAAACAGATCCCCACTTCATTCCATTCTGGCATACATCTTTTGTTTCTGCCACGTCCATAATCTCGTCCTGCATTCTCTCATATTATCAAGACTTCTTTCTTCATTTGGTCGTACCACGTTTTTTCCGTCCTTCCAAACTTCTTGTCCTCTACATTGACAGATTAAATAGTCGAGTGTAAGGATAGAAAGATAGTGGCTGCGGCCATTAGATTAGGTTCTCAAAAAAAACATATCTAAGAAAACTTATCAAAGAAAGACAAACTTAAAAAAAAAACCTTTGTAGATCTTCTGATATGTGATAGTAACTCATTTGGCTTTAGGTGGAGTGTAGTGTATGTTTGAAGTGTTCATTACAATCATACATTTTGATAAGACCCTTCTAAAGGGTTGTCTTCAACTGCTTCCTAAAGCTGCACATGCCACTCATATCTCGCACACTAAAATGCAGACCATTCCACACTACAGAAACAACGGCAAAAGCTCTATCGATAAACCCTCCCTATTGGATCGATTCGGAGCAATTTATTTATTAGATGAAGACTAAATCGGTCTTAAAGTTCTACTTCTAAAAAAGCTCGATCGATAAACCCTCCCTATTGGATCGATTCGGAACAATTAATTTATTAGATGAAGACGAAATCGGTCTTAAAGTTCTACTTCTAAAAAAGCTCTATCGATAAACCCTCCCTTTTGGATCGTTTCGGAACAATTTATTTATTAGATGAAGACAAAATCGGTCTTAAAGTTCTACTTCTAATAAAGCTCTATCGGTAAACCCCCTCCCTATTGGACCGATTCAGAATAATTAATTTATTAGATGAAGACGAAATCGGTCTTAACGTTCTACTTCTAAAAAAGCTCTATCGATAAAATCTTCCTATTGGATCGATTCGGAACAATTAATTTATTAGATGAAGACGAAATCGGTCTTAAAGTTCCACTTCTAAAAAAAGTATACTCCGTACTTCTAACCATGCAACAAATTAATCGAATAATCATAAAAAATCGCAGAATTTCATTAGTCATTTGTTTTAGAACACGACTATTTTGTTTTTATTTTTAAATATTACTTTTCTTTTGTTTCCTCTTTTCTAAAATGTGATTGATTCCATTTTGCTCTCGGGTCACACAGCAACAGGAAGAGGCCAAGGAGGAGTCCCGGAGGAAGAAGGAGGCGGAAGAACAGCAGACCGCGAAGGAGAGAGACAGGCACCACCACCACCACAAGGAGGACAGGGAGAGAGACAGGGAGCGCGAGAGGGACAGGGACAGGTCCGAATCCAGAGAGAGAGCCCGGAGCAAGGAGAAAGATAGGAAGTCCAGGCGACGTAGTAAATCCAGGTTGGATGTTTGTATTGTTTGCGGGCAATTTGAAAGGTATTGGATAGTGTTGAATAGCCATGTTCTGAAAGACAACACAGTGTTTTAAGGACAAATACCACGCCGGCCACATATTTCGCATTGTTAGATGATGTTTTAGATATATGTTACCTCAGTAGTATGTCAACAATTAAACTCAGGCAACTAGAAACTGCTGAAATGCGCATGCTAAGATGGTCAGCTGGTGTGTCCCTAAGAGACAGGAAGCCTAGGTGTTACAGACATCAACAGTAAGATGGAGGAGAGGCGGATGGATTGAGATGGTGTGGGCACGTTGGATGCAGAGCACCCTATCACATTGTGAACCAGGCAATCTCCATGGATCTTCCTCGAATAACAACCAGAGGAAGACCAAAGAATTCGTGGGTGGTGCAAAAAGATAACCTGATGCAGAAGCACGGCCTGGGGGACGTAGTCCGGGACAGAAGAGCATACAACCTGAGGACGAGGAGAGCTGACCCCAACAGTCTTCGCAGACAGTGAGTTGGGATGGAGCCAGGGAGAAGAGAAAGTAGTATGTCAACAATGAGGTACATGGCCATGGTAACACGCTGGACTTCCTTGCGGAAGGTCACCGGTTCAAACCCACGCTGTGCTGCTCTCCTTAAATGATACAGGCATTTTTTTTCTGCTTAGTATTCATGGGTATAGGAAAATCTATGATTTCGATCATATTTATTCTTTTAAAAAAAAAAAAAAAAAGGAAAACACATTTAGGTGTGCTCCGATCGTCTCGCTTCATTGTGCCATCGGATCCTGTACAGCAGTGTTACCATTGGGTTTGCTGGTGTGCAACAGCTCATTCACTTAAAGAGGTGATGAAAGAAACAAAACTCCACGGTACAGTTTCGCTTTACAATTGAATTGACATTGCAATGGCGAGGGAATCCTGGATTACGAGGCTCAGGAACGACGCTGTTTGCTCCCAGTTGTGCTGATCATTTAGCATGTCATATAGTACGTCCATTTGTCTCATTTCTTGGGAATCTAAAGTCAAGCACGCTAGCTACATATCCAAATCAATGCTGGCAAGCTTGTGAAATCAGAATCTCGATCCTACGGCAGTTTCCTCTGTTCGAAACTTAATTTTTTGATACTCAGAAACGACAAGTAGCGGGTCTGTAAATATGAAACCGGAATTTGCTCATAGATGGCTCTAGTTGTCAATGTAGTGACTGTTAAACCGCGTCATTGGCGCCTTTTTCTTATGTTTATGTTTGTCAAAGACTTAACTCACAACAATACAAGTTTAATACAACAACATATGTTTTCATAGCGTTGAACATGTCTGTTTTTGTGCCTGAAAACTACGATTCGCGGACAGCATTGATTTTCTGTTACCATTTGAAGAAAACTGCTGCAGAATCGCATCGAATGCTTGTCGAAGCTTACGGTGAGCATTCTCTTGGTAAATCAAAGTGCTTTGAGTGTTTTAAAAAATTCAAAAGTGGCGATTTTGATGTGAGAAACGAAGAACGTGGAAGACCACCGAGAAAGTTTGAAGACGCCGAATTGCGAGCATTGTTGGATGAGGATGACGTTCAAACGCAACAACAACTCGCGGATCAATTAAATGTAAATGTACGAAAATGGCTCGATGATTGGTTTGCCTCAAAAGAGCAACAGTTTTTTTGGTGTGGCATCCACAAATTGCCAGAGAGATGGGAAAAATGTGTAGCTAGCGATGGCCAATACTTTGAATAAAATATTTTTTAACATTTCCATACAATAAATGTGTATTTTCTATATAAAAAAATCCGGTTTCATATTTACAGACCTGATTTATCAATTAGAACCTATAGAAGACTTGTTGTTTAGTTATATTCTGAAATGTTAAATACGAGGCATGTCCAGAAAGTAAGCGTACTGAATTTTTGTAGGTTACATTTTTTTTTTATTTAAACAAAAAAATTACGTGGTTGCCGTAGTACATATGTAAGCTATTTTTCGACATTGTCGCCATTCCTCTCAATGCAGGTGGTGAAGCGGGGTATCAACTTTTTGATGCCTTCCTCGAAGTAGTTTCCCGCCAACCCCTCCGTCCACTTCTCCACCTCCTCCTTTAGCTCCTCGTCGGTTGAAAACCTTTTTCCGCCCATGTGCAGCTTCAGGGAGGTAAAGAGATAGTAATCTGAAGGTGCTAGGTCAGGGGAATGCGCGGGATGGTTCAGGACATCCCATTTAAACGAGGCGAGCAGTTCCTTCGTGGCGTTGGCCATGTGTGGTCTGGCATTGTCATGCAGCAGGCAGACTCCCTTTGTCAGCATGTCTCTCCTCTTGTTCTGAATCGCCCTCCTCAATTTTTTTAGGGTCTCACAGTATCTTGCAGAGTTGATGGTCTCCCCTTGAAGCATATATTCAATTAAAATTATGCCTTGACAGTCCCAAAACACGAATGCCATGATTTTCTTGGCTGAAATTGTGGTTTTAAACTTTTTGGCCGAGGGTGAAGAGGTGTGACGCCACTGTTGAGACTGCCTTTTGGTTTCAGGCGTATAGTGTGCAATCCAAGTTTCATCTCCAGTAACGATGGAGCGGAGAAATTCATCTCCATGGAGTTTGCAGCGCCTCAAAAACTCTTGCCTTTTTACAAAATTTCGCACTTGGCGGGAGATTGGGTTGGCATTTTCCACGAAACGTGTTGTCGCGTCGACACTTCTCAACGTACTGACCTCAAACCGGTCTCGTTGCGGAGGGGAAGGGTCAGGCTACACGGAAGTGTAGCCAACATGTCGAAAATAAAATCCACCCAGTCGTGAGAGCCTCAGTACACTTACTTTCTGGATACGCCTCGTATTTAATATCGCGTGGTTATCAAGTTTCTTTCTAAAGAAGGGAAAAGCCAGGCAGAAATTAAATGACATTTAGATGCTATTTACGGAGAATTTTCTCCCTCATGTTCCACAGTGAAAAATAAGGTTGTGGAGTGAAGTTAGCTGGGATCCGGATTGCTATATCTGTTATATTTGTATCATGCTCGTGAACCACAATATAGAAATATGGTTAACTTAAACTCTGAACGAGTCAATTTTCGAATTGCCCCCCTTAAAAATCAAATTGCCCCTCTGTGGGGTGTGAGCCCCACGTTGGGAAATACGGGATTAGGCTATAAACTAATGCTAAAATATTTTTATCATTTCAGATCTCGGGATAAAGAACGCGAGCGGGAAAGGGAACGTGAAAGGGAGAGGGAAAAGGAGAGAGAACGGGAAAGGGAAAAGGAAAGGTGAGATCTCGCTTGGCAAGTAAAAGTACAGCGACTGATTTGAGTTATCGCAGTAAGTTGTCTTCCATAATCAGACCCAAGAGACAGACGTTTTCTATCAGAAATTACGATGGGAGGAAGAATTGGAATTGTTTAGCTTGCAGAATCTTCGATAACTTCAGATGAGGACTACTCATTTGAAGTTATCAGACATTTTAGATTATAGGCATACATACATACCTTTGCGCCATTTTCCTGTCTGGTAGGCAGAGAGAACAGATCACAATACTTGAGAAAATGTAGTATGGTCCCTGTGACAGTTCACAAATTTGCCCCAATACAACCTTGTAATGACGTTCAGTAATTTTAATTATTTTATCAACTTTAATATAAGCCTCGATTCTAATAAATAGCAAGTTATTTAGGTAAATACATTACTTAAAACTAACAATAATTACAAATTAATACATCTTGTTACAAATTAGCAAAAATGTGTCAGTTTGTTAAAATCAAATAATATTTGGCGACGTTCGTTAAAAGTCACTACGTTAGTCCGCATTGGCTAGGGATGGGGTATAGGATAATTGGTTTTTCGATTTTTTTATACCAAAAATTACATGTCTGTTATTAGTATTAATTCATAGTGGATCTTGGCCTATTTAAAGATAGATACAAATCATACAATACATTAGAAAGTCAGTATAATGAAAATTAGGAATTAAAACGTCAGTTAAGAGAAAAACAATTTTTCGATTTATAAAAAAACGATTCGATTTTACCCCATCCCTTTGAGACATGACATTTCAAATGTCGCAGAAACCATGCTACATTTTCTCGAGACTTACCTATCTGCACGCATCATTAGCCTCTTTTACATCCATACATCTCATACAACTAAATACGCTCTCCAACTACATTTTCTTTGGCAACACATGATTTTATGCTATATATTGGGTTGATGCAAAAGTAATGATCGTTTTTTATGATCCCAGGTAAAAAAAATCCCAGGTAAGAAATGATGAATAGTATCTTCTTTTAAATGATTCCATTGTATAAAGGATGCTTTCCCTCTACTTTCTATTCAGTTTTGGCCTGGCCAGAGTACAGTGAAAAGCCCTTGTATTTTTTCAAAATGTCGGTCGATAAAGTGCATTTACGTCATTGTTTACTTTATGAATTCCGTAAAGACAATACCGCGAGTGTGGCAACCAAAAACATTTGCGGCGTGTATGGAGCAGATGTCATCAAAGTTCGACAGGTACGAAGATGGTTTACAAAATTCCGATCTGAGGATTTTTCACTATTTGATAAACCACGTACCGGGCGGCCATTGAAGTCTGATGACAACAAGTTAAAAGTCATAATTCACACAAATCCACGTCTAACCACCAGGGAGATCGCGTCGATGATGGGAGTCAACCAAACAACCGTATTAAGACATTTGAAGCGTATGGGGATGGTTTCGCGGTACAACGTTTGGATACCTCATCAATTGTCGGCTGCCAATTTATTGGATCATGTTTCAACGTGCTTTGCTTTGAGTGCGAGATAAAAACATGAACCTTTTTTGCATCGTTTGGTAACAAGAGATGAGAAATGGGTCGTGTACAACAACGTGACAAGAAAAAGACATTGGGCTATACCTGGACAAGCCCCATTAACAACTTCGAAGGCCGAAATCCATCAAAAAAAGTAATGCTTTGTGTTTGGTGGAATTGTAAGGGTATTGTGTATTTTGAACTCTTGGAACGCAATTAGACAATTACAACAGAACGATATTGTCAGCAATTATCCAAATTGAACATCACCCTTCAAAAGGATAGACCAGAATTGGTAAACAGAAAAGGGGTAGTGTTTCATCCCGACAACGCGTGACCACATGTGGCTTTAATGACCCAATACAAGCTAAATGAGTTGAATTGGGATGTTATCAAGAATCCACCGTATTGTCCAGATCTTGCTCCTTCCGATTTTTATTTATTACGATCGCTGCAAAAAATTTTAAATGATAAAAAATTTGATACAATAGAGCAGGTAAAAATATCCCTTACTACATTTTTCGCATCAAAATCCACGGAATTTCACACTAATGGTATTAATAAGTTAATAGAAAGATGGGAGAAGGTTATAAGAACTGATGGAAATTATAAAATTGATTAAATAAATATTACAAATCTAAAAAAAAAATGTTTAATTGTATATGTAAAAAACGATCATTACTTTTGCATCAACCCAATAGTATATGTTCTATTCTACTTTATGGTGTTGAGACATGGACCATAAAGATACATACATACTACCATACCAAGATACATACATACTATGTACTGATAAAACGGTTTTCTACTTAATCATGATTTTATACCTCAGTCATATATCTAAAAGCTTTCAGTGCTCACACACAGATGTCAGCAGATCTTGTTTTGTTGATTGTTTTTTCTTTTTTTCAGGGAAAGAGAACGTGAAAAAGAGAGAGAACGGGAAAGAGAGAGGGAACGTGAAAGGGAGAGGGAGCGTGAAAGGGAGAGGGAGCGCGAGAGAGAAAGAGAAAGGTAAGATACCAATTTCTTTATTATCAATGTTAAATAAAAAAACAGGTTTTTGTGAATGTTTTTTTTTTTCTGTGCCTTCTGCTTATTATTAACACATTTAATCTTAGTTTTTTTTCTAATTCTACTTTATAGAATTAGAAAAAACAACCAAATCACCTTCTGACGATCTATAGTATGTTATCATAACATATTTTATGAAACATTTTATGTGATCTATTTTATGATACTCTATTCTTATAAACATATTTTATGTGATCATAACATATTTTATGTGATCTATTTTATGACATACTCTATTCTTATAAACATATTTTATGTGATCATAATATACGAGGCGTATCCAGAAAGTAAGTGTACTGAGGCTCTCATGACCGGGTGGATTTTATTTTCAACATGTTGGCTACGCTTCCGTGTAGCCTGACCCTTCCCCTCCACAACGAGACCGGTTCGAGGTCAGTACGTTGAGAAGTGTCGACGCGACAACACGTTTCGTGAAAAATGTCAATCCAATCTCCCGCCAAGTGCGAAATACACGGCGTCATCCGTTATCTCGTTTGGAAGGGAAAACCTCCGGTTGAGGTTTATAATGAGGTGAAAACTGCATATGGTGATAAAGCTATGAATCGTACGAGTGTGTACAAGTGGTGTCGCGAGTTTGAAAACGGTCGTACATCTGTGCATGATGATCAGAGGAGCGAAAGACCTTCAATTGTGACTGACGAAATTGTGGAAAAAATCAAAAATGCGCTCCGTGACGATCGCAGATTGACTGTGGATGAACTTTCTGCGATGTTTCCGCAAATCTCCAGATCTCTACCACACAAAACCATCACAGAAACCCTCGGATTTCGGAAATTGTCTGCGAGGTGGGTCCCAAAACAGCTGACAGACCAACACAAGTTGAATCGAGTGGAGACCGGGCAAGAGTTTTTGAGGCGCTGCAAACTCCATGGAGATGAATTTCTCCGCTCCATCGTTACTGGAGATGAAACTTGGGTTGCACACTACACGCCTGAAACCAAAAGGCAGTCTCAACAGTGGCGTCACACCTCTTCACCCTCCGCCAAAAAGTTCAAAACCACAATTTCAGCCAAGAAAATCATGGCATCCGTGTTTTGGGACTGTCAAGGCATAATTTTAATTGAATATATGCCTCAAGGGGAGACCATCAACTCTGCAAGATACTGTGAGACCCTAAAAAAATTGCAAAGGGCGATTCAGAACAAGAGGAGAGACATGCTGACAAAGAGAGTCTGCCTGCTGCACGACAATGCAAGACCACACACGGCCAACGCCACGAAGGAACTGCTCGCCTCGTTTAAATGGGATGTCCTGAACCATCCCGCGCATTCCCCTGACTTAGCACCTTCAGATTACTATCTCTTTACATCCCTGAAGCTGCACATGGGTGGGAAAAGGTTTTCAACCGATGAGGAGGTAAAGGAGGAGGTGGAGAAGTGGACGGAGGGGTTGGCGGGAAACTACTTCGAGGAAGGCATCAAAAAGTTGATACCCCGCTTCACCACCTGCATTGAGAGGAATGGCGACTATGTCGAAAAATAGCTTACATATGTACTACGGTAACCACTTAATTTTTTTGTTTAAATAAAAAATATTGTAACCTACAAAAATTCAGTACACTTTCTTTCTGGATATGCCTCGTATTTTATGACACACTCTATTCTTATAAAGTATTTATTTATTGAATCTTCTTGTTTTAATGCCACTATTTGAAAGATGTTACATTGAAACATGACAAATGACCCATGAAACGTTAAGTAATGTTAATTTAAGAAGTGCCAGGGAATGTTTGGCTAGCTCTGGGTTCTTTCAACAGTTATTAATAAAAAATTCGACCGCTTGGGTTCTTTCAACACTTATTAATAAGAACCTCGACTGCTTGGGTTCTTTCAACACTTATTAATAAGAACCTCGACTGTTTGGGTTCTTTCAACACTTATTAATAGGAACCGCAGCCTGCTTAGATTCATTCAACTGATATTAATAGGAATCGCAGCCTTTTTGTGTTCTTTCAATAGTTATTAATAGGAACCGCAGCCTGCATGGGTTCTTTCAACTGTTATTAATGAGAACCATGGCTTGGTTGGGTTCTTTCAGTAATTATTAATAGGAACTATGGCGTGCTTGGCTTTATTCAACAGTTATCAATAGGAACTGCAGCCTGCTTGGGTTCCTTCAACAGTTATTAATAGTAACTGCGGCTTGCTTGGATTCTTTCAACAGATATTAATAGGAACTACAGCCTGCTTTAGTTCTTTACAACGGTTATTAATAGGAATAATAATACCCTTTTATTTAGCGCCATTTAAAGAACAAACGTTCCTCAAGAGTGCTTTAACTCAGGATTCAAACCCACTCATAAATTTTGATAAGATCTCCCAAAAAGGATTGGCTTTAAGTGCTTCCTAAAGCTGCATACGCCACTCATATCTCTGACACTAGGAAGCAAAGTCTTCCACACCACAGGATCAGAAATGGCAAAAGTTCTATCATAATACACAGCCCTTGCTCTTCTCCCTGGCTCCATCCCAACTCACTGTCTGCGAAGACTGTTGGGGTCAGCTCTTCTCATCCTCAGGTTGTATGCTCTTCTGTCCCGGTCTACGTCCCCCAGGCCGTGCCTCTGCATCAGGTTATCTTTTTGCACCACCCATGAATTCTTTAGTCTTCCTCTGGTTGCTGGTTGTTATTCGAAGAAGATCCATGGAGATTGCCTGGTTCACAATGTGATCGGGTGCTCTGCGTCCAACGTGCTCACACTATCTCAATCCATCCGCTTCTCCTCCATCTAACTGTTGATGTCTGTAACACCTCGGCTTCCTGTCTCTTAGGGACACACCAGCTGACCATCTTAGCATGCGCATTTCAGCAGTTTCATAATACACAGCCCTATTGGATTGATTTGGAACAACCAATTAACTATTTATAGGAACCACAGAAAAACAGCGATTTTGCTATATAAATTATCTTTTATTATAGCAATTTGACAGCAGAATCTTCAATCACTAAACAATATCTGAAAGTAAATGTAAACAGAACATTTTTTTTTCTAACTTCTCCTTGGCACTGTCCCAACTCATTGCCTAGGTAGGCTTTTGAGGTCGACTCTTCTCGTTCTCAGACTGTATGTTCTTCGGTTCTGGGTGTCGCTTTCATCTAGGTCGTTTCTCTGCAGGATTTTGGAGCATTGATCCATCCAGGAGTTCTTTGGTCTTCCTCTGGACGGTTGTCGAGGAAGATCCACAGACATTGCCTGATTTACAGTATGGGATCTCTGTCTTATGTGCCCGTACAATCTCAGCTGTTGCTCTTCCCGCTTACTATTTATGTCAGTGTGTCCCAGGCTACCACGAATGCGCGAGCTCTTAATTTTATCTTTCAGTGATACTCCTGCCGACCACCTAAGCATTTGCATTTCTGCTGTTTCAAGTTGCCTAGAGTAGGAGCTGTAATTAGTCCAGTATTCTGAGCCATACATAATTGCGGGTCTAACGATAGTCTGGTATACTTTTCCTTTTAGTTTTATAGGCATTTTTGGGTCAAACAAGACTCCTGTTACCGATCTGAATTTCATCCATCAATTTTTTTTCTAACATTAATTGGGATTCTTTCAGGGAACGAGAGCGAGAACGCGAAGCCGCTATCAAGTCCAGCGGGAGTGCTGGAACGGCCACGTCTCGCCTGGACTCCCGCAGGGAGAAAGAAATGGAGGAGGAGGCCCGTGAGAGGAAGAGGGCCGACAAACGGGCCAGGGAGAAGGAAGCGGCCTACCAGGAGAGGTAACCTTTTCCTTGATTGTCCCATTTAGACGGTTATCATTTTGTAACTTCTTATTATGTCAATGCACTGAATCATTCGCACCCAGAATTCTGTCGCATGGACAGTACTGAGCATTCCGCAAATCAAGCCCGCTTCGGTGTAAAACATTTCAAGAGGTAAGAAAGTGACTAGCATGTTCGAGTAATGTTACCAAATAAACACTTTAACAACCAGACTGGACCGACGCTTTTTGGAATTATCGGGAATTGAACCTGATACACCCAAATTGTATACGAATATCTTAACATTTAGGCCACGGAAATTGACTTTGTATTTTACAAATCCACTGTCGTGGAAAAAAATCGAACTCTATTTTCCGTTCGTAAAAGATCGGAAGACATTTCTTCTATCGCTAAGCTACGAGGTTATTGGAGAGATGCTCGAATTCAAAGAATGTTATATTTTACCACTTGATAATATTAATGTTTGTCATGTCGTGCAGATTGAGGAACTGGGAGACTAGAGAGAGGCGTAGGGCCAAGGAGCACGACCGGGACAAGGAACGGGAACGCTGCAAGGAGGAGGCCCGCGAGAAGGAGGCCAAGAAGCTTAAGGAGTTCCTGGAAGACTATGACGATGAGAGGGATGACCCCAAGTATTACAAGTGAGTGCCGCAATTTAGTTATGTTCTATCGTGTTCACTGCGGGTAAGGATCCAACTGTCCGCCACTGTTGCTTCAGTTTCAGTTGACGTGAGTGGACAAGCCTCCGTCCATACAAAGAATAGTTACATTATCAATCTGTGAATGTCTATTAATTCGAAGTTCAAGGGACCGAATTTTACAAACATGATCACTGAAAAAAACTATTTGAATTTTCGCGACACTTTCCGACATCTGGGGAATATCATGGCCATTTTTTCTTGCTATAAAAATAATATAAATTCAAGTTTTGACGACATATTTCCGTAATATTGAGAGATAATATATTTAATGGTTCATGGGCAGCCAATATGTACAAATTAAAACGACACTGTAATTGTCACTTTTTACGCATATTAAGTTGTTTATGTTTGCACACATAGTATTGATATGATGATGTAACTGGTTTTTATATTGTCGCGCATTTGATTACGATATGAACTATCCAAACTCTTCTTCCCAGTGTCATGTCAGGTCCCCCCAACGTTGAATATCACTTGAGAGTAGACATCTTTGTCCCCGGCAGCCCGAAAAAGATCTCCAATGCCCCTTATACCAGTTCAATCATGTATATTGCGGAGCCAGGAGATTTGCCTCCTGCCAACACCTCATCCAACATGTGATAGTAACACATTTGGCTATAGGTTTAGTGTAGTGTACATATACCATCATAAATTTTAATAAACCAAACCTTTCACGAACATTCCTATGGGTCGGGAACGCAAAATGTCGATGCTGAATTTTCCAAAAGTACTCAGGTCGAGTTAATAAAATATACTAGCAATTTTTTTACGAGGATCTCACTCTGGTTACAATACTCATAAGCACTATATGTGGGCTTAAGTTATTGCCTTTTAACGTGCGGAGTAGTATTACCAACACGTACGGTGATAAACTGTAGTTATATACGTACTCTACTAAGTGTTTCTAGGCTCGATGGATTGGACCGAAAACAATGTCGTCTCTCGGCGATTCCTCGACACATCTAAATCACCATTTTGGATGTGTCGAAGGGTACCATATAAATTAAAAACTTCTTCTTCCCAGTGTCATGTCAGGTCCCCCCCAACGTTGAATATCACTTGAGAGTAGACATCTTTGTCCCCGGCAGCCCAAAAAAGATCTCCAACGCCCCTTATACCAGTCCAATCACGTATATTGCGGAGCCAGGAGATTTGCCTCCTGCCAACACCTCTTCGGCCTTCTATTTTGCCTTGGATGATCAGGTGCAGTAATTTGTACTTTGCTCCTCTAAGTACATAACCCAAGTAGGACACCTTTCGGATTTTAATATTAGTCAGCAACTCTCTATCAACTTTGGCTCTTTGAAGAACCCTCGTGTTGCTGACCATATCCGTCCAGGGTATCCGTAGCATTCTCCCGTGCATCCGCATTTCGAATGCTTCCAGTCGGTTCATACTACTAACTTTGAGGGTCCATGATTCCACTCCATGCAATAACACTGACCAAAAACATAGCATTTGACACACCGTTGTCAAAGTTTCAAGTTTAGATTATCATCGCAGAATACGCTTCACATTTTATTAAAAGCCGCACAAGATGATTCAATTCTTCACTTGACTTCGGTTTCTGGGTCGAGGTCTTCCTCTAGGATACTTCCGAGGTATTTAAATGTTTCCACTGTCTCTATATCAGCACCGTTCAATGTAAGACGTGATCCTGCCGGCTAAACACCATAAAAACACCACCAATTTACTCACATTCATGTTCACGAAAAACGTTACAAAATACACGAAAAACATTACAAAATACACCGTTTTTCAAATTGTCAGTAAAATTTATTACGAAAAGTCAGTTTCAGGACAAAATTCGAATTACGAATTATCGATATTAAAATTCGAATTACGTATACCCCATCCCTAGCCAATGCGGACTAACGTAGTGACTGTTGACAAACGTCTTATTTTATATAGCTTACATATCGCCTGTTGAGAATCATAGTGGTGAAACTCCAAAAAATCGATTTTCGAGTTAAGACTACCAAATGGCATGTTTCGCCACTATGATTCTCAACAGGCGATATGTAAGTTCAACCCAATTATATGCACAGCTTTAGAGAAATTATATACAGTAGCACGTAAATGAAAATTAGTAAACAAGAAATCCACGTACAAGTTTCCACAATCGCATATGATGCAGGTTTGCATGCACCTTTTATTAATTTACATGAAATACGTGTTTTTCAGAGGCAAAGAAATGCAGCGTAGACTGGCTGAGAGAGTGCGGGAAGCCGACTCTGACCTGAAGGATCGGGAGAAGGAGAACCTGGAACTGGAGGAGCTGAAGACCAAGGTGTTCAGCTCCCAGGTGGAAAACCCTACGGAGGAATTCGAAAAGGTGACGCTAAAGAACATTTTAAATTTCGATCTTAACAACACAAATCGTGGATTCCCGATAACACACTATTGCAGTTGACAAATGTCAGCAGCGACACCTCGGGTAAACAATAAAGATTTGATAGTACTGTAGAATATCAAAAGATTAAGTTTCGAACAGAGGAAACTGCTTTATGATTCTGATTTTAACACATCAATCAATAAGTCCCAAGACTAACTACTAAAACAACATTTGTTTGCCAAAATTCTTCTTTATTCATCAACATAGTCTCCTTCAAGAGCGCTACATTCATTCCAACGCTTTCCTAACTTTTCAATGCCAGCCGTGTAGAACGATTTATCTTTGGTTTCAAAATAGGCGTTAGTTTCGGTAATCACTTCTTCATTGGAGCCAAATCTCTTTCCCTGGAGCATCTTTTTGAGGTCTGCGAACAGCCAATAGTCGCTGGGGGCCAAATCTGGAGAATACGGTGGGTGCGGAAGCAATTCTATTTTTTCCCATTAAAAAACAATGTTTTATCAACACACGAAATTCGGTTTTTTCCATTGTTTTGAAAATAGCAAAAGTAGCGTCACTAAAACCACTGTAACTCAATGACACAATGTCATGAAAGTTTGACACGTAACTTCTAAAGGTTGGTACTAACTGAGAATGGTATGGATTTGTCATTAGAGGCGCGATCTGTTGGTTAGTCTTGGGGCTAGTGGATAGCCGTATGCTATCGGGCTAATGGCGTCTCAGCGGCTAGACATATGGGAAACAGTCTGTGCGCTGGGAACATGCGTCAACATGGCCAGACGGCTCAGCAGGGTCCATATGTCTATGGTATTTGCGGTAGGGAATGTGCATCCAGGATCGGGATGTTCTCTCAGAAGATCACACGATCGACGTGGGAGAACGGTTCAGGACTGACGTTGGAGTGGTGAGGGGACCCTCGACTGCAAGGCCCGGCAATGATGATGAGTCTTTGTACCGGTGCCGTACAGTGACAGAATATACCTGTAACAAATTTGCTTACATTGACATCTCTGGTGGCACCAACAATAAGTTTCCTTATGTCCCACTTTATACTGTGCCATTTGGCTAATGTACTGTTTACCTATCCTTCAATTTGTTAGTTTTGAAGTATCCCTTCAATTTGTAAGTTAATTTTACTATTCAATTCTATAAACATCCCTTCCTTATATGTTTTGAAGCTTTCACATTTCTTTGTATCAATCGTTTAAGGCAGGGGTCTCCAAACTTTTTAGCATTAGGACCACACTGACTCCTCCACTAAGTCCCAAGGGCCAAGACCTAGCTAGCTCATCGTATCAACATACTGTAGTTTTGAATTACGCACAAATTTTCATATTGGGACTAGCCGACGAATGAGATATCTATCGCGCAGGGTGCGGGGGTGTACTCCGCTCCGTTCGCAATTTCGGTAGGTACTTACGGGCAAGTGTCAAGGATATATTAAAAGTCATCATTGCTGGAATTTTATGAGTCTTCCACTCACACACTTTGATCAGTTGCATAAATTTACTCGTGGCTTTTTTTCCGCTTTCGGCACTACTTGTCTGTGTGAAAAAACATTCTCCAAAATGAAATATACAAAAAATATTTACAGATCCAAATTAACTGATGAGCATTTGAAGTCGCTGCTGATTATTTCCACTAGTAAACTTGATCCACAACTGCAAACAATTGTCAGTGGAAAGTTACAGCTACGTAAATCACATTAATCATTATTATAATGTTTCATTTCATTATGTGAATTACCTATGTATGTCACTTATTGTAAGTTTTTAGGATAAATCTCGTATCATTAATTACAGTTAAAATGTTCAAATTCATTATGTATGTCAGTTATTGTGTTTCTTAATTGGTCGTTAAATAAAAACATCTGTTTATTATTGTGTATAATTTACTTAAATTGTAAATTTTACAATGTAATCAAAATAAACTATGACGGGCCGGATACTGGGCATATCGGACCGCTACCGTGGGCCGGTGTTTAGAGACCCCTGGTTTAAGGTCTTTCGGAATGTTGCACCATGTGGTTAGGCTTATTTTGACATTTCGTAAACGGAATTTTATCTTCAGTGCTTCTCCCAAAGACTGCGACTCTTGCGAGTCAAGTAGTATCTACTGATTCGATTGCCAGGGATGCGAGAAAGTGTATGTACGTACAACAATAAGTACCTTAATCCCTCACTTTATACTGTGCCATTTGGTTAATGTATTGTGTTTACTGTTTGCAGCTAAAACGAGAGAGGGAAGAACTATACAAGCCGCGCATCCTAATCGACGTGAACATGGAACTCAGCTTGCAGAGGGAACGCGAAGAGCAGAGGATGAGAGAACGCGAAGAGGCTAGACAACAGGTAATAGTATATACAGCGGTGCAAACACTCTAATCAGTGGAACAGTGGAGAATACTGCAAAACGTTGCAGTCTCAAAGTGAACTTACCTGTGTCACGCTGTAAAATCTATGTTTGTTAATTTATTTCTTCTTCTTCATGTGCCGTGTCCAGTTCTACTGACATTGGTGATCACTCTTGAGGTAATTTATCTATCGACTCTTTATTAACCACTTTAACACGTGACGTAACACAATGACGAACTGTGAAGGAATAAATTCTATACGAAAATATATAGTCCGTTCGGAGATAACAAGTTGAAACAAGATCTGCCCAAATGACGCTCGGGAGAAACACTCTTAACAAGTCGAAACAAGATTTTCCCGAACGAGGCTCGGGCTCGTCAGTATAAAAAGAAACTTCGTGCCCGAGTCCCGCTCGGGAAAAACTGTCAAGTGGTTAAGTTTACATACACAGGTTAAACCCAGTTACATACAAAGCTTTAAGAGAAATTATATACAGCAACAAGAAAGAAATATTACATACAAAGGCTAAAGAGAAATTTTATACTGCTGCAAGAAAATAAAAATTAGTGAACAAGAAATATTAGTTTAGCCGAAACAACTAACTTCCATACTAAGAAAGCTTGAAACACTTTGTTTAAAAATATTTAAGGTGATATTGAAGATGTCAATATCCGAGGCCTTATTCAAAAGGGACAGCCCGTGATACAGAGGAAGAGCACTCGGCAGGTTAGTTCTACTTATTGTGAGTCTAAATAGGTCAATGTTTCTGTACCTCTCAAAAACATAAAGCTTTATAATTTCCAACATAGTAGGATTGGAAATTATAAAGCTGTAGCTCCCATCAGCAACTTTTGGTATGTTGGGATTCTACCTTCATGTTAAGAAGGTAGAATCCCAACATCCCAACATACCAAGCAACTTTTGGTATGTTGGGATTTTACCTTCATGTTAAGAAGGTAGAATCCCAACATACCAAGCAACTTTTGGTATGTTGGGATTCTACCTTCATGTTAAGAAGGTAGACTCCCAACATACCAAGAAGAAATCTCGTAGGACCGCACTCCCGAAAGTAGAGAACTACGAACCAGAGCATTGTGGGATAAAATTTCTATTCACAAATGTTGCATAACCAAGGCAGGTAGGTGACTTTTATCGATTCCGTGTCGACTCGGTTCAGCCCATGAATATTAATTTTAGGAAGTGATGTTTTTCTGCTCAATATAGTATATGACCTAGATATGCTTTTGAAATTATTTTTTTTGTTTTAACCTGGCGAGTTTATTGCCATGTGGCAATCTCTTCCAACCAACCAGAAATATGTTTATAATAGGCCCTAAGTGAAAACTAGACTGAAATCCCAAATCTGGGTTCCAGCGGGGATCGAACCCGCAACCTCCGGATCGCAAGACAAGCGTCTTGCCACCAGGCCACGGAGGTCCTCATTTTATGATATTTACGAACTCTCATCCTACATCTTCTCGACTAAGTACCAAGGTGTTTAAGATACGATGAAACCAAGAAATCATGTATTGCCGAAGTTCATGATTCTAGTTATCTTCTTCTTCTTAAACATTCTATAGACTCAAGAGTCTGTTACTGCAGGATTGTCCTCCTGTGATGCTGAGCTTTAGCTATCTCTCCATCGTTCCGGGGGGTCTCCCTGTTGGACGCCGTCCATCCGGCGCCCCATGCAGAGCTATGTATGGAATTCTTGTAGAATTCATTCTCTGTACATGTTGGTACCAGTATCGTCGATGCTGTCGTCCCCATCTGACCACATCTTGGACCTCACAAACCTCTCGGATTGTGGTGTTCCTTACACGATCACGCAAAGTCTTCCCAGCAATAGCGCGTAGAGTTCTCTTTTCCGTTGTCCTTAGCATACTTTTTGTCCTGACAGTGTCCGTCCTCGCTTCGATGCCATATGTGAGGATAGGTCGCACACAGGTCTTATAAATGCGTACCTTGCTATCCGTTCTCATATCTTTATTCCTCCATATGACCATATCTCAGGCAGCCCGCCACAACTGCAGCTTTATCTACCTGAGGCCTTACTTCTCTGGGGAGGTCATGAGAGCTGAGCAGTTCACCGCCGAGATATCTGAACAGGGTTGCTTGTTCAATTGGTTCGTCACGTACTGAAATTCTGCACTCTAGTGGGTCTTTGGAGAATGTCATACACTTGGTTTTTTGCTACGGAGATAATCATATTGTACTTTGAGCAGGATTCATCGAACTTTGTGAGCATTCTCTGTAAGTCATTTTTATTTTCAGCTATGAGTGTAGCATCGTCAGCATAAAAGAGAATTCCCACCGCTTTTTTACTATTCTATTCTAGTTATCATTGTAGAGAATTGATCTCCTCGTAAACCCTGCACGTGCCAATTCAATTCTGGATCGAACTTCTCGGTTTTCTTACCAAATATTATATGTTTTTCTAAACATATGCAGGTACGGGGACGTACCTAATCTAAGTTGGTAAGTTTTCTGCGGTTTTCTTACCAAATATATTTTTATAAACATGTGCAGATGCGGGGACCTACCTAATCTAAAGGTCACATGTGCCAATTCAATTCTGCATCTAACTTCTCTATCTGGGTATAACCGTCTCGGACAACCCAATAGATGGTCTTCCGTTGGTAAGTTTTCTGTGGTTTTCTTACCAAATATGTCTTTCTAAACATATGCGGGGAAGTACCTAATCTAATTTGCCCTGTTGTCATTTTTGCAGCCATCTGGATCAATACGAAAATCACATTTTACGATATTACGTTGATAATCGAGTTAATAATTTTCGAAGTGATCTCTTGGTGTAATTTTTGCAGCCATTTGGATCATTACGCAAATCACATTTTGCGATATTACGTTGATAATCGAGTTAATAATTTTCGAAACGTTCTCTTGGTGTAATTTTTGCAGCCATCTGGATCAATACGCAAATCACATTTTACGATATTACGTTGATAATCGAGTTAATAATTTTCGAAACGATCTCTTGGTGTAATTTTTGCAGCCATCTGGATCAATACGCAAATCACATTTTACGATATTACGTTGATAATCAAGTTAATAATTTTCGAAGTGATCTCTTGGTGTAATTTTTGCAGCCATTTGGATCAATACGCAAATCACATTTTACGATATTACGTTGATAATCGAGTTAATAATTTTCGAAGTGATCTCTTGGTGTAATTTTTGCAGCCATTTGGATCAATACGCAAATCACATTTTACGATATTACGTTGATAATCGAGTTAATAATTTTCGAAGTGATCTCTTGGTGTAATTTTTGCAGCCATTTGGACCATTACGCAAATCACATTTTACGATATTACGTTGATAATCGAGTTAATAATTTTCGAAGTGATCTCTTGGTGTAATTTTTGCAGCCATTTGGATCATTACGCAAATCACATTTTACGATATTACGTTGATAATCGAGTTAATAATTTTCGAAACGTTCTCTTGGTGTAATTTTTGCAGCCATCTGGATCAATACGCAAATCACATTTTGTTTATAGTTAAGGCATTAACGTTGTGGAGGTTTAAAGACATTGTAATTTATTTTTAACAAACACTGTTTATTCCACTTTTTTTTTTTTTATGACGGTATAACCCTACCGGTTTCAAGGCTTTCACCTCATCTTCAGGGGAGCGTAAACAAGACTAAACGTAAACAAGACAAACGTAAACAAGACAAACAAGTCATAAAAAAAAAAAAAAAAAAAGTGGAATAAACAGTGTTTGTTAAAAATAAATTACAAATCACATTTTACGATATTACGTTGATAATCGAGTTAATAATTTTCGAAACGATCTCTTGGTGTAATTTTTGCAGCCATCTGGATCAATACGCAAATCACATTTTACGATATTACGTTGATAATCGAGTTAATAATTTTCGAAGTGATCTCTTGGTGTAATTTTTGCAGCCATTTGGATCAATACGCAAATCACATTTTACGATATTACGTTGATAATCGAGTTAATAATTTTCGAAGTGATCTCTTGGTGTAATTTTTGCAGCCATTTGGATCAATACGCAAATCACATTTTACGATATTACGTTGATAATCGAGTTAATAATTTTCGAAGTGATCTCTTGGTGTAATTTTTGCAGCCATTTGGATCAATACGCAAATCACATTTTACGATATTACGTTGATAATCGAGTTAATAATTTTCGAAGTGATCTCTTGGTGTAATTTTTGCAGCCATCTGGATCAATACGCAAATCACATTTTACGATATTACGTTGATAATCGAGTTAATAATTATCGAAGCGATCTCTTGGTGTTAAAGGATAGTTTTGCTGCATTCAAATTTTTCCGTGCAATTACTGACAACTTGCCGGGCTGTTTGAACTCCAAGCCTTAAACCGCTTTATAAGTATATTTACTGCCCTGCAAGGCAATAAATATACTTATAAAATACCCTTCTCTCGTGATGTCATACCTTAAGTCCATCGTCGCTACCATCTTTTCACACTCAAATGTGTCGCCACCAAAGGAGTTCCTTCTTCATTACTACGTGACGTCACGTACGTAAAAAAATAAAGAAGATATCAATCTTCTATGGTAGATTACGTCGGATAGGGACTTTTGTCCCACGTAACAGCTGGTGTGATTGAATTGAACTGAATAGTGGGTTTGATTTCTGAGTTAGAGAATCTGCTCTCTGAAGAGTGCTAACACATCGATCAATAAGTCCCGGGACTTACTACTAAAACAACATTTGTTTGCCAAAATTCTTCTTTACTCATCAACATAGTCTCCTTCAAGAGCGATACATTCATTCCAACGCTTTCCTAACTTTTCTATGCCAGCCGTGTAGAACGATTTATCTTTGGTTTCAAAATAGGCGTTAGTTTCGGCAATCACTTCATCATCGATGCGTTATTGTTTCTGTTCAATTGTGAGCAAACGCGGCACCCATTTCGGAAAAAGCTTTTTCGTGACCAAATGTTCATGCAAAATAGTGTAAACACTACCAAATGATATCTTCAGGATGTCAGCTATCTCACGCAACTTTACTTTGCGATTTTCCATCACGATTTTGAGGGTTTTTTTTATGTTTTCTAGTGTAACAGCCTCATTTGGACGACCAGAGCGTTCAGCATCATTTGTGTCTGTACGACCGCGTTTGAAATCAGCATACCACCGACAAATGGTTGTTTTCGACGGAGCAGAGCCCAGATAACACTTTTCAAGCCATCGCTGAGTTTGAAGGATATTTTTTCCCAATAAAAAGCAATGTTTTATCAACACACGAAATTCGTTTTTTTTTCATTGTTTCGAAAATAGCAAAAGTAGCGTCACTAAAACCACTGTAACTCAATGTCACAATGTCGGAATGTCATGAAAGTTTGACACGTAACTTTTAAAGGGTGGTACAAACTGAATATGGATTTGTTATTAGAGGCGCCATCTGTTGGGTAGTCCCGGGACTTATTGATCCATGTGTTAAGTATATTTACTGCCCTGCAAGGCATTTCCCTTCTCTCGTGATGTCATACCTTAAGTCCATCGTCGCTACCATCTTATCACACTCAAATGTGTCGCCACCAGAGGAGTTCCTTCTTCATTACTACGTGACGTCACGTACGTAAAAAAATAAAGAAGATATCAATCTTCTATGGTAGATTACGTCGGATAGGGACTTATTTTGTCCCACGTAACAGCTTGTGTCATTGAATTGAACTGAATTGTGGGTTTGATTTCCGAGTTAGAGATATTCTCTCCGAAAGGTGCTATTTTAAATGGTCCTTTTATTATTATTATTTAATGTAGCAGGGGGTTGAAATTAGTCAAGATGTTTTCTATTTGTGAATAAATAAATTTAATAGATAAATTTTAATATGTTTACCAGGCGCGTGAGAGACAGAGAAAGCACAACGAGAAGTATCTGCAGGAGAGGGCGTCCAGGGAGCTGCCAGTCCATGCGGAGCCCATCGACTCCGATTCCAGGTGAGTGTCTTCCGTCATTTTTAAATATCCCGTACTTCCATCGATTGATTTTAAATATCCCTTCGATTACACTCAAGAAAATGTAGCATGGTCTCTGTGACGTTTAAAATATCATGTCTCAAATAGATGGGGTAAAAAAAATTTTTTTACAAATCGAATAGTTTTTTCATAAATTGAAAAATTGTTTTTATCTAAACTGACGTTTTAATTCCTAATTTTCATTATACTGACTTTCTAATGTATTGTATGATTTGTATCTATCTTTAAATAGGCCAAGATCCACTATGAATTAATACTAATTACAAACATACATTTAATTTTATGTATAAAAAAATCGAAAATCCAATTATCGTATACCCCACCCCTAGCCAATGCTATGACTAACGTAGTGACTTTTGACAAACGTCGCCAAATATTATTTAATTTTAACAAACTGACATATTTTTGCTAATTTGTAACAAGATGTATTAATTTGTCATTATTGTTAGTTTTATGTAATGTATTTACCTAAATAATTTGTTATTTATTAGGATTGAGGCTTATATTAAAGTTAATAAAATAATTAAAATTACTGAACGTCGTTGGGGCAAATTTGTGAAATCTCACAGGGACCATGTTACATTTTCTTTAGTATAGTAAGTTAATTTCGCCACTCATTTTATAAACCTTTTATGTTGTGAAGCTGATGTGTTAAGTAAGATGAAGAAGAGCACGCTGAGATGGTTTGGGCATGTGGAACGAACGAATGAAGAAAGACTCACAAAACAAATGTTTACAGTGCAAATGTGGGTGGAAGGCGTGGTAGAGAAAGATCAAGGAGAGTATGGTTGGGTCAAGTGAATATTTTGAAAGAAGCAAATGTAAAATGTCAAAGAAATTGTAGTTGTATAAGAGGCGAGAGGAAGTGTATAGTTTTAGGAGAGGCAAAAGATGCATGCGTTGAGATAGGAAAGTTTGACATACTCTTCTCTGCAACCCCTACAGGGAGTCGGTGTGATGATATGTATGTACAGTACACGGCAGTAAGTAATACACATCGTTTGGAAAGCGTCGTTTCTGTCGCACGATGCGCTAACAGTCCGGTATCGTAGTCACAATGTGGTTAGCGCATCGTGCGACAGAGACGACGCTCTACAAACGATGTGTATTACTTACCACCGGGTACTGTATTTATGTACCAATTTGGATATTTTGAAACATGCCATATGCAAATAGAATCGTGATGAACACAACTTTTCTCAATAACTTTGTTTATATTCCAGTGCGGGTGGAGGTGGAGGCACCCCGGCCTTATCAGAGGGAGGCAGCACACCTCCCAGGCCTCCCGCTACTCCCCCGAGGTCTTCCCGCGGCTCTACACCACCATTACAGGTAAATAGTACACCTTACTTAGTCATTTAATGTTTGTGGAATGTTCTACCCTTTTTTAATTCACTGTGCCGTGTGTCTCACTTTGAAAAGACAATGAAACATACCCTTTTTTAATCCACTGTGCCGTGTGTCTCACTTCGAAAAGAAAACGACACATACCCTTTTTTAATCCACTATGCAGTGTGTCTCGCTTCGAAAAGACAACGAAACATACCCTTTTTTAATCCACTGTGCCGTATGTCTCACTTCGAAAAGACAACGAAACAAACCTTTTTTTAATCCACTGTGCCGTGTCTCACTTCAAAAAAGACAACGAAACAGTTATTTTTTTAATCCACTGTGCCTAGTGTCTCACTTCGAAAAGACAACGAAACAAACCTTTTTTTAATCCACTGTGCCGTGTGTCTCACTTCGAAAAGACAACGAAACAAACCTTTTTTCCGAAGGGTCATAAATACCACTACTTATTGTTTAGTTTTTGTAATTAGCTATAAAATTATTTTATTATTTAAGTCCTGGTCACTCACTATCCATCATAGGGTGGCAAGTGTTAAGATAAAGTTTTGTATTATTTGTCAATAATTTTAAGAACTTTTATAACCTGTCACATGTTCATTTGTATATAAAGGCACTGTTGTGTCGTTAATTAAATAAATAAATAATTATCCCTTTTTTGAAAAGTACTCTAATCTAATTATTGCCTCCTTCGTATCAATAACGCCTTTGAAAGTCTTGTTTCAAAGAACTTTCTTACCTTTATTCTCTCAAATCTCAGTAACTGCTAAATTCAAAGGAATTTTAAATTCTCTTCTCTCGTTGTCTCCCACTTAAAAGGTCTTCAAGGAATGTACTCCTGTGAGAGCGACGACTCCGCACATTGCGCGGAGCAACGTTGCTGTAGCCGACTTACTATATGCCGGCGTTGACGTTTAATTTATTTTCTCTCGACAAGGAAGTGTGTGACCTCCCCGCGTACTCTGCGAGATGCCGAGACAGAAGACAATTGCATCAGAACGTGCATACTCTACGAGGTGATTGCGCCATTACTTACCGTTGCGAAATATAGTAGTGTCGCTAAATCTAGATACAAAAGTAATTTATCTTCGTTCTGAAATTTATTTCATAAATCTGCAAAGATCTCTACCCTTTCTATAAACAAAAATAAGATAATCAGTTTTTTTCGCGGATTGCAGATGGACAAATTAGAAATTCCGGAAATTAAAAAAAGGGTTCAATTAAGTCTCAACATTATAAACAATCAAGTTATTGTAATTTGTTTTATAAAACACTGTTTATTCCACTTTTTGTAACGGTATAACCCTACCGGTTTCAAGGCTTTCACTTCATCATCAAGTAGGGTTATACCATTACAAAAAGTGGAATAAACAGTGTTTGATAAAACAAATTACAATGTCTTTAAACCTCCACAACATAAATGCCTTAACTATAAACAATACAATCAAGTTGATTGCAATAATAGTATTGTGCTCGACACATACCCTTTTTTAATCCACTATGCAGTGTGTCTCGCTTCGAAAAGACAACGAAACATACCCTTTTTTAATCCACTATGCAGTGTGTCTCACTTCGAAAAGACAACGAAACAAACCTTTTTTTAATCCACTGTGCCGTGTCTCACTTCGAAAAGACAACGAAACAGTTATTTTTTTAATCCACTGTGCCTAGTGTCTCACTTCGAAAAGACAACGAAACAAACCTTTTTTTAATCCACTGTGCCGTGTGTCTCACTTCGAAAAGACAACGAAACAAACCTTTTTTTAATCCACTGTGCCGTGTGTCTCACTTCGAAAAGACAACGAAACAAACCTTTTTTTAATCCACTGTGCCGTGTGTCTCACTTCGAAAAGACAACGAAACAAACCTTTTTTCCGAAGGGTCATAAATACCACTACTTATTGTTTATTCAAGTCAAGTGTATCAGGTCTGGAAATATGAAACTGGAATTTTTTTATAGAAAATACACATTTATTGTATGAAAATGGTAAAAAAAAATTCTAAGTATTGGCCATCGCTAGCTACATATTTTTCCCATCTCTCTGGCAATTTGTGGATGCCACGCCAAAAAAACTGTCGCTCTTTTGAGGCAAACCAATCATCGAGCCAGCTTTCATCTTCAGGGCAGGTTTGTCAACTTCGCCAGTTTCGAAGTTGCCTACGAACAAGCCCCGAAGATGATAACTGCAATGTTTTCGAAATGTCGGCATAAATCAAACCATGCGGTGCAACAATCTGATAGACCTTGTACAACTAAACTACAGTACCCGTCGGTAAATTATACACATCATACATACATACAAAAGACTGTCGGCCATAATTGGCAAAATTTGTATGTATGTATTTACTCTAGATTGGTTACCTTTAAACAAGGTAATCAATTTAGAGTAAATACATACATACGAAGTTAGCCGATTATGACCGACAGTCTCTTGTATGTATGTATGATGTGTATTATTTACCGCCGAGTACTGTACAAGTAATTCGTTTTCCCTTAGTTGGACTCATATTTTGGTATCTGCTGGGGGCTCTGGAACCAATTCCTTGCAAATACCGAAGGACAAATGTATAATGATTGATGAGGAACCAATTCCTTACAAATATCGAAGGACACATGTATAATGCCTCGGTAAAACGGAATTTTTTACGATAATGTACAAAAATCACGCAAAAGGGTTGTTCCTGAGAATAGCACATAAAAGTAATGTGTTATATCATAAAAGGACATGTAAGATTAATGTACTGTTCTCATGAATGGCACGTAAAATTGATGTGTTCTATCACAATAGGACACAAAATTAATGTATGCACATGATTGGCACATCAAATTAATGTGCTATATTATAATAGGACACATAAAATTAATGCATTCCCATGAAAGGCACATGAAATTAATGTGTTATTTCTGAGAATAAAACGCAAAATTGATGTGTTATATTATAATAGGGCACATAAAAATTAATGTATTTCTATGAATTGCACATAAAATGAATGCGTCATTTCTGGGAATAATTTGTAAAATTTATGTTACTTGATAAAAGGACACGTAAAATTTATATATTATTCCCATTGATGGCACATAAAATGAATGTGTGATTCGGTACGTTATGTGTAAAACCAGTGTGTTATTCCCCAGGATATGGGAGACAGCAGATCGCCGAGCTCCATGGACAGGGTGAAGCGTGTTGATGTGGAGGACGGGCGATCTCTCACACCTCCGCCATTGCCACATGACATACCTCGCCCACAGGTTCTCTATATATATCAGTTGTGTACGATTCAAGACTGTCGTTTTACGGCACGTTCGCCAACTTGACAGGAGAAACAGAAATGTGTTTGTTTTATGTATTTATAACCATTTATTGCAAGGGAATTGATTCGCAATAGTCACTTGACTGACTGAAGAAAAAATTCGGTATATCCTTTTCTATTGCTTTTAATAAAAAAAAATCAATTTTTTCTCACTCACACCATAATGTTAACAATTCACAGTACCCGGCGGTAAGTACTACACATCGTTTGTAGAGCGTCGTCGCAGTCCAGTCCAGTCAATTCAATTCACCCTTCTTTTAAAGTTCCACAAGGGAGCATAGGGAGGCCACCAGTCTTCACCATTCAAAGCGGTTTTGGGCGGTGTTGGTAATCTCCCTCCACGACATTCCTAACTCTCTGGCCTCCTTGTCATAGGAACGGTACACCGTGAGAGAGGGTCTTCCAGGCCGTCGGGACCCCAATGGACAGAAAAACAGCGCTCTCCTCGGCCAACTATCATCGGGCATTCTCAGAACATGTCCCAGCCAGGACCATCGCCTCTCCCGAATTACAGAGACGACAGACCCCTGCAGGGTGCGCCGGCATACAGCGTCGTTTGTTACGTGGTCATACCACCTTATTCCCAATATCCTCCTGAGACACCTGTTTTCAAAACTAAGTATCTTGCGCCCCTGAGCCTTGGTGAGATGCCAAGATTCACAGCCGTACAGGAGGATCGGGATGACGCATGCGTTAAACAGGCGGCATTTTGTTGTGACGCTGAATCCAGTCGCCTTCCAAATCCTATCCATGTTGTTGAACGCCCCACTCGCAGCTCTGATGCGGATGGGCAGATCCTTACGGAGATCACCATTGGAGGTGATGGTGGCACCCAGGTATCTGATTTTAGTCACCTGGGGGATCCGGTCCGGTAACGACTGACAAATCACGGTGGAACACGTGTATGAATGACAGAGACGACGCTCTACAAACGATGTGTATTACTTACCGCCGGGTACTGTACATTGTTTTAATAGAAAGGCAAACCATAAAATACAAGTATGTAACAATGCAAAAAAAACCTTCATTTTGCAGGTATAGAAAACTACTAGATAAGGCCTGTGACTTAGTGATCTCATTTCTTAATCCTTTTTTTTTTTTTTTTAAATACAGTAGAACACCGATTATCCGGGGCTCAATTATCGTGAATCGATTTAACCGTAGTCCTCCATAGTACAGATTCTTTTTAAGTTATCACAACAAATGTTTTTCCCCAAATTTTCAATGAACGCCCACGTTTTGAAAATTACAAAGCAAGGACCTAAACTGTTATAAAATTTAAAAATAATTATGTTAAATCAATCAACTAATGCTATGCTTGAGAAATTGTAGCATGGTCCCTGTGACAGTTCACAAATTTGCCCCAATACAACCTTGTTACGACGTTCAGTAATTTTAATTATTTTATCAACTTTAATATAAGCCTCGATTCTAATAAATAGCAAGTTATTTAGGTAAATACATTACATAAAACTAACAATAATGACAAATTAATACATCTTGTTCCAAATCAGCAAAAATGTGGCAGTTTGTTAAAATCAAATAATATTTGGTGACGTTTGTCAAAAGTCACTGCGTTAGTCTGCATTGGCTAGGGATGGGGTATACGATAATTGGTTTTTCAATTTTTTTATACCTAAAATTAAACGTTCGTAATTAGTATTAATTCATAGTGGATCTTGGCCCATTTAAAGATAGGTACAAATCGTACAATACATTAGAAAGTCAGTATAATGAAAATTAGGAATTAAAACGTCAGTTTAGAGAAAAACAATTTTTCGATTTATAAACAAACGATTTTACCCCCATCCCTTTGAGACATGACATTTCAAACGTCACAGGGACCATCCTACATTTTCTCTAGTATAGTAATATATTATTTATAGTTAAGGTATTAACATTGTGGAGGTTCAAAGACATTGTGATAGGTTTTTTCAAGCACTGTTTATTCCACTTAATGTAACTGTTTCCCTTATGTAATTGTTAACCCTACCGGTTTCAAGGTTTTTCCCTCATCATGAGGGAAGCATCAACACGAATGAATTATGTTCGAACTAGTTCCGATATACGCACGTCTAACGGTAATTTTACCATTGGAAGCGTGTATGTCGGTACCAGTTTGAACATAATTCAGTCTTCTTTGTTCTCCCCTGATGATGAGGTGTGCACCTTGAAACCGGTAGGGTTATACCGTTACAAAAAGTGGAATAAACAGTGTTTGATAAAAACAAATTACAATGTCTTTAAACCTCCACAATGTTAATGCCTTAACTATAAATAATATATATCTTAAAATGTTTAGCTCAAAAACTTAATTTAGATTAATCGCTTTTTTCTATTATCCGCGCTCGAGTGTCCCTCAATTACTTCAGATAATCGGAGCTCTTCTGTATTTAACACTAGGCTGAAACATGCATTAACATTCTGACACAATGACACCTTTATATATATATCGTTATTGAAAGGGACTTTTCAGCACCATTATTGTATTTGAATAAAAAGTTTTCAATTTTTCGAAGGCCATGCATGTTTTCGAAAAACTATGTTCCAGGGGGCCGATTTTCTTCATCATTCCTTCTGCCGTCTCCCTCAACATTGTGGCAGCAGTAACTAGCGTAAAGTAATAATTATTCAAGTAAAACATGTACATCTCGAATGTTCCGTTCATTGTTTACTTAGTGCCGTCATTTTACGAGTAGTTTAAATGAAGCATTTATATTTTGCTACGAAATATGGTATTAATTTTTTGAAAAAAAAAAAACGGTCGATCAAGTAAAATAATACAAAACGTTCCATCTTTCAAAATATCATACACTTGAAACAATTTCTCTGAATGTCTACATTTCCATCTTTCAAAATATCATACACTTGACACAATTTCTCTGAATGTCTACATTTCCATCTTTCAAAATATCATACACTTGACACAATTTCTCGGAATGTCTACATTTCCATCTTTCAAAATAACATACACTTGAAACAATTTCTCTGAATGTCTACATTTCCATCTTTCAAAATATCATGCACTTGAAACAATTTTTCTGAATGTCTACATTTCCATTTTTCAAAATATCATACACTTGAAACAATTTCTCTGAATGTCTACATTTCCATCTTTCAAAATATCATACATATTTATTTTATTAGTCTTCTTCATTGATTTGTTTCACATACCAAAACCTCTTATTCATCTTTCTCAACACATTGACCTTAAGTTTACATTCATCCCTTTTCACTTCATTCTATTGTTACAAAGTATAAACATAAAACATTAAAACATGATTCATACAAAATTATATTCAAAAGAAGCACACTTAGACAGGCACACAGCAGGCCAAGGTCCAGGGCTGTATCCCACCCATGAAAACAACATACACACAAAAAAATACAGAAACAATAATTTACTCATAATTTATACTTTCGATACACATTCGAAAACAATATGAATTGAAACCTTAACCGAGAATTAAAAATTAAAACACAAAACCCAAAAGATACGTAATAAACAGTTTAAAATCTGGAAAAATACAAAACAAGAAAAAACTAATTAAAGAAAATCCAAGCACCAATTTTAAATTAAAATACACAATGTTCAAACATCCACGGCACTTCAGTTTACCCGTTACAGATATATTCCAGCAAAGATCATTTCGAACAAGATACACAACACCGCTCGGCAACCAAGAGACAGGCTCTCCTCAAGGGTGCTCGTAACTCGAGATTCGAACGTACAAGTTAAGAACAAGCAGAATAAAAGTATAGAGAGGGGGCTATTATATTAACAACTTACCCCCATCTACACATCTTGAGAAAAACTTAGAGACGAAGAAGAAGATGAACTACAAAGAAACCTTTGTAGATCTTCCGATATGCGATAGTAACTTGTATTCTTCGGTTCGCCTTTCCATTCAACCGTGAAAAGAGTCGAGTGATGAATACTAATGAGAAATGATTGTTTCCAGGAGAAATCGGCCAGCAACTCTCCTATATCCATATCCATGAACATCAAGCACCACACGCACTACAGCATGAGCATGGGCGTCCCGCAGAACAACTATTCGCACTCCTCTCCGTCCCACCAGCATCAACATCAACAGAGTAAGTGATGTATTATTTATAGTTAACGCATTAACACTCTGGAGGTTTAAAGACACTGTAATCTGTTCAGTCAAACACTGTTCATTTCACTCTATATAACGGTATAACCCTACTGGTTCCAAGGTTTTAACCTCATCATCAGGGAAGCATTATTTATAGTTAAGGCATTAACACTGAGGAGGTTTAAAGACACTGGAATTTGTTTAGTCAAACACTGTTCATTCCACTCTATATAACGGTATAACCCTACCGGTTCCAAGGTTTTCACCTCATTATGAGGGAAGCATTATTTATAGTTAAGGCATTAACACTGTGGAGGTTTAAAGACACTAATCTGTTTAGTCAAACACTGTTGATTCCACTCTATATAACGGTATAACCCTACCGGTTCCAAGGTTTTCACCTCATTATCAGGGAAGCATTATTTATAGTTAAGGCATTAACACTGTGGAGGTTTGAAGACACTGGAATTTGTTTAGTCAAACACTGTTCATTCCACTCTATATAACGGTATAACCCTACCGGTTCCAAGGTTTTCACCTCATTATCAGGGAAGCATTATTTATAGTTAAGGCATTAACACTGTGGAGGTTTAAAGACACTAATCTGTTTAGTCAAACACTGTTCATTCCACTCTATATAACGATATAACCCTACCGGTTCCAAGGTTTTCACCTCATTATCAGGGAAGCATTATTTATAGTTAAGGCATTAACACTGTGGAGGTTTAAAGACACTGGAATTTGTTTAGTCAAACACTGTTCATTCCACTCTATATAACGGTATAACCCTACCGGTTCCAAGGTTTTCACCTCATTATCAGGGAAGCATTATTTATAGTTAAGGCATTAACACTGTGGAGGTTTAAAGACACTAATCTGTTTAGTCAAACACTGTTCATTCCACTCTATATAACGGTATAACCCTACCGGTTCCAAGGTTTTCACCTCATTATCAGGGAAGCATTATTTATAGTTAAGGCATTAACACTGTGGAGGTTTGAAGACACTGGAATTTGTTTAGTCAAACACTGTTCATTCCACTCTATATAACGGTATAACCCTACCGGTTCCAAGGTTTTCACCTCATTATCAGGGAAGCATTATTTATAGTTAAGGCATTAACACTGTGGAGGTTTGAAGACACTGGAATTTGTTTAGTCAAACACTGTTCATTCCACTCTATATAACGGTATAACCCTACCGGTTCCAAGGTTTTCACCTCATTATCAGGGAAGCATTATTTATAGTTAAGGCATTAACACTGTGGAGGTTTAAAGACACTAATCTGTTTAGTCAAACACTGTTCATTCCACTCTATATAACGATATAACCCTACCGGTTCCAAGGTTTTCACCTCATTATCAGGGAAGCATTATTTATAGTTAAGGCATTAACACTGTGGAGGTTTAAAGACACTAATCTGTTTAGTCAAACACTGTTCATTCCACTCTATATAACGGTATAACCCTACCGGTTCCAAGGTTTTCACCTCATTATCAGGGAAGCATTATTTATAGTTAAGGCATTAACACTGTGGAGGTTTAAAGACACTAATCTGTTTAGTCAAACACTGTTGATTCCACTCTATATAACGGTATAACCCTACCGGTTCCAAGGTTTTCACCTCATTATCAGGGAAGCATTATTTATAGTTAAGGCATTAACACTGTGAAGGTTTAAAGACACTAATCTGTTTAGTCAAACACTGTTCATTCCACTCTATATAACGATATAACCCTACCGGTTCCAAGGTTTTCACCTCATTATCAGGGAAGCATTATTTATAGTTAAGGCATTAACACTGTGGAGGTTTGAAGACACTGGAATTTGTTTAGTCAAACACTGTTCATTCCACTCTATATAACGGTATAACCCTACCGGTTCCAAGGTTTTCACCTCATTATCAGGGAAGCATTATTTATAGTTAAGGCATTAACACTGTGGAGGTTTAAAGACACTAATCTGTTTAGTCAAACACTGTTCATTCCACTCTATATAACGATATAACCCTACCGGTTCCAAGGTTTTCACCTCATTATCAGGGAAGCATTATTTATAGTTAAGGCATTAACACTGTGGAGGTTTGAAGACACTGGAATTTGTTTAGTCAAACACTGTTCATTCCACTCTATATAACGGTATAACCCTACCGGTTCCAAGGTTTTCACCTCATTATCAGGGAAGCATTATTTATAGTTAAGGCATTGACACTGTGGAGGTTTGAAGACACTGGAATTTGTTTAGTCAAACACTGTTCATTCCACTCTATATAACGGTATAACCCTACCGGTTCCAAAGTTTTCACATCATCATCAGGAAGCACAAACACGACTGAATTATGTTCGAACTTGTTCCTATATACACACGTCTAATGGGAATAATTTGATTTGGGGTAAAAGCCATTGTCACTATTACATATTCAATTGATGTGATCACTAAAATTACACGTGTAGAGACTATCATACACCAAATTCACATACTGTCGCTATTGTATAATATCCTTAACTGTCCCACCACTCCTTCTAATCTCGCCGAAAATTTTCAGCATCTTTCGAATCATGGATTAGCGCTACGCTTAAACAGAGATTGTCTATTGGCCTTTCCAGTTCACCGCTCCTCTTTTTTTATGTCGTCTTTTACTGTCTATGCAGTGAGACTCTGGAATCAGTTACAAACCAATATAAGACTCGCTCCGTCCTTGGCATGCTTTAAGAAGCGACTGAAAAAAATCTTAATTTCTAGTCAGTAAAATAACGTGTTTCATTCCTGATTTTTCTTTTCCTTTCCTCTCCACCATCCCTTCCTTTCCTTTTGATTGATGATATCTCACTTTATATGAAAAGAAAAGTTCTGGTGATTGTCCGTCTTTGTGGGGTTTGTGGGTATATGCTTACGTATGTGTTTATGAATTTCGTGGGGATGGGTAGTCATTTTAATGATTTATGCGACCACGTAACTTGTTTAATTTACTTTTGTCTGGTTGGTTGGAAGAGATTGCCGCTTGGCAATAATCCCGCCAGATTGTATTTGCAATAAGTGATAAATAAATATCAATGTTACCAGTTCAATTGGTGTAATCAGTGAAACTACACACGTATCACTTAGGCCTCGGTATCACTTAGGCCTCGGCCACACAGGAAGGAGCCTCGCTTGATGCTTAGAGCTATGTTGCGAGTTAGGTGACATATCCTAGCGAACCAACGTACCGCATACTATCGCAGTGGCCACACTGCACGCTTCGCGCCACGTTGCATGGCGATTAGTCACCGAGTGAATCTCCTAGCGAATAGACGTGTTGGTTAATTTACAAGATGGCGGAAGTTTTAATGACAGCTGTGTATAAAAGGGAGCCTTTGTGGAACCCATCGAGCAAATTATAGAAAAATGTACCTGTAATAAATCACTTTGAAATGAAGTTGCACAGGAAGTAAATAATTATGGTAAGTGATTTACTATACTATTGGATGGTCTAAAACCTCACTTTTTTTATTTTGCAGGCGACAGTAAAAGCAAACGCAGAAAGCTAGACGTCCGTGATGTGTTCAATACAGAAGAAGAAGACTCCGAAGGCATCGGGGAGGCACCAGCGTCTCACAGGAGACGTCCACTAGTCCCACTGGACTACGGAGACCAGGCCCCAATGCCAAGGGCTGCTCAAGGTAATTTTAATTGAGTATTCATATTACTTGAATAAGCATATTTCTCCAGTTGCTTTCCTGAAAATTGAGGATCATGACCCTTAATTCATTTATTCATTAGTATAGTACCCTCAATTAGTTTATTCATTAGTATAGTACGCACAATTAGTTTATTCATTAGTATAGTACCCTCAATTCGTTTATTCATTAGTATAGTGCCCTCAATTCGTTTATTCATTAGTATAGTACCCTCAATTCGTTTATTCATTAGTATAGTACCCTCAATTCGTTTATTCATTAGTATAGTACCCTCAATTAGTTTATTAATCAGTATAGTACCCTCAATTCGTTTACTCATTAGTATAGTACCCTCAATTCGTTTACTCATTAGTATAGTACCCTCAATTAGTTTATTCATTAGTATAGTTAGTATAGTACCCTCAATTCGTTCATTCATTAGTATAGTACCCTCAATTCATTTATTCATTCGTATGGTATCTTCAATTCGTATGGTACCCTCAATTCATTTGTTCATTCGTATGGTACCCTACAGCATTGTTTCTCATCCTTTTTAGCCTTGCGACCGCCAAAAGATTAAAAAAAACTGATTCTCCTCGGCAAAAACCTAATATCTTAGAATATTTTACAATAAATCACTTTGTTATTCCACTGATTAAATAAATCCCCACTACGTGCATTTCTACCTTCTATCCCGAGGTTCTCTTCAGGCAGAATGATCCCGATTTATTATGAGAACAGTGCTTAGGTTAAACTGGTGTCATGTTACCGTGAACCACCCATATCGGAAGTGTGTATGATCTATTGTCGCAAAGGAAAAATGTGTTATTTTCTTTTTTTACATACTAAAACAGAATTTACGTGACCCCCTGGAGGTCTTGACCCACATGCACTGTTGATGATTTGTTCTCGGAGTATCGGTCCGATTTAATAACACCTTACTCCTTCATCGAATGTTGTGAAACGGACGTGAGATATTTAGTTAGGATATTTTGGGTGGTGGAGAGAACAACGGTATTAGAGAGGAAAGGATATTGTACGCCACCGGTACAAAGGACTGTAGAAATAGGTGGGTGGCTGCTACTTAATGCTCGGAGATTTCGGCTCACGGTGTAAAGTAGCAGGGTGAAGAGATTCCTCTTTAGCAGGTAGTAGATGGTCGCAAGTAAAAGGCAGTAGACTGGAATGAACTGAGAATATATTTTTTGACTTTTGCGCTGCTTATGTGCGGCCAATCGCTCATCGTAAGCGCCTGTTTTCTTGACTTTTGATACTAACTCGCGCATAAGGAATATTTCATTACGGTCGTGACACAGCACGGACATCAACAAACATCAAAAAATATCAAACAACAAGAAAATATATATATTATTTTAGGTGACGCATGCGTCCGATACAGATAGAATTTTGTACATATATTAATGATATAAAATACATATATGTATATAGAGAGAAAGGATAGAGATATATGTATAAATATTTTAAATTATAATATACTACGGAGATGGGGGTGGAGGAATTATGCTGTGACTTATAAGATAAATATTTGAAATAGATAAATATGGGGGATAGATAAATATAATATATGTTATATTTGTGCTCTTGGCACAATTTGACACCTACCTTTGCAGATTGGGGGACGAGGGGTGGTACGAAGAATTTGTTTCGGGCTGGGGTGAAGACCAACATGCAGAAGCGAAAGATCTGTGTTAGTATAGAATGAGGTGGAGATCTGTTCTTTCTGATGTGGTGGTAATTATCAATTGTGTTGCAATGTATCTTGTGCCTCCCATTACGTGACCATATAGTTTAGATTAAAAGTGTTAAAAACAATGTCTCGAAATGTCCGAATCACCAATTCGGATTCGTCGAAGGGTACCATACGAATGATGTATTGTAATGTTCGTAATTTATACTAATTTTTCTCACAGAAACCCACTCTCCTGCCCGCAACTCAGGTTCGTCGCATCACTCGCACCACTCCCGGCGGGACAGCGAAAAGGAGCGCGACAGGGAACCGCAGCGGGAGAGAGACCGGGACCGGGATAGAGACAGGGACAGGGAGCAGCAGCGGGACAGGGACAAGGAGAGCGCGCGCAGCCAGGAGGAGAAGCGCCGCCAGGTCAAGTCGCTCATCGACAAGATCCCCACGCAGAAGGACGCGCTGTTCGGTTTTAAGTTAGACTGTAGCCAAGTGAGTAGAACAATGTTTAACTTCGTTATTCCAAAGCTTCTCGACTAACAATTCTTGGTGGACATCCACAATGGATCCATTCTTCTTCTTCTTAGTGTCATGTCAGGTCCCCCCAACGTTGACTATCACCTGAGAGTAAGCATCTTTGTCCCCGGCAGCCCGACAAAGATCCCCAACGCTCCTTATACCAGTCCAATCACGTATATTGCGGAGCCAGGAGATTTGTCTCCTTCCTGCCAACACCTCTTCGACCCTCTATTTTGCCTTGGATGATCAGGTGCAGTAGTTTGTACTTTGCTCCTCTAAGTACATGACCCAAATAGGACACCTTTCAGATTTTAATATTAGTCAGCAACTCTCTATCAACTTTAGCTCTTTGAAGAACCCTCGTGTTGCTGACCATATCCGTCCAGGGTATCCGTAGCATTCTCCGGTGTATCCACGTTTCGATGCATCCAGTCGGTTCATACTACCAACTTTGAGGGTCCATTTTTGGATAAAATTATTATTTATTTTATATTTGATACAAGTTTAACGCAATTACATCAATAATAAGGAAAAAGAATTATTATCTGTCAAGGTGATAGTCCACAGCACTATTCTAATATCAACTTTGATATATGGGAGTGAAACGTGGATGTGGAACATGACTGAAAAGAGCTGAATAAGTGCTGTAGAAATGTGTGCACTTAGAAGAATATGTGGGCAATGAATGACAGAATACGATATGTAGTGATTAGGAATGAATACGTTTTGAAAGACCCATACAGTCGACTGCTGTTTAGTTTCTGGCTCATATGCATAGATCCATGATTCGTCGCCTGTTACGATCTTATAGACGTCTTTTGAAGCACCGCGATCAAATTTTTTCAACATTTCTTTGGACCAATCGACACGAGCCTTTTTTTGAGCGATTGTCAAATTATGCAGTATCCAACGCGAACAAATCTTTTTGACGGCCAAATGTTTATGCAATACTGAATGTATGCGAGTGGAACTAATGCCCAAACATGCCTCAATCTCACGATAAGTCACATTACGATCTTGCAATATCAGTTCACGCACAGCATCGATGTTTTCTGGCACAACAACCGATTTTGGGCGACCTTCACGAAATTCGTCCTGGAGCTAACTATGACCACAATTGAATTCGGAAAACCAGCTTAACACAGTGGCCCGGGATGGTGCTTCATCACCAAAAGTATGACAGAATACGGTATGTAGTGATTAGGATGAATATGTGGGCAATGTATGACAGAATACGGTATGTAGTGATTAGGGATGAATATGTGGGCAATGTATGAAAGAATATGGTGTGTAGTGATTAGGGATGAATATGTGGGCAATGTATGAAAGAATATGGTGTGTAGTGATTAGGGATGAATATGTGGGCAATGTATGAAAGAATATGGTGTGTAGTGATTAGGGATGAATATGTGGGCAATGTATGACAGAATATGGTGTGTAGTGATTAGGGATGAATATGTGGGCAATGTATGAAAGAATATGGTGTGTAGTGATTAGGGATGAATATGTGGGCAATGTATGAAAGAATATGGTGTGTAGTGATTAGGGATGAATATGTGGGCAATGTATGACAGAATATGGTGTGTAGTGATTAGGGATGAATATGTGGGCAATGTATGACAGAATATGGTGTGTAGTGATTAGGGATGAATATGTGGGCAATGTATGAAAGAATATGGTGTGTAGTGATTAGGGATGAATATGTGGGCAATGTATGAAAGAATATGGTGTGTAGTGATTAGGGATGAATATGTGGGCAATGTATGAAAGAATATGGTGTGTAGTGATTAGGGATGAATATGTGGGCAATGTATGACAGAATATGGTGTGTAGTGATTAGGGATGAATATGTGGGCAATGTATGAAAGAATATGGTGTGTAGTGATTAGGGATGAATATGTGGGCAATGTATGAAAGAATATGGTGTGTAGTGATTAGGGATGAATATGTGGGCAATGTATGACAGAATATGGTGTGTAGTGATTAGGGATGAATATGTGGGCAATGTATGAAAGAATATGGTGTGTAGTGATTAGGGATGAATATGTGGGCAATGTATGACAGAATATGGTGTGTAGTGATTAGGGATGAATATGTGGGCAATGTATGAAAGAATATGGTGTGTAGTGATTAGGGATGAATATGTGGGCAATGTATGAAAGAATATGGTGTGTAGTGATTAGGGATGAATATGTGGGCAATGTATGACAGAATATGGTGTGTAGTGATTAGGGATGAATATGTGGGCAATGTATGACAGAATATGGTGTGTAGTGATTAGGGATGAATATGTGGGCAATGTATGAAAGAATATGGTGTGTAGTGATTAGGGATGAATATGTGGGCAATGTATGAAAGAATATGGTGTGTAGTGATTAGGGATGAATATGTGGGCAATGTATGAAAGAATATGGTGTGTAGTGATTAGGGATGAATATGTGGGCAATGTATGACAGAATATGGTGTGTAGTGATTAGGGATGAATATGTGGGCAATGTATGAAAGAATATGGTGTGTAGTGATTAGGGATGAATATGTGGGCAATGTATGACAGAATATGGTGTGTAGTGATTAGGGATGAATATGTGGGCAATGTATGAAAGAATATGGTGTGTAGTGATTAGGGATGAATATGTGGGCAATGTATGAAAGAATATGGTGTGTAGTGATTAGGGATGAATATGTGGGCAATGTATGACAGAATATGGTGTGTAGTGATTAGGGATGAATATGTGGGCAATGTATGAAAGAATATGGTGTGTAGTGATTAGGGATGAATATGTGGGCAATGTATGAAAGAATATGGAGTGTAGTGATTAGGGATGAATATGTGGGCAATGTATGAAAGAATATGGTGTGTAGTGATTAGGGATGAATATGTGGGCAATGTATGAAAGAATATGGTGTGTAGTGATTAGGGATGAATATGTGGGCAATGTATGAAAGAATATGGTGTGTAGTGATTAGGGATGAATATGTGGGCAATGTATGAAAGAATATGGTGTGTAGTGATTAGGGATGAATATGTGGGCAATGTATGAAAGAATATGGTGTGTAGTGATTAGGGATGAATATGTGGGCAATGTATGACAGAATACGGTATGTAGTGATTAGGGATGAATATGTGGGCAATGTATGAAAGAATATGGAGTGTAGTGATTAGGGATGAATATGTGGGCAATGTATGAAAGAATATGGTGTGTAGTGATTAGGGATGAATATGTGGGCAATGTATGAAAGAATATGGTGTGTAGTGATTAGGGATGAATATGTGGGCAATGTATGAAAGAATATGGTGTGTAGTGATTAGGGATGAATATGTGGGCAATGTATGAAAGAATATGGTGTGTAGTGATTAGGGATGAATATGTGGGCAATGTATGACAGAATACGGTATGTAGTGATTAGGGATAAATACGTGGGCAATGTATGACAGAATATGGTATGTAGTGATTAGGGATGAATACGTGGGCAATGTATGACAGAATACGGTATGTAGTGATTAGGGATGAATACGTGGGCAATGTATGACAGAATACGGTATGTAGTGATTAGGGATGAATACGTGGGCAATGTATGACAGAATATGGTATGTAGTGATTAGGGATGAGTGTGGACTTAAGGCTTATGTGTTCAGTAAGATGAAAGAGAGCAGAGCACTCTGAAATGGTTTAGGCATGTGGTACCAATGAATGAAGAAAGACTTACAAAACAAATGTACAGTGCAAATGTGAGTGGAAGGCGTGGTAGAGGAAGACCAAGGAAAGTATGGTTGGATCAAGTGTATGATATTTTTAAAGATGGAAATGTAGACATTCAGAGATATCGTAGAAGTTATATAAAACAATGTATGGATGGATGTAGAAGATGTGAAGGATTTGTGTTGAGATAGAAAAATCTGGTACTCTCTTTCTGCCTACCCCAATAGGGAGATAGCGTGATGGTATGTATGTATGTTGAACAAGAAAAAAAATATATGTCTAAATATAGCATAAGTAGATATTTGTAAGTAAGAATGAATGGAGAGAAAGGAAAAGATAAACCGAGGGAAAAGTGGAAGGAGATGTGGAAATAAATAATAACTGACGGAAAAGTACGAAATTGTGGATGTAAATGAGGTGACAGTTATGTGCAAGGGAAGAAAGTCTTGGAGATCTGTTCTTTCTGCCTACATTATATACAGTACAATCTGGTGAATTCATAACCATGTGAAAATATTTTCAAACTGACCAGAAAGATGTAATAAAGGCCTAAAGTGACAACCAGATTGGAACCCTTTTTAAAATAAATTGTTTAATTCTTGTTGTAATCAATCTATTGGGTGTTAACATAATCTGTGTCCGTTTTTTTCCAATTTAGAAATGAGCACCAAAAGTAAAACAAAATGGTAAAGGTTATACGTCATTCGAAAGAAAATTTTCTGCTCTACAAGATACTGTGTTTGCTTTGACGAAGTGTACGGTGAAGATGCTATGAATTAAAGGACAGCTCGTTGTTGGTTTTTGCGTTTCAAAGACGGTAATTTCGACCTGAAAGACATGGAGCGTTCCGGACGACCAATGGACTTCGATGAGGACCGCTTAAACCATATTATTCATGAAGATTCCCTTCAAACCACCGTAGAATTGGCTGAGCAGATGAATTGTAGTCACATGACTATACCGCCATCTTAAATCAATGAGAAAAGTCCAGAAATTCGGCGCTTGGGTTCCACATGTTTTGAGTGAAAACAACAAAAATCAACGTTCGACAATTTCTGCTGGTTTGCTCGCGCGTCATCGAGCTACGCATGGCCACGAGCAAAGGTTCCTTTACCGCATCATTACTTGTGATGAAAAATGGTTTAAAATTGGTGATGAAAAATGTTTGAAGGGGATCTTCATGAATAATATGGTTTAAGCGGTCTTCATTAAAGTCCACTGGTCGTCCGGAACGCTCCATGTCTTTCAGGTCGAAATTATGGTCTATGAAACGCAAAAACCATCAACGAGCTGTCCTTTCATTCATAGCATCTTCACCGTACACTTCGCAAATATCGCGAGCAGCTTTATTCCCTCGATTGAACGCGAACAGAAGGAGTTGTCGAAAATACTCACTTTCGTCTACTTGACATTCCATTTTGAAGGCTTGTTTATTAAATAAAATAATAGATGTAACGTAAAAGCAAACACAATGTCTTGTAGAGCAGAAAATTTTCTTTCGAATGACGTATAACATTTATCATTTTGTTTTACTTTTGGTGCTCATTTTTAAATTGGAAAAAAAACTGACACAACTTATGTTAACACCTAATATTATAATTTTATGCTTATAATTTAATACTTATGAATTAAGGTCACGGGAATGATCTCGTAACCCCCCCGACTTAGAAGTGTGGTGTTTTACCAACCAGGCCACAGAGGTTGTCAGATTTATGATTTTTCCTAGACAAAATAAATTCTTTGTCTAACACGAGTATTTCGTCCCTATTCCAGATTGACGTTCCATTAATGGAGAAGAAGATTCGTCCGTGGATCAATAAGAAGATCATCGAGTACATCGGGGAGCCCGAACCCACCCTCGTGGACTTCATCTGCAGCAAAGTGCTGGCCGGCAGTGCGCCGCAGGGGATATTGGACGATGTCCAGATGGTAGCTCTTTTACTCTTAAATTCATTTATGTGATTTTTTTATTTTATTTTATATTTCATGCAGGTTTAATCCAATTACATCAAGTAACGATCACGCAAAGTCTTCCCAGTGTGATCGTGTAAGGAACACCACAATCCGAGAGATGTGAGGTCCAAGATGTGGTCAGATGGGGACGACAGCGTCGACAATTATGGTACCAACATGTACAGAGAATGAATTCCATACATAGCTCAGCATGGGGTGCCGGATGGACACGTCGTCCACCAGGGAGACCCCCGAAACGATGGAGAGATAGCTGGAGCTCAGCATCACAGGAGGACAATCCTGCAGTAACAGACTCTTGAGTCTATAGAAAGTTTAAGAAGAAGACATCAAATAACAAGTGGAAAATATGAATTCCATCATCCATCCACCGTGTAGCTCATGACTGAGCATCGTGACTCCAATGACAGCCTTCGACGACTCCTTTCCATCCATCCCTGCACTCCGCAGCTCAAAGGGCAGTTGTCAAGGGTAGTCCAATTGTGTCTCTCTCTTGATCAATCCAACGCATTGGGGTTCTTCCTCTTGTGCGTCGTCCCTCCACGCTTCCAGTAACCACAAACCTCTCCAAACTGTCTCCTTGGCCACAAGCAATGTGCCCAAAGAAACGGAGAACTTGTCGTCTTACAGCATACTTATTATTTGGCTCATACGAGGTATGATCAATATAAAACCGGACAGAAGTTATGCCGCCGAGATGATGAGAGATATAGACTAATGCTTCTAGTTATGATGCGTTAAGCTTTGTGACTCAGTCTGTCAAAAAAAATATGTTCTGCGTATCCATATCTGTTTGGCGAGCAATTTTGTTAACACGTGTCTCAAACCATCTGCGATTGCCAAGATGAATGCAAAACTCGAGCAGTGCGCCGCCGTCAAATGTTGTTTAAAACTAGGATAAACAGCGTCTGAGACTTGCAATTCTTCGCCAGGTTCACTGTTATGATACCATCATTCAAACCTAATGTTATGAGTTGTATTCACGTTTTAAAAATGGTCGAACGTCACTTGAATGCACTCATCGATTAAAACTCGAGAATTTTTGACAACCAACACCATGTCTGCCATTCCACACCCTCCCTATTCACCGAATCTAACTCCGTGCGAGTTCCTTTTATTCCCAAAAATGAATTTGAAGCTCGAGGGGATATCGTTTTTAAACGGTAGAAGAGATTGATGCTGATTGGCAGATGGACCTTGACCAGCTTAACAAAGGAAACTTTGTAGCATGGCAGAAATGCTGGATTCACCGTAGTAATGTAGGAAGATGCTTTTTTTAAGGTGATGCAGCCTTAAATGTAATTATTTCTTCTTCTTCTTCTTAAACTTTCTATAGACTCAAGAGTCTGTTACTGCAGGATTGTCCTCCTGTGATGCTGAGCTCCGGCTATCTCTCCATAGTTTCGGGGTCTCCCTGGTGGACGCCGTCCATCCGGTACCCCATACAGAGCTATGGATGGAATTCTTGTGGAATTCATTCTCTGTACATGTTGGTACTAGTATCGTCAACGCTGTCGTCCCCATCTGACCACATCTTGGACCTCACAGACCTCTCGGATTGTGGTGTAATTATTTAATAATAAAAATGTTTTTAAATCCAGTCCGGTTTTATATTGATCATATCTCGTATTAATCTTTTTCACGTTTCACTCCCGTACATCTTTTCAAAGATTTATTGAATTCCAGGTGTTGGACGAGGAAGCCGAAGTATTCGTAGTGAAGATGTGGAGGCTGCTAATCTACGAAGTGGAGGCCAAGAAGCTGGGCCTCGTCAAGTGATCCTCGCCGTGTGCCCACTCGCGCAGTGGGTACCACAGGCGCCAGTGACTGTGCTGTGAACAGACAGTGTCAATCAAAGACTATATTATCATTAATATAATATTATTATAGCTACTGTACGTTATTCCATTAATAAGCAATTATTTTACAATATTACCATTGCATTAGATACAAAAAACTGCTTCTTTTATTACCACCATTTTTGTTTTCCCTTATCACACTAAACCAATTGACTTTGATATACCAGGTCTGTAAATATGAAACCGGAATTTGCTCATAGATGACTCTAGTTGTCAATGTAGTGACTGTCAAACCACGTCATTGGCACCTTTTTCTTGTGTTTACATTTGTCAAAGACTTTTAACTCGCTTAATGACTACATTTGTTTTCCTAACGTTGAACATGTCTGTTTTTGTACCTGAAAACTACGATTCGCGGACAGCATTGATTTTCTGTTACCATTTGAAGAAAACTGCTGCAGAATCGCATCGAATGCTTGTCGAAGCTTACTGCGAGCATGCTCTTGGTAAATCACAATGCTTTGAGTGGTTTAAAAAATTCAAAAGTGGCGATTTTGACGTGAGAAACTAAGAACGTGGAAGACCACCGAGAAAGTTTGAAGACACCGAATTGCAAACATTGTTGGATGAGGATGAAGCTCAAACAAAACAACAACTCGCAGATCAATTAAATGTGACACGAGAAGCCGTCTCCATACATTTGAAAGCCATGGGAAAGATCCAGAAGGTGGGAAAATGGGTTCCACATGAACTGAATGAAAGACAGCAGGAATACCGAAAAACCACTTTCGAAATGCTGCTCGCCAGGTACAAAAGAAAATCATTTCTCCATCGAATTGTGACTGGCGATGGAAAATGGATATATTTCGAGAATCCTAAGCGTAAAAGATCATGGGTAACTCCAAGCAAACCAGCGACATTGACTGCAAGGCCAAATCGCTATGGACGGAAGACAATGCTCTGTGTTTGGTGGGATCAGAAGGGTGTTATCTATTATGAGCTGCTAAAACCTGGCGAAACTGTCAATACTGAATGCTACCGACAACAAATGATGGATTTGAACCGAGCATTGCGTGAAAAACGACCAGAATATCAAAAGAGGCAACACAAAGTGATTTTGCTTCATAATACTGCACGATCGCACATAGCAAAACCGGTCAAGGAAACTTCGACTTTGTAGAGCGTCGTCTCTGTCGCACGAACACCCCCTAGAAAGCTTGACAACTGACAAATCGTGACGGAACACGTGTATGAATGACAGAGATGACGCTCTACAAAGCCGATTATGGCCGACAGTCTCTTTCTTAAGCCCGATGTGTATTGCTTATCGCCGGGTACTGTAGTCTAGTGGCAACATTCTGGACTACCACTCGAGAGTTTCGAGACTGGTAACAATATTCACTAGTAATGATATGTAGTGTTGCTAATACGTTCAATAATGAACCGCGAGTTTCGTGCCTACTCTAGAGGTTCTTTACCCGAAAGCTCGCTTACTGGGGCTGAAGACAATATTGTCTCCCAACTACACTCTTCAATATATCCGAAACACTATTTCGGATATATTGATGTGTACCACACAAAAAAAATAGTAAAATAAATTAGACAGATTCAGTGCATTGGGATGAACACTTGGTAAACACATATGTTCCTAAAGTCTCACTACTGCTTACCGAAGTTATCTCCTGCCTTCTTTCAACCTACTCTGAATTTTTACTGTTAGATGCGTCTTGTTTATGCACTCTGTTGATGAGGTGAAAATTTTGAAACTTTTCGTATTATACCACTATCTTTAACACATCGATCAATAAGCCCCGGGACTAACTACTAAAACAACATTTGTTTGCCAAAATTCTTCTTTATACATCAACATAGTCTCCTTCAAGAGAGATACATTCATTCCAACGCTTTCTTAACTTTTCTATGCCAGCCGTGTATAACGATTTATCTTCAGTTTCAAAATAGGCGTTAGTTTCGGCAAGCAGAGCCCGGATAACACTTTTAAGGCATCGCTGAGTTTGAACGGTATTTTTTCCCATTAAAAAGCAATGTTTTATCAAGATACGAAATTCGGTTTATTCCATTGTTTTGAAAATAGCAAAAGTAGCGTCACTAAAACCACTGTAACTCAATGATACAATGTAATGAAAATTTTACATGTAACTTCTAAAGGTTGGTACTAACTAAGAATGGTATGGATTTGTTATTAGAGGTGCCATCTGTTGGTTAGTCCCGGGACTTATTGATTGATGTGTTATGCGTATGGCATAGTCGGGCGCTTTATAAAATCAGATTTAAATCCCTCAGCCATCTTTTGGCTTCGGTCCTCAGTTGGTTTATATCCTCGCATCAGTCCGTGGAACCTGTGTTTAGGGCATTCTCTTATATTGTGGTGTAGGATCTGAGCCGCAGCACCGCATTCACAACTGGGGTCATCGATGTAGCCCCATCTGTGGCGCTCGGCTGCACTTCTGCTGCAGTCTGTTCTAACACGGTTCAGTGTTGCCCACTCTTTGCGGTCCAGCTCAAAGCCGGCGACCCTCTTAGATGGTTCCGCAATTAGGTATTTATTTTTTGTGTCCCTATTCCTCTGTTCAGGCCTGTTCGACCGTGAACCCATTGCTCCCTAAGGCCTGTGCTCTGGCCCAGAAGGGTTTTCTTGATTTGAGCCTAGTATGTGGGGTATTCCTCAGGGCCAAATTTAAAAGAGAAGTGTTGTTCTTTGCCCTTGTCCATTCTCTCACTGTAGATGCATTCCTAATTGCGTCGGTACGGGTAGCCATTAGCATTGGGTGGGTGTCAACACATCGTTCTCATGGTGGTATTGAGCTGGGTGTCGCACTGCCGCCCCATAAGGGTGCACAGTATTCGGCAGTAGAGTAGACAAGTGATAGTCCCGCTGTTCGCAGTGTGTCAGCGCATGCTCTCCATCCGGATCTCCGAGCACTGCCGCCCCATTAGGGTGCACAGTATTCGGCAGTAGAGTAGACAAGTGATAGTCCCGCTGTTCGCGGGGTGTCAGCGCATGCTCTCCATCCGGATCTCCTGCCATTTCTGGATGACATTATTCCTAGTTTTTAGTTTTGCACATAGTGAGAGTGCTGGAGTGGCGCCCAAGACAGGGAAGAAGTGTGGGCCGTCCTCAGACACGGTGGTCAGACTGCATTATAAGAGTGGCCGGGAGCAACTGGAAACAATGTGCCCAGGAAAGAGAGGATTGGAGGAGAGGGGAGGCCTATGTTCAACTTTGGACGGAGACGGGCTGATGATGATGAGTCAACTTGTTTTTTAAAAGGTAGTGTTCGTTCCAAAGTAACACCAAGGTATTTAGGGTGTTCGGTCTGGTGTAGGAGGACATCCTCAAAATGTACATTGATCTTGTATTTCGACTGTTTGTTACAAAGGTGGAATGTTGTAACTTCTGTTTTGGTTGGATTAGGTTTTAGTCTCCAGTTTTTAAAGTATATTGACAGCTTTTGCAAGTCCCGTTCCAATGTCTGGGCACCCGTAAATAGTTCCCCACTTCCGGCCAAGAGAGCAATGTCATCAGCGTGTTGGAACATGGATGATTTCATCTTGGGTGCACATATAAGTTGAACAGGGCAGGGGCTAGGACTGATCCCTGTGGTAGGCCGTTGTTCTGGACTCTGCTTCGGCTCACTTTTCCCTCCATCGATACTCTTATATCTTGCATGACAACATGGAGTCTAGTAGGTTTAGGGTTTTACGGCATGGTATCGCTTTAGCAAGTTTCAGCAACAGGCCCTGGCGCCACACAGAATCATACGTTGCTGATAGATCAACAAAAGCTGCTGAGAATTTTGTTCCTTTTTGGAAACCAGCCTCTATACTGCTAGTCAGAGCGAGCACCTGTTCACAACAGTCCCTAACGGCTCAGAAACCCACCTGCTCAATTGGAATCACTGCATTTATTGAGGTGGTGATGCTTTGTAGTATGATTCTCTCCAGCAGCTTATACGGAACACAGTAGGGAGATTGGTCGGTAGTGATTAGAGCTAGTTCTATCTTTGCCCGACTTAAGGATGGCCACAACCCTTGAATGCTTCCAGATTTTGGGTAACAGTCCCATCTTCATTGTTTCATTCATAAACTGTACTAGTTGCTTTTCTTCCCGATGATACAAGCATCTTACTAACTAGACACACAGTAAGAAAAATACACATGTTTGAGAAGTGTGTCCAGCAAATTCAACTGGGTTTCAAAAGCAATATAAGCCTCCTTGTGAAATGAGCAAAATGCGTTTTATTTAATGAAGAAATGTGTTATTTTCAGCCTAGATTAGAAAGTGGTTTTCACTATCGACGCCACAGAAATTAATAAATACGAAAACAAACAGCGCGATTACAAAGCATATAGCCTAGTTTGCGCTTTATCCCGCGATTTAAGAGCTGATTATAACAACGGAATAACCGTTGGAAGTTTATAATGTTGGCCCTTCTGGAGGAATGATTTTTAAATTAACTTATTTTAAATATTTATTTATTGATAAAATATTATTTATTACTGTATAAATTAGAATCTTATTTACTCTATAAATTAGAATCATTCAAATATTTCTTCAAAAATATACATTTTTGATATCACGTGTTTACAAATTAAAAATAAGGTGACCACGTTTGGATAACATATGGGTTATTAAAATCCTTTTTCTTTAGAATTCCGAATTTTACCTATATTTTTTATTTACGAGCTACATACGATACCTCTTTCTAGTAATAAAGTCCTCAAGCTACTATTACCGTATATTCAAGAGTTCAGGGTGACAATGACAACTCAAACAACATTTATAAACAATTTATTTTAATATTAACACAATTATTTATGAAGGATAATGCGTTTCTGCATAACAGTCATTGTTTTTTTCTCACCGAATTCACTGGTCACTGAAGGTCACGATGAAGTCACGCTCACGTGAGGTAATCCATGTGACAGGTAGCGATCCAGACAGGTTACCAACGATGGCCCTAGGAAGGCAGCAATGCTAGTCCAAACAAGGCGACTCTAGTAGGTGGTAATGAGCCCGGCAGGACATCAGGGTGGCTCTACCTAAGTGGTAGGGTGGCTTAAACGAAGTGGCTCAAGCAAAGGCTAGGTGTGTGGTCAGTTTTCTATTGGCATGCCGAATAAAAATATATTTTTTTTCTTCATGTTCTTGTTTCGAAACGATGAATTTCATCAAGATGGGTGATTGTTTTTCTTATTTCCCTTCGGCAGTAATTTAAATTGTTTAATCTAAAATTAAAGACTTGTTTATTATAGTTTGCTGTTATTTTTAGTTATTTGTTATGTGTATATTGTCAGATAGTGAAAGAATTGAGATAAATATCGAACGATGTGTAGTGATAGGAAACAAAGTCAACGGGGTACTAAAACATTATACTCGAACCGGACACTATCAACGTCTGCTAAGACGATAGCTGACAACAATATTTCAATATCAACGTTGATGTATAAAAATGAAACGTGGACGATGAGAAATACTGTAAGTATTCGAATAATTGCTGTAGAAATATACGCACTGAGAAGAATACGTTAAGTGACAATGTGGATTGAAATTATTAGGGATGAATGAGAAATCAAGACTGATATGTTGAGTAAGATGAAGAAAAGCATTCAGACACGGTTTGGGCATGTAGAACGAATGAATGAAGAAAGACCAGCAAAACAAATATACCATATAGTGCAAATTGTGAGTAGATAGCGTGGTAGAGGAAGACCAAGGAAAGTACGGTTAGATCAAGCGAATTATATTTTGAAAGAAGGAAACGAAGAAATCGTACGAGTTGTATGAGAAGGTGTATGGATGTAAGAGAGGCGAAGGATGGGTGTTGAGATCAAAAAATCTGGCATCATGTCCTCTCTACCTACCCCGACAGGTAAATAGTGTGTGATGGTATGTGTATGGCAGCGTATATTTCAGCGCCGATGTACGAGTACCTTATAAAAAAAATTGGACTCATATTTGAATGAGATCAACTCAAAACAAATTCGTCACAACGATTTTCAGCGAGCAATCGATTATTTGACTTGTTCAATATTTAAACAAAACAATTAAATATATATACACAAACCTTGTTGTTAAGCGGTCATTCTATGGAGCCCAAAGAAAACCTTCTGATTAAATGCGACCCAGTGCAACATTGAGTTCATTTTATTTGCAGACAACTTAAACGTAATGCATATTAATTTGAGCTCTCTCCATGTTCAGTACACACAGAATAAGCTTACGTAATTTTTTATTGTGTTTTGAGGTACAGTTCTTTCGTTACATTTTGCGTAAGAAGAGCATGAAAAGGGTGGAGCAAAGTAGAATACCGATGCTCTTGAGCAACCAAATAAATATACATACTATAGATCGGCTTTTACCATAAGCTCTTGGAACAACGAACAGAATGTCGAAAGCGTTAAAGTGCGCAATCTACAGCAATCTCAATGTGAGTAACGTTCCTCAGAATTTAAATAACGATGAGTGTTTCGAGGTTCATTTGTGCATGTCTGTATACATTTAGTTTGAATTCTGTTTTGATTTGTGTTATTTTTTTTATGTAATTATATTAAATTTCTATTCTTTATAAAGGTTGCGATTGTTAAAAATAATATATAAATACATACCATCACGTATTTTTCCTGTCGGGGTATGCAGAGAGGACAGCGCCAGACTTTCCTGTCTCGACTACATCCATGCGTCTTCTTGATTCGACCATACTTACGCTTGGTTCAATCATACTTTCTTTGGTCTTCCACTACCACGCCTTCCACTCAAATTCGCACTATTTGTTTGGTTTTTTAGTCGCTTCCTTCTTATCCTTACACTCAGCGTATCATCATCATCATTTTCAACCAGGGTCGATCTACTGCTAGATGAAGGTCTCCCCAAATTGACTCCAAATAGTTCGGTTTTTTTCTCGTTGATGCCATGTGATGCTGCCATGCTTCCTGATTTCATCTATCCAGCGTACCTCCGGTCTTCTTCTGGGCCTCTTTATGCCTCTTGGATACCATTGGATTATTTCGGATGTCTATCGGGAGTCTGACATTCTGGCTACGTGTCCGGCCCATTGCCACTTCATTCTTTTGCACACCTTTATAACGTCTTCTACCTTTATTATATTGCGAATCCAGGTGTTTCGTTTATGGTCTCTTTTAGTATATCCCAACATGCATCTCTCCATGCCCCTTTGTGCGGTCTGGAGCTTTTGTATGTTCTTTACTGTGAGCGTCCATGTCTCGCAGCCATACGTAAGTACTGGGAGAATACATTGGTTGTAGACCCTTCGCTTCAAGGATATTGGGAGATTAATTTTGAAGAGGTTGTTCAAACGTCCAAATGAGCTCCACGCTAGTTTTGTTCTTCGTGCTATTACCTCCGATATGCCACCTACAAAGGAAATAAGTTGGCCCAGATACACATATTCCTGGACAAGTTCTAGCGGCTTTCCATCTACGTTTATTGGTTTTGGGGTAGCAAAGCTGTTCATCATGTATTTGGTTTTTGATATATTCATTTTTAAACCAACTTCTTTATTGACCTCTGCCTCTGCCAATTTGACTCAGTCAAAAAAGCAGCCATATTAGAAGCTTTAAAGACACAAGGCATTGATAGAGCATACATTCAATTGTTCAATAACATCTATAAGGATGCAACAGCAAAAACATATCTCCGCAAATCCTCGGAAACATTCCAATTTGGAAAGGGAGTTCGTCAAGGAGATACTATTTCCCCAAAATACACGCATTTCTACTACATATTATCAACAGATATTAAATTATTGTATTTAAACCACCATTGTTCTACAACAAAATAACGTATTGTCACCTTGTTTGAATGCATTTAGTCAAAAGTTGGCAGCACTGCCGCTCTTATGTCATACGATTTCACAGTCAAATATAAGGAATTCTATGCTCTATATTAAAAAAATATTTTTATTTGCCAGACAAAAAAAATAAGCATAACGAAAATATTAGACCTTTTGACTAATTCATATGGTCTATTGAAAACAGTTTTCGAAGATAAGCTCGTATGCGAACAGAGACAAACAATGGAAAACGGAGAAATCCGAGAAATGTCATCATCATAATATCAGCTGTGTGTATGTGTTTTTCTACAAAATATTCCGACCTAATTCATGTTTCCATCATTACAATTGCAACAGCCGTTTAAACAAGTGTGCTCTACAATATTATATCAAAACAAACTATTATATCTATTTATGTGATGTAAAAACAGTGTTTTTTAAATAGTGCACTCTAGGGGAGTAGCGATTTAGTTGCAGTGACAAAACATTGTAGGTTAGGTTACGAGTGTTAATAAAAAAAAATGTTTGGGCAACCACGCTGTAGAGAATGGACGCCCCTTGCAACGCAGCAACTTCGTCTACGAAGTTTAATACAGGTATTCATAATTAATTTTAATGAAAAATGCTTTAAAAATATGTTTCAATTCATTTGTCAAAATGACTTGGAACAACGAATTGTTTTCTTTGTTTGAAGCGTTCGACTAATGTTTTGTTCCACAATTAATGAATAATCAATGATATCTTAGGATCATTATGGTATTTTAATGGAGTTTATAAATATTAACACGCGTAATTTGCAACTGACCTTGTACTCTGATCTATGTGACATATTTTGCAGTTAATTTATCGTTTTTATTCTCTAATCACTTTATATTTGGGACAGTTTGATATGGTTTTGTTTACATTTGTTGTGTTTTTTTTTTTTATATATATTCTCGATTAACTAAATACGATTTCGATGCATTTTATTATGAAACCAATTCAATGGGACACAAACATATATACTCGAACCGGACAGCATCCAAATCTACAAAGAAATGGGTGAATAATAAAAGATTGGAGTAAGTTGAGAAAATCAGATATTTGGGTAGTATTTTCTTGGAGTAAGTTGAGAAAATCAGATATTTGGGTAGTATTTTCTTGGAGTAAGTTGAGAAAATCAGATATTTGGGTAGTATTTTATTGGAGTAAGTTGAGAAAATCAGATATTTGGGTAGTATTTTATTGGAGTAAGTTGAGAAAATCAGATATTTGGGTAGTATTTTCTTGGAGTAAGTTGAGAATATCAGATATTTGGGTAGTATTTTCTTGGAGTAAGTTGAGAAAATCAGATATTTGGGTAGTATTTTCTCAGTAATAGAAAAATTAAGAGGGATAGTGATAGAATTGTAATGAGAATCTCTAAGTCGTTTGAAAACCACTTGGTGCTCAAAACGTTGTTTAATTCATTGATCCGTAGCAAACTAGAAAGCAATGCTTGCATTTGGAGCCTGGTGGGGGCGCAGAACTCGCTCATGGTGGAGAAAGTACAAAAAAAAAATCTACGATATCTCTACATGAGAGAGTTAGGTGTCTATCCTTGGCTTTATCCTACTCAGTTTCTGCTGGGCATGCTCGGGTATAACTCCTTGAGCGTAAGAAGAGATCTGCATCTCCTAGTATACGTTGTCAAACTCGTTCGAGGAGTTGTGAGCTGTCCAGCATTACTACAAAGATTAGCGTTAAATGTTCCACTAGACTGTTTACACTAGACTGCGAGTTCGGTGTCTATCCATGGCTTTATCCTACTCAGTTTCTGCTGGGCATGCTCGGGTATAACTCCTTGAGCGTAAGAAGAGATCTGCATCTCCTGGTATACGTTGTCAGACTCATTCGAGGAGTTGTGAGCTGTCCAGCATTACTACATAGATTAGTGTTAAATGTTCCTAACAATTACACTAGACTGCGCCGGCAAGAACTGTTCTCAATAACATACGCAAGAACGGATCTTCCAGCCGCTATGCCTGTTGGAAGGGCCTTAACTCTTTTGAACGGGACTGCTTCGGATATTGACATATTTCATATCACATTACCAAAAGCAAAAGTAAATTGTCTTCTTAGATTGAGCGCGTTAGAAAGCACTCATCAACATACTTAAGTGACTGTGAATATATGTGTGTAATATGTTTGTGTGTATATACTCGTACATACCAACTTACGTGAATATATGTGTGTAATATGTTTGTGTGTATATACTCGTACATACCAACTTACAGGACGAATATCATGGCTAAACACTCAGTCACCCGTGGTATAGAGATATTGAACCAACTGAATGACACGGTTGATATATTCTCGGTACCGTCTAGCAGTATGAGAAGAATCCTGGCTGATATTATTCCTAACGAATAAGCTAACGCTAGAAGCAAACCCTCTTTGTGTAACAGGAGAAATCCGTGCAAAGTGGATAAAAAAAAAAAAAAAAAATGTATGCATATACATTATTTTTTATTTTTATATAATTTTAAAAATTTTTTCTATGTAGTTTTTCTTCTTTTTTAATGTCTTGTATTTTTCATAGTAATTGGGCTAAGCCTGTTTTGAAAATTAAATAAAATTTGAAACAAAGTCAATGGGACATTAAAAAAAAAATATATATATATATATGCTCGAATCGAACAATATCAAAATGTGCTAACAAATTGGTGAATGATTAAGATTGAAGCAAGTTGAGAAATTCTGTTATTTGGTTAGTATTTTCTCAGATGGTGGAAGAGTTAAGAGGGGAAACAAAGTCATTGGGGCATTAAAATATATATGCTTCAAATCATATACATACAAATATATCATCATCATCATTGTCAACCAGGGTCGATCCACTGCTGGATGAAGGTCTCCCCAAGTTGACTCCAAATAGTTCGGTTTTTTGCTCGTTGATGCCATGTGATGCTGCCACGCTTTCTGATTTCATCTATCCAGCGTACCTTCGGTCTTCTTCTGGGCCTCTTTATGCCTCTTGGGTACCATTGGATTATTTCGGATGTCCATCGGGAGTCTGACATTCTGGCTACGTGTCCTGCCCATTGCCACTTCATTCTTTTGCGCATCTTTATAACGTCTTCTACCTTTGTTATATTGCGAATCCAGGTGTTAAGTTTACGATCTCTTTTAGTATATCCCAACATGCGTCTCTCCATGCCCCTTTGTGCGGTCTGGAGCTTTTGTGTGTGTGTGTGAGCACGCGCGTGCTCGTGCATGCGTGCGTGTGTATATATATTAGGTGTACAAATAAGTTTCCGCCGTTTTTTATCAAAAATTGGGCATTTATTGTGAAAGAACGGAACCTCATGTTTTATTCGAAGTATTGCCCATCGCTTGCCACTACCTTTTCCCATCTTTCTGGCAGCATACGGATACAGCGTCGGAAGAATGCTTCATCTTTTGAGGCTATCCACGAATCGACCCAATTTTTGCTATCTTCATATGATGTGAAGTGCTGCTCAGACAGGTCATGCGTCATCGATCGAAACAAGTGAAAATCAGAAGGAGCAATGTCTGGTGAATACAGCGGGTGGGGTAAAACTTCCCAATTGATTGTTTCCAAAAAGGTTTTGACCGGCGCCGCAACATGTGGACGAGCATTATCATGCAGGAGAATAATTTTGTCGTGTCTGGAGTAGCAGTGGGCGCGCTTTTCCTCGAGTGCTCGACTCAATCTCATCAATTGTGCTCGGTAGACAGCCCCAGCAATGGTTTCGTTCGGTTTGAGCAACTCATAATACACGACACCAAGCTGATCCCACCAAATACACAACAAGAGTTTTTTTCCATGAATATTTGGCTTAGCTGTAGATGTTGAAGCATGGCCAGGGGTTCCCCATGATTTCTTCCTTTTTGGATTATCATAGTGGATCCATTTTTCATCACCAGTGACTATACGGTGCAGAAAACCCTTTCGTTTATGCCTGGCAAGCAGCATTTCACATGTGGAAAATCGGCGTTCAACGTTTCTCGGTGTCAGTTCATATGGAACCCAATTTCCTTGTTTTTGAATCATTCCCAATGATTTCAAACTATGTGAAATTGCTTGTTGAGTCACTCCTAATGTAAGTGCAAGTTCTTCTTGCGTTTGGCACGAATCTTGATCCAATAATACTTCCAATTCCGCGTCTTCGTACACTTTCGGCCTTCCGCTACGTTCTTTGTCTTCGATGTCAAATTCACCGTTCTTAAACTTTTGAAACCACTCACGACAACTTCTCTCACTTAAGGCAGCCTCACCATATGCTTCTACAAGCAATCGATGCGCCTCAGCTGCAGATTTCTTCAAATTGAAGAAGTAAATCAAAAGTTCCCGCAAATGACGCTTATTCGGCTCAAAACTTGACATTTTCGAACACAAAAAAATATGTTATACTGATAAAAATTCACTAATATTTCAAGGTCATGTTGTTGACAGATGTCCAACCTTACGATAATGACATTTTACATCTGACAATTTTAACCATAACTTACTGGTGGCGCCAACTTTTGTCAAACGGCGGTGACTTATTTGTACACCCAATACAAAAAATCTTTTAAGATGATAGTCCACAATAGTATTCTGGCACCGACTTTGATGTATGGGAGTGAAATGTAGTCGTGGGAACATTATAGGAGCCGAATAAATGCTGTTAAGATGTAATACTTGTATGACAGAATGTAGAATCAAGTGATATGGAATGAATGTGAACTTAGTGCTGATGTGGTAAATAAGATGAGTACGTTGAGATGGTTTGGGCGTGTAGTACCGTACGAATGAAGAAATACCAACTGTACAGCACCGTACAAAGACTGTAGAATAGGTGGATGGCTACCACTCGATACTCGGAGATTTCGGCTCACTTTATGCTTTTCCGGGGAAAAGTAGCAGGGTGGAGAGATTCTTCTTTAGCAGGTAGAAGTTGGTCGCAAGTAAGAGGCAGTAGACTGGAGTGAACTGAGAATGTATTTTTTGACTGTTGCCCTCCTTATGTGCTGCCAATTGCTCATCGTAAGTGCCTATTTTCACCCGTGCATGCCGTCATGGCTTGCGAGATATTACATATCTCGCACATTTTCGCATGCATGGGCCGGCTGACTTTTGATACTAGCTCTTGCGGAGGCCACGCATAAGGAACATTTCATTACGGTCGTGACACAGCACGTACATCAAACAAACGTAAGAAATTATACATACATAACATTAAACAATAATTTATACATCTTAAAAATTTCCAAATAATAGGAAAATAAATCAATCATATTTTAGGTGACGCATACGTCCGATACCGATAATAACAGAACCGATATACAGTGCAGATGTGAGAGGAAGATAAAGACACAAGGGGGCATGTCTGGTGGCTGCGACATCACGACGGTGTTGTTTTTGCCCAAAAATTCACAAATTAGTAGTGAAGTGTGAGCCGGCGCATTATCGTGGTGCTAAATCCAGGAGCTGTTTGCCCACAATTCTGATCTTTGTCTTCAGATTGCCTCATGCGTACGGCGTAAAACCTTAAAAAATTCTTTATCCAGTAATTTTTAAAATGAAAATATCATGACTGGCCCAAAATGCTTATCAAACACAAACTGCCCACCCAATACAGCTGGAAATTGAAATGTACATCACAGACAGTGTCACCGAGGCGAGGAAAAAAGATGGACTCAATCAAAAACAAACAGGCTATGAAAATTTAAAATGTCATCCTTATTGTTTGATCAACCCTCGTTTATGTTTTAGATGATTTTGTTTCCAATTGCTACATATTGCTCAATATCTCTCGTAACTTCTCCACCACCAGAGAAAATACTACCTAAATAATAGAATTGCTCTAATCTAGGGCAGCACACTCTATCAAATTCGGTGGATAAAATTAATTAACTTAACTCGATAAAATAAAAATTAATTCTCGAATCTGAGATGAAAACGTTACCAACTATTAGCAGTATTCACACCATTTACACCCATTCGATAGTCTCACGAATAAACTACTCTTTCCAGATAGTCGGCTACAACATCCACGAAGTGGGGGCGGGTTGCAGCAGCCTGTACTACACGCTGCACGCTACCACCATGTCCGCCCCTTTCTACACCAGCGAGAAACTGCTCTCCAACCATCCCAAATGGAGGGAGATCGACTCTGGTAAGCAGAACAACTAACCGAAATATCAGTGTTTACCAACGTTCTCTCTAAGGTGTGCGCGTGTGCTGTCGCACATCTGTTAAAAATTGTCCGCACACACGTTTCCATCTTCCGCACACATCTCAAAGAAAGGAACTTGTGACCATATTTTGTTTTGCGCAATTATGTATTTTATTTGATATTTTATGATGGATTCTCAGGTTCCTTTCTTTGAGATGTGTGTGGAACATGGAAACACTATATAGAGTCCACGCGGTGTAAGGAAAGAATCTCCTGGACTTCAACAGGAAGGAACATTATCGGATAAGAAAATATATTTTTTTATATATAACCTACATACTTGAAAAATGCAATTTATGATTTCGTGGTGCATTATGTTGACTACTTAGTTTTATCTATGCATATTTGCACACTTCCCTCTTTTTTTCTTGCACATATAACATAAGTTGTTGGTCCGCACACACAATGAAAAAATTAGGGGGAACGTTGATGTTTACTTTGAGTAAAAAAGCCTTTATTTATATAAGTACAGTAGAGTGCTGATTATCTGTGGTAATTGAGGGACTCTCGAGTCCGGATAATTGAAAATCACGGTTAACCCAATATCGAGTTAAACATTTAAAGAGTTGAAATGTTTTACGCAAAATGAGTACACCAACAAGCTTTCTCAATGTTCGACAGATGCAACAGTTAAACGCCGGTATCATTCCACGGCAATTACATTGGGAAGTTCCAGATCTACATACCATATTTTATGTCGGTGTGGCGCAGGGAAACACTGCTGACTTACTAGCGTTAGTCAATCGGTTTTGCAGGGATTGCGCAAACTAGTGAACACAAAAATATAAAATAAGTGTTTTATTTATTTTATTTTTTATTACATAAAACGTGGCACCATAAAGTGAGACTTAAGTCTTTTCGAAGATTCAAGAAACACCTATATTTATTTATATATAATATAAGGAGTCTTGTTGATAATTAGAAGTGCTTTGTTTACAATAATTCACTCAGTAATCCATTCACCTCACTTACTCGCAAGCATTTCATTTTGTATTCCCACTAAATCCACAAGACAGCTCAATCCCTTTTGTACTGAAAATTGCTATACTAATTATAAAATCAACTCCTCTATAATTCGTATGCAAAGACTTGGAAATGAGTTTTGCAATAATTTAGATATTTTTAATATAAATATATATAGTATTCGCCAGAATATCACAACAATATTTAGAAATAGTTACTAACTTTGTGCTCTCCTTTATTAATATAAATAACGTAATATAAACAAAACATTAAGGACAATACTTTGCCTCTGGAGTTGAGTAACCCTGCATCAACATGTGGAAGGTTTCGATTCTGCAAAACAACTTGCATCTCGTTCTACAAGTGAGCCCGTGTGTTTTCCATATCTCAAGATCTATCCATAAAATTCCCAAAAAATCCAATTTTTTTTCTATGTAAGCGTTGTTCCACTAAAAACAAATCTAAAGTTCTTAACCACTATAAAATAAGTCTTGGACAATTACGTAAGTCTGCTTGGTGAAGTTTGGTAATATTTTGTGGTATACATACATAACATATATTGAACTTAAATATATATGTTAATAATAAATAATGTTAAACAATGACTGTAATTTATGTTGTTTATAGTTAAGGCATTAACATTGTGGAGGTTTAAAGACATTGTAATTTATTTTTATCAAACATTGTTTATTCCACTTTTTTATGACGGTATAACCCTACCGGTTTCAAGGCTTTCACCTCATCTTCAGGGGAGCGTAAACAAGACTAAATGCTGTTCGAACTGGCACTGATATACACGCCAGCCCCCAACCGTTGAAGCGTGTATATCGGTGCCAGTTTGAACAGCATTTAGTCTTGTTTGCGCTCCCCTGAAGATGAGGTGAAAGCCTTGAAACCGGTAGGGTTATACCGTCATAAAAAAGGGGAATAAACAGTGTTTGATAAAAATAAATTACAATGACTGTAATTTATTATTACTACAGCTTTTTGTATCTTCATGTTAGTTTAAAACAAAGTTTTGTATTATTTGTCAATAATTTTAAGTATTTGGACAACTTGTCATATATTAATTTGCATATGAAAGACACTGTTGTGTCAAAATAGCCCTATTGCAAGTATGTATTGAAGAAACTCTAATATAGAAAAACGTAAACAATTTAAGTGAGAATTTTAATAATCATTATTAGTCCAATCGGCTATGCTATGATTTCTCAGTAGCTTCTATCAGTTCTCCAAACTCTCCCCATCCAGTAGAGATAGATAGATAAGTATGTAAACAAACATACGCACGCAGAGTACAGACACAAACTGTCACGACACGACACGGCGTGACACATAAATATTGGACATATCAACACTTCACGGTATACTGTAATATTGATCGGAGCCCGGTCCATTCAGCCGCCGCACTTTATCTCCGTTATATCGTGAGATGATGTAACTATTGTATCCTCCGAATGTCTGCACCGCTTTATCAGAGGTCGCTCCAAACACTAGCGAAATGTGTCAACACAGTGTCGACTGGCAACATATTTTTATTTTATTAGTTTATTTATAAACTATACAATATACCCTGTAATAATATTTTTTTTAATTTATAATGTATGATACATTCATTGTAAAAGAAAAAATATTTCAAGAATGATAAAGAAAAACAAATTAATTATATTTATTTTGATTGAATTTTGATACAGTCAAAACTCATAACTAATTTGTCAGTATAACGATTAATTTTGATACAGTCAAATCTCATAACTAATTTGTCAGTATAACGATTAATTTTGATACAGTCAAATCTCATAATTAATTTGTCAGTATAATGATTAATTTTGATACAGTCAAATCTCATAATTAATTTGTCAGTATAATGATTAATTTTGATACAGTCAAATCTCATAATTAATTTGTCAGTATAATGATTAATTTTGATACAGTCAAATCTCATAATTAATTTGTCAGTATAATGATTAATTTTGATAAAGTCAAATCTCATAATTAATTTGTCAGTATAATGATTAATTTTGATACAGTCAAATCTCATAATTAATTTGTCAGTATAATGATTAATTTTGATACAGTCAAATCTCATAACTAATTTGTCAGTATAACAATTAATTTTGATACAGTCAAATCTCGTAATTAATTTGTCAGTATAATGATTAATTTTGATACAGTCAAATCTCATAATTAATTTGTCAGTATAATGATTAATTTTGATACAGTCAAATCTCATAACTAATTTGTCAGTATAACAATTAATTTTGATACAGTCAAATCTCGTAATTAATTTGTCAGTATAACAATTAATTTTGATACAGTCAAATCTCGTAATTAATTTGTCAGTATAATGATTAATTTTGATACAGTCAAATCTCGTAACTAATTTGTCAGTATAACGATTAATTTTCGCAGTCGCAAACAAAATGACTTAACAGCAGAGTGTAAAGAATCTCATTTTAACTATATAAAAATTCCAGTATAACAAATTTTGTAAAAATAAGTTTATTAAATACGCGCCCAAACACGAACTTCTTAATTATTTAGGCCTCGGCCACACAGGTGGAGCCTCGCTTGGTGCTTAGAGCTACGCTAGGAGTTAGGCGACATATCCTTGCGAACCAACGCACCGCATACTATCGCAGTGGCCACACTACACCCTTCGCGCCATGTTGCATGACGATTAGTCATCGAGTGAATCTCCTAGCGAACAGACGTGTTGGTTAATTTTATTGTGTTTTTTACAAGATGGCGGAAGTTTTAATAACAGCTGTGTATAAAAGGGAGCCTTTGTGGAACCCATCGAGCAAATTATACAAAAATGTACCTGTAATAAAATCACTTTGGATTGAAGTTGCACAGGAAGTAAATAAAGATAAGGTAAGTTTTAATGAAATTGGTTAGTTTTGAGAGTGGCATCGTGTGTTGACTCAACCGCTTCCAACTGTCAAATGAATTTGTGCGTAGCAGCACTTTGGTGTGGCCATGCATGAAGTCACCTAGTATATGAGTCACGTAAAATCTAGCTTAGCACCTAACGAATCATTTTGGTGTGGCCTCGGCCTAACTTACACCCTAATCTGAGTCACATCTCGTAAAAACTGAGAAACACCGGTATACATTAACATGTTAAAACTAATAATAGAATGGAATGTGTTAAAACTACGTAATATTTTCATTAAACGATATCAAATTATTATTTATTATTGAACCGCTCTCGTCTCCGCGATGTTCTGTTGATATTGAAAGTGTTTTATTTACGAACTGGGCCAATGCAGCGCGTAATAACCGTCGGGGTCAAGTCATCGTCGATGTGATGTCGCCTTGGACTGGCACGAGCGTCCACGTTGAATCACGCTATAAACAAAACGGTCCACATCTTTGTGATGGTGCAAAGTGTCTAGTTATTACGTAGTATTGTACACGATGCATTCACCCCTCTGTGACGATGTACGATGCCTGGAGACAATTTCCTTGTCTGTAAGGCCGAAATTCATAGTGCAACTTTAATACCAAATGTTAATTTTATTTTACTGATGAAATACGTATGTTAAGCAAAAATTTTTGTACGTATACTGCTGTTACGTACATACCATCATGTTGTTCCAGGCTGCAGTGGACAGGATAAGAATTACCATGATGGTGGTCAACCTCCCGTAGGAAATAGAACCTCGAGAGCAGAAAGAATAAGATAATCAATGGATATAGACAAGACTAAGGAAGTTCACGTAGAATTTCGTGTCTGCTTCAGTTGTTCTTAAACGAATGCTCGATCAACGGGGCCGAACACGACTTTCTCACTGTGCGAGACTTTTATATATCTGTATAACCAATTATCTAAGGGTACCATATAAATGAATGAATTGGATATCGTCGCCGATATTGCAGGAACACGTAACTCGATTTTTTGGTATAAGTAACTTTCTTTATTTTTTGTCATATCTTGTATCGTTGACACATTTTTGCATTAACACATATATTTATTTTTAATGCGGAACGCATTTATTCGTAACTGCAATACCAAGTGACGTTTTTATTTTATTATATTTTTGCAGAAAAATCGTTTTTTTTTCTCCCCTGTAAAATTTGGGCAATCCTAGATACGGTGTAACTTCAGTATCGGCGACGATATGAGATCTTTCACTTATCAACGCTGTAAAATATATCTCGATTATTGCATAACATGTTGAGTTAGTTATACCAAAACACGCTACGTACCAGTTTTACGTCATTATTATATAATTAGCTTTATTTTAGTCTTGTCAGTTTCACTTAACGTCTTTTTTTAATTGGTTCGAGAGTTATCTGTATAGACGAACGCAACAAGTGAAGTTATACAATTAGCTATCTAATGAATAACTTCTGACTACAGGGGTTCCTCAAGGGGGAATCCTTTCACCCTTCCTCTTTTACAGTTTATGTAAATTAGATAATCCAACTTTCGCAATACAAGTATCACTTGTATGCTGATAGCTTACAAGTTTCTACCCAAGATGTATGACTCTAAGGTCCAAAAGTTTCCGGACTAAACATGTTAGATTGTGTACACATACCACGTCTCTGCATGGTCATCGTCTGACCATGCAGTAGACGTGGTATGTGTACATGTTACAGTTAAAATGTGATACCTCTATACCCTCAGTTGTATGTCAACTAGAGTCTATAGAAGCCATGTTGTTTCGTTATATCATAAAATGTTAAAAATTTAATATCACGCTGTACGGCACCGGTACAAAGAACCGTATCATAGGTGAATAGCTACTGCGCAATGCTCGGAGAATTCAGTTCACGTTCTGAGGCGTAGATCAGTGAAAAGGTAGCGTGGCGAAGAGATTCCTCTTAGGCAGGTAGTAGATGGTCTCAAATTCCATTTTCCGCCACTGCATGCGCTCACAACTCGCAAAATACAACAATTTTTCGGGAGTTTTGCGCATGCAGAGGCTGGCCGGCCAGCGATATAGTCTAGCGGTGGCCGCGCACAAGTCTACATTTCCATTGCCGTCGCGACACCGCACGGAACCCAACAAACGTAAATATATCACATACAAATTACTAAATAACATCAAATTGTAACTACATATCTACACACTTATAAATATTATACATCAAACAAGAAATTAATTAAGAAATAAAATACACAATTGTTTTATGATGACGCATACGTCCGGTACACACTGTTATCGAGATTCTTTCAAAAGAAGTGAACGATGTTTAATATTAAGAAACCAAGTCAATGGGGCACTAAAGCCTATATATATATATACTCGAACCGGATAGTCCACAACAGTATTTTGGTGCCAACTTTGATGTATGAGAGTGAAACGTGAACTTGGAAAAAAAACGGAACCGAAAAAATGAATGCATTAGAAGAATAGATGGATTGACAATGTATATCAGAACACGGAATGATGTGATAAGGGATAAATGTGAACTTTTATGTCCGTGCAGTGAGACTCTGGAACCAGTTACAAATCAATGTTAGACTCGCTCCGTCCTTGGTATGCTTTAAGAAGCGACTGAAAAAACTCTTAATTTCTAGTCAGTAAAATAACGTGTTTCATTCCTGATTTTTTTTTCCTTTCCTCTCCACCATCCCTTCCTTTCCTTTTGATTGATGATATCTCACTTTATATGGAAAGGAATGTTCGGGTGATTGTCCGTCTTTGTTGGGTTTATGAGCGTTTGCTCATAAACCCAACATATGTTTGTGAATTTACTGGGGATGGGTAGTCATTTGAATGTTTTTTTTTGCGACCGTGTAACTTGCTTTAGTTACGTTTGTCTGGTTGGTTGGAAAAGATTACCACCTGGCGATAAACACACCAGATCGTTTTTGCAATTAAGTGTTAAATAAAACTTAAGATTGATGTGAATTAAATCCGAAAGGTGTCCTATTTGGGTCATGTACTTAGAGGAGAAAATTACAAATTACTGCACCTGATCATCCAAGGCAAAATAGAGGGTCGAAGAGGTGTTGGCAGGAGGTAAATCTCCTGGCTCAGCAATATACGTGATTGGACTGGCATAAGGAGCGTCGGGGATCTTTTTTGGGCTGCCGGGGACAAAGATATCTACTCTCAGGTGGTATTCAACGTTGGGGGATCTGACATGACACTGGGAAGAAGAAGAAGGTTGATGCATTAAAGCAGATATATAGTGCAAATTCAAGTGGAAGGCTTGTGAAGAATGTATGTATGGTTGGATCAAGTAAATGATATTCTGAAAGAAGGAAATGTAGAACGTAAGATAAATCGTAGAAGTTATATGGCAGAAATTTCGTAATTCGTAAGGGATGATTGGTCTTCTTTTAGGGGATAATGTTGTTTATTATAAGTTTATCCCAATGCACCGACTTAACTATTTCCAGATTTTCGAGAACATTCAATGCCCTGGAATCGGAATAATCGTTAATTTCCAGTGTTAACGCTGACATTCAAGAAATATAATCAGATATTCCTCGCAAGGCACACATTTCACCTATTCCTTAGTATTTATTGTGGCTAGATTATTGGCGTTTTTCAAAATCATTGCATTGGGTTGGGCAACAAAATGAAACACTGTGCATATAGATAGATACGTATGTACTATTTGCACAAATTTGCAGATAAATGCTATTTCCGTGGTTATCTTAAGTAGGGTTTTATGATAAGGGACCAACACTGTAATCTGCCCCCTCAGTTGACTGATAACAGTTCCCTCCTTCCTCAAACTTTCTCTAAATATCTATTTTCGTTGAATACATTCAACTATTATAATCCATGACAGATTAAACCCTTTAAGTGCCGCAACCATGCAGTAGACGTGGTATGTGTACACGTTACAGTTAAAATGTGATACCTCTATACCCTCAGTTGTATGTCAACTAAAGTCTATAGAAGACATGTTGTTTCGTTATATAATAAAATGTAAAAAAATTAATATCACGCTGTATGGCACCGGTACAAAGAACTGTATCATAGGTGAATGACTAAGTATGGCTGATCCCGGAGAGCCGTGAATTTTTTAGCAAAAATAAAACCTAATAGAATTATATTTTTTGTATATATATTCAAAGGATATTACGAAGACTTGTAAGACCAAATATGTACAATATGTGTCGTACGTGCCGGCGTTCACTCAGAAAAACACAATGTCAGGGTTGTCACAGCTCATCACAGAAAATACGGAAACACACATTAATAAAATATTTGATAGAATTAAAAGTATATGTAACACGAAAATATTAATTATTTTAATAATGCACGGAAAATAAATAATGTAACTATAAAATTTTGTAATTTATTTTTATCAAACACTGTTTATTCCACTTTTTTGCGACGGTATAACCCTACTGGTTTCAAGACTTTCACCTCATCTTCAGGGGAGCGCAAACAAGACTAAATGCTGTTCGAACTGGTACCGATATACACGCTTCAACGGTTGGGGGCTGGGGCGGTGAGGGAGGCACGGGACAATTTCGGCCAAGAGCGGAGAGATTTTTGGGAAATAACTGTTCAACAGATGTTCGGATCAGTGTACTGACTTCGAAATTTCTAGGGCCTCTAATCTGTCCCAATTTATTTCCGTTACCACTGATATTTAAGAATTTGGCATCATCGATAGAAAAAGTATGATTTTCACGGTGACAATGATTAGCCATTTCAGAATAAATTACAGGATTTGTTAAGGCGGATTTGTGTTCACGAAATCTCTTTTCAAAAGATCTTCCTGTCTTTCCTATATAGAAATTATCACAGTCAGCACATAAAAGTGTATACACACCACTGTTGCTAAGTATTCCATTTTTGCCTTTCCCATTAAATAAGAGTTTCCGGAGATTAAAATTAGTGTAAAAAGCTGGCTTTATGTGACTTGGAATATTTTTGGTTATTTCGTATATGTTTTTTATAAATAGGACTTTGCTCCATTTATAGGTATGCTTATAAACAACATAACTATAAAATCATTTCAAATTTCAACGGTTAAATAAGTTAAACCCTTGCACTGACAACCTTGTATTAGAGACACATGTCAACTGTCATGCGAAGCTTTTAGGTAAATCTCTGTAAATTCGATAATATCTGTAAACTGTAATATTATAGTATTTATTCACCATCTCAATAGATGTCTCTATATGTTCCATATTTTAGATTATTCGAATTAGTACTAGACATTGGCTAGAAACAGGCATTAAGTTGAACGATTTAACTCTCTTATTTTGTATGGCCGGCCCCACGGGCACGGCAACAGAGAGCAAGTAAACTTGCTTAAGGCACCTAACCATTCTAAAAAAAATGTTTTCTATAAGAGAGATATTTTTATATAAATAATGCTTCTTTACTTCATTCAATCCATAAGGATGAAGCACATCTGATTGAACCAGGAAGATCGTTGCAAAGTGGTGCCGAGTGAACTGCAAAAGATGATGTGTGATGCGTTGGTGTACAAAGGATTCTGCTGTCACAAGGTCGAAGGGACAGTCCATGCTCAGAAAGAAACTTGAATTTTTATACGTATATTTTATACAGCTCAGATTGGGCAATACTCCAAAGAAGATTGACAGAATGTGGAGATTTTTTTTGATGTCCTATTTTAAGTCTGAAATAAAATTTCATAAAAAGTCACGAAATTAGTCGATTATCTTTTAAAAATAAAGTTATGCCATAGATACAGTTACGATTTTTTTTTTATGTAATAGTCATTGTCTGCTGCATCTATATTCACCTTTAGAATAAAATTTAAAAAATCTATTATCATTGTATAAATAGGCCGAAACCCGTACGACGGTTGTCGCCGAAGAAAGAATACGAGAATTGAATTTTGAATACAAGAGAGCGAGAGAGGAATACTTGGATTCTCTCCGAAAGTAATTCAAAATTTGAATCTCGGTGGGTCCGTGATAACTGAACGAATTTTAAATACCTAGCTAAAATTTTTTGAACCTGTGTAAAAGGGGACGATGTGTAAATGATATATATATATAAACAAATTCTATATTTATGAATATATATTTTCATAAATGTAGAATTTGTTTTACTTCCGTGAATATTTCACGGGTTGCAATTAGTTAATTGAAAAAGGAAATAGAGAGAATAAAAGTGCGAATAATTTTTTTTTTTTGAGAAACGTTTGTTTAAAATTAGTAATAATAAATAGCATATAACTTTAAAAAAAATAATACAACAATTTTTCGGGTTTTATATGAAAATAAAATAAAATATTATTAGAACTATATTATTCAAAAATATTTTTTTTTTTTATAAATGATGAAATAAAAATAAATTTAAATACTTGGGTGCTAGCGTAATGTGCAATAATGACCTCTAATGCGAAGTATGGTACTTGAGTAATCACAAAAGGATGCAGCTATTTCCGGATGTCTAAAGAAAATCTGGAAAAGCAAGTATATGAACATCCAAAGAAAGGTGAGGATATACAAGACCTGTGTCCGCCCCATAATGCATTACATACAGCATAGAGTCCAGAGCCGACACTGTCAGAACCAAAAATCTCCTTCGAACCAGCGAAATGAAGGTACTCAGGAGTATCGCTGGCAAAACCCTTCGTGATAGAGTACGTAACACAGAAATCCGAAGGACGTGCGAAGTTGAAGATATTGTCAGATGGGGACGACAGAGAAGAAGGTTCTGGAACGAACATGTATCCAGAATGGCGGAACCGAGAGCCGTAAGAATAAGCCAGGGACAGTATCCCCCAAGCGAGCAGACCTCCAGGACGACCTCCCAAACGATGGAAAGACAGCTGGCAGTCGACGTCACAAGAGGGAAACTATGATGCAGGACCATAACAGGCCAACATGCCTAAAAGAAGAGGAAGAGGAAGAAGAAGAAGAATAAATGATGAATTAGAAGCTCGAGTCAAACATTGACAATATTTTTTATATTTGAATAAACAAATCTCAAAGGCGAGACTAATTTTCGGTGACAAATTCTTGACAAAATTTGAAACACTTGTAGAAAGACCATGGGAGCATTTATTTTTACGAAAGAATGTCAGAAGTTGGGGAAGCCCGCGGTAGCGTGCCGGATATGCCTAGTATCCGGTCCGTCATAGTTTATTTTGATTACCTTGTAAAATTTACAATGTAAGTAAATCATGCAAAATAATAATCAGATGTTTTTACCAATTAAGAAACACAATAACTTACATACGTAATGAAATTGAACATTTTAACTGGAATTAATTATATGAGAACGGAACGGAGTCCACCCCCGCACCCTGCGCCATAGATATCTCACTCGCCGGCTAGTCCCAATACGAAAATTTGCGCGTAATTCAAAACTACAGTATGTTGGTACGATGAGCTAGCTAGGTCTTGGCCCTTGGGACTTAGCGGAGGAGTCAGTGTGGCTCTTAGGCTAAAAAGTTTGGAGACCCCTGCTTTAGAATAAGAGTTCCCCAACTTTTTTCGGCCGCATACCCCTTTACCAAAAACTTTTGAAACCGTCGACCCCCTAATCATTTACTTTACTCACTCAAATTAATAAGTTTGTACAGTACTCGATATTAAATATTTCACTAGATATCAACTTTTCATTTTAATCACTCGTAATTGAGGATTGGAAAAGATAAAAGGACTACGGATTATGCATTGCATTATCTTATGCAACATTTAATATTGAAATCTGCGCTGACATAAATTAAAGCAAAAAAAATACGAGCAGAGTATTTTTTTAATTTTTGACATTTATGAAATTAATATGTAAATTCGAAATAAGTACAAATATTGACTCTCTCTCTGTGGTTGCAGTCCTAAGACTGGTTTGCAGCAATTTCAACTCTTCTCCTCCATTCCTCCCTGTCCTGTGCGGCTCTCTTTAAATCTGTATATGTTGAGCAGCGCACGTCCACCAACAGGTCCTCCAGGTACTCTCGGCGTGGGCGTCCCCTAGAGTTTGTCCCCTCGGTCATACCCTCCATTATGGCATGCAAAAGGCCCTCTTGTCGTATTATATGACCGATCCATCTTGCACGCCTTTCGGACAAGATCCTGAGCAGGTGCCTTCCTCCTTCGATTCGTTGGAGAACCTCTTCATTCGTGATGTGGTCTCTCCAGGAAATTCCTAATAGTCTTCTATAGGACCACATCTCAAAAGCCTCTAGTCTCCGTCTATCTCTTTCGGATAGGCACCATGTCTCGCAGCCGTACATCAAGATACTCCATACATAGGTCTTGATGAGGAGTATTCTCAGTTTTAGGTCTATATTATTTGATTCTATTATTTTCGACCTTTTATTAAATGCAAGTCTGGCCTGATGTATACGGCTGTCGACCTCGCTCTTAGACCGACCGTCCCATATTATTTTGCTCCCGAGGTAGACAAACTCTTTGGTGTTCTTTAGTGGTTTACCCGACATCACTATTATTGACAAATATTCTTAATTATATTGACAAATATTCTTAATTAGGTACCTATTGGAATCATAGATATTTTGAAGTAACTAACAAATAGCAGTAGTAAGGGGGTCTATTTTTGCTGTCGTTGACCTCCTATTTTTCTTGTTGAAACTATCAACCCCTAGAAAAATCTAATCGACCCCAGGGGGTCGATATTGACCACTTTGGGAACTCTCGATTTAGAATGAAGGATCTTCTTCTTCTTCCTCTTGGTTTAGGTCGTATATGACCTGTTTGTGACGGTGAGCTGTCCTGGGATGATGACGTCCAGCTGTCCTTCCACCTTTTCGGTGGCCTTCTTGGTAATCTCCTGCTGTTAGGGTTTTCAGTCTTAGCGATTCTTGCCAGTCTTATATCATCCATGCGGTCCACATGATCCCTCCAGAAGCGCCTTCTGTTTCTTCCCCACCTCGTTATGTCTTCAACACCACACACAGACTTGATCGTTTCATTTCTGATCCGATCTCTACGAGTTCTGCCTGCGATTGAGCGTAGGGTTCTCATTTCTGCCACTCTGAGAAGGTTTTTCGTCCTGTTGATATCGGCTCTCACTTCTATCCCATATGTCATGATGGGGCGGACGCATGCCTTATATATCCTGACCTTACTTTCGGTTAGCATGTGTCTGTTTCTCCATATAGTGTCACGCAGGCAGCCAGCCAAAGCTGTCGCTTTATTAGTCTGTGCTCGTACTTCACTATATAGGTCACTGTTGCTGGAGATCTCTACACCTAGGTAAGTGAATCGCATGACTTGCTCGATGGGTACATTATCGATGATCAGTTTGCAACTGAGTGGATCTCTTGATATTGTTAAGCACTTTGTTTTATTGACAGAAATCGTAATATTGTATTTCTTAGAAGCAAGGTGAAATTTGTAGAGCATTCTCTGAAGATCATCTTCGCTTTCTGCCAATATTGTAGCGTCGTCTGCATAACACACTTTACTGATCAATTTATATCCCATTTTGTAACCCAGGCCCAAAGAAGTCACCTCCTCTATGATCTTATCCATAATAATGTTAAAAAGGAATGGGCTGAGCTTAATTAGGTACCAAATTGGAATCATAGATATTTTGAAGTAACAAACAAATAGCAGTAGTAAGGTCTATTTTTGCTGTCGGCGACACTCAATTTTTTTTTATTGAAACTATCGACCCTTAGTTCCCAAAGTGGTCGATATCGACCCCAGGGGGTCGATATCGACCACTTTGGGAACTCTCTTGCTTTAGAACGAAGGATCTCTTACCGAATTTAGCCCGTACTTGATCACGACATCTCTCAATCTCTGCATCTTGGTACTCGTTTCCAAACGTTACCGTCTCGTCATAATCATACGTGTATAATAGATCAAACACTCGAATCATCTAAAAACAACAAACAGTTGCGACACTTAGGAGTATGTGTGATAGGTGATTGCAGTGAAACTTTGACATCCGTTATCAAAAGACAAAAGCCATAACCAGATATTTCTGGCAACGGAATGTATAAAAGTGTTTGATTATTTTGAGGAAATATTTAAATGTGATGTATTCACTCACAATATTCCGGATAAATTGCATCAGGTAATGTACATATGGCGACATCTGTGGCCGAATTGATAAGACACTTGTCTTCCGAATGGGGGTTTTATTTTTCAGGGGATCTTGAACGACATGTGGCGAGAGGAAAAAGAGTTTCAAGTATAAAACCAATATGCAAACAATATATTAATATAAATACGTATATACAATCTCTGCTCTTTCCGATTCTGGACTATGCGGACGTATGTTACTTGGATGTTACAGAGGAACAGCTGGACAAATTACAGCATCTTCAAAATGTGTGTCTAAGATTCATTTTCAACCTACGAAAGTACGATCATATAACTTCATACCAGAAGGCATTGAACTGGTTGAAATGTTAGAAATAGACACCAAATTCACATACTGTCTATTGTATAATATCCTTAACTGTCCCGCCGCCCCCTCTTATCTCGCCGAGAATTTTCAACATCTTTCCAATCATGGATTAGCGCTACGCACAAACAGAGATTGTTTATTGGCCTTTCCAGTTCACTGCTCCTCTTTCTTTATGTCGTTCTTTACTGTCCGCACAGTGAGACTCTGGAATCAGTTACAAACCAATATAAGACTCGCTCCATCCTTGGCATGCTTGAAGATGTGACTGAAAAAAATCTTAATTTCTAGTCAGTAAAATAACGTGTTTCATTCCTGATTTTTCTTTTCCTTTCCTTTTGATTGATGATTTCTCACTTTATATGAGAAAGAATGTTCGGGTGATTGTCCGTCCTTGTGGGGCTCGTGGGCATGTGCTCACGTATATGTTTATGGATTTCGTGGGGATGGATAGTCATTTGAATGATTTATGCGACCACGTAACTTGCTTAATTTATTTTTGGCTGATTGGTTGGAAGAGATTGCCGCCTGGCAATTAGCCCGCCAGATTGTATTTGCAATAAAAGTGTTAAACAAATAAATAAAAATATATACACGCAAATGCATGTTGGGATATGCTAATAGAGACCGTAAACGAAACACCTGGATTCGCAACATAATAAAGATAGGAGATGTAATAAAGGTGTGCAAAATAATGAAGTGGCAATGGGCAGGACACGTAGCCAGAATGTCAGACTCCCGATGGACATCTGAAATAATCCAATGGTACCCATCAAGAGGCATCAAGAGGCCCAGAAGTAGACCGAAGGTATGCTGAATGGATGAAATCAGGAAACATGGCACCGACGAACAAAAAACCGAATTATTTGGAATCAACCTGGGGAGACGTTCATCCAGCAGTGGATCGACTAAGGTTGACAATGATGATGATACACACATGACATAGTAGTTTAAGAATGATGATGGAAGACTTACGAGGGGATATCGAACGTCATGTAGCGATAGGAAACAAAGTCAATGGGATACTAAAATATATATACTTACTGGACAGTATGGAAACTGCCATGATGACAGTCCACAACAGTATTTTAGTAACAACTTTGATGCATGGGAGATGAAACAAGACTGAAAAAAGCCAAATAAATGCTGTAGAAATACATGTCTTAGAAAAATACATGAGATGACAATTTATGACAGATTACCGAATTAAATTATAAGGTTTGAATGTGAACGCAAGGCACTTTGAGATGGTTTGGACATGTGGAACGAATGAATGAAGAAAGACTAACAAAACATATATACAGTGCAAATGTGAGTGAAGGATGTGGAAAAGGAAGAAGTAATTATGATTGGAACAAGAGAATAATATTTTGAAGGAAGGAAATCATAAAAGTTGTATGTATTTATTTATTTTATTTATTTATTTATTTATTTATTTATTGAATTAACGACACAACAGTGTCTTTATATACAAATGAACATGTGACAGGTTATACGAGTACTTCAAATTATTGACAAATAATACAAAACTTTATCTTAAACTAACATGAAGATACAAAAAGCAGTAGTAATAATAAATTACAGTCATTGTTTTAAAATTATTTAATAATCTTTGAGAATTTTTTGGGAATTTTATGGATAGATATTGAGATATAGAACACACGGCCTCATTAGTAGAACGAGGTGCAAGTTTCTTTGCAGAATTAAAACCTTCATACATGTTGATGCAGGGTTACTCAACTCCAGAGGCAAAGTATTGTCCTTAATGTTTTGTTTATACTAGGTTATTTATATTAATAAAGGAGAGCACAAAGTTAGTAGCTATTTCTAAATATTGTTGTGATATTCTGGCGAATACTATATATACTTATATTAAAAATAGCCTACCTCGACAGGGAGACGGCATAATGGTATATGTACGTAGCAACTGCATTAGAACCAGACTGGAGTCTAGAAAGGTGTCTAAACAAACCTTAAGTAGAATTCTAGACTGAAACTTATTTTAAATTTTTTTAATATTCCGGATATCAACAGGAATGTAACCCATAAGGCTACTGTATCAAAAGTACAGTAGAGCACCGATTATCCGTAGTAATTGGGGATAATAGAAAACATGTTTAATCGAAATAATTTTTTTATTAAGGTAATCATTTTAAGAGTTGAAATGCTAAATATTTTTTTTTTAACCTGGCGAGTTTATTGCCATGTGACAATCTCTTCCAACCAACCAGAAAGATGTTGGATCAGCACCAGACTGGAATCCTATTTTAAAAAATCTAGGTTTTAGCGGGGATCGAACCCACAACCTCCGGATCGGCAGACAAGTGTCTTACCACCAGGCCACGGAGGTCATCAATCAATCTTTCTTAATCTCTTGATACTTTTGCCCGAGCGTGACTCGGGCACAAAGTTTTTTTTATACTGACGAGTCCGAGCCTCGTTCGGGCAAATCTTGTTTCGACTTGGGAGTGTTTCTCCCAAGCGTAGTTTAGTCAAATGATGCTTGGGAGAAACACTCCCAAGTCAAAACAAGATTTGCCCGAACGAGGCTCGGGCTCGTCAGTATAAAAAAACTTCATGCGCGAGTCACATTTGGGCAAAACTGTTAAGTGGTTAATGTTTGACGAATACAATCGCGTTTGCCCAAACGGCACTCCCAAGTAGAAACAAGATTTGCCCGAACGAGGCTCGGGCTCGTCAGTATAAAAAAACTTCATGCCTGAGTCACGCTCGGGCAAAACTGTTAAGTGGTTAATGTTTGACGAATATAACCGCGTTTGCCCAAACGACACTCCAAAGTCGAAACAAGATTTGCCCGAACGAGCTCATTTGTTATTGTTTTACGAAATCGAAAATGTAATAATATTGAGTACAATTTGTTTCGTGTCATTGTTTCAATTTGTTTGTTTACTATTATACGTACATTACAGGAGGATACAGTATCGTCATTTGCCTAAACTACGCTTGGGAGAAACACTCCCAAGTCGAAACAAGATTTGCTCGAACGAGGCTCGGACTCGTCAGTATAAAAAGAACTTTGTGCTCGAGTCACGCTCGAGTTAAACTGTTAAGTGGTTAATGTTTGACGAATATAATCGCGTTTGCCCAAACAACACTCCCAAGTCGAAACAAGATTTTCCCGAACGAGGCTCGGGCTCGTCAGTATAAAAAGAACTTCGTGCCCGAGTCACGTTCGAGTTAAACTGTTAAGTGGTTAATGTTTGACGAATATAACCGCTAAACCCCGGTATTATACCACGGCAATTGCATTGAGAAGCCCCGGTTCCACATATTATTGTGGACACGGGGAAACACCGCCAACTTGCTAGCCGTAACAATTGGTATAATGTAAACCATAAATTTGATAATAGTTGTAATTTTGAAAAAGTGGACGTTTGTTAAAGAGCGAATTAAATATTTTCCGAGATTTTTTTCGGGGAGGGAAAAAAATTTGTACTACAGAAGGACAACGGTTAATCTAACTCACGGATAATTGAGCCACGGATAATCGGCGCTATACTGTATATATAATATTTCTGTTTTGGTCATATCAGAAAGCCGACAAGGTAATGTCAACATTAACAAAGATAAAGGAATGTCGAATGTTAACAATATTGAGTACAATTTGTTTCCTATCATTGTTTCAATTTGTTTGTTTACCATTATACGTACATTATAGGTGATACGGTATCGAAACGTAATGAACCAATTGTTCGCTAACTTGATATTCGGAATAAAATAAAAGAAACATTTGGTATATTGATTTCATCATAAAAAACATTCTTCTCCGTGCACTTCTCACACTCCATGTGTTCTCTCAAGCCGCCAGTTCACATAATCAGTTATCAGTATGTGCAGCTTGCACGCCTCCAGGAAACGCACACAATGGACGGGTATCAACGATGTGGCCCATGGTTTGTTTCTCTCCGTACTCACATAAAGGCGAATCTGCTAGGCTCCATTTATGCATTTCATATGCAGTGCGGCCCACTCCGCATGTGATCCTATTAAGAGTACGCCACTCCTTCCAAGGTAGGGAAAAATCTAAGCAACTTCACAGTCGTGTCCACCAAAGCAATTTATTTTACTTTACACTGGACCGTCATTTATCGACTATCTGCAAGTCTCGACTTGCACGCGTCTTCCAAATTGGTCGATGAGAGGTAAAACGGAGTGACGGTGGTTCTTTTTATGACCATAATTAGAAGCGGTTGTTCATCCATATTTACTCTGAGCAGTTGATCATCTATTGCGACATCTTTTTCCACTCTTCAATCAAAGTTTTTTTATGACTCATATTAGATGGAGTATTTGACAGCACTGAAAGCCAAGATATGGGTATAGACTTCAGGGTTAAGGAGAGGTTCATACTCTTGATTACTCTTTTGTTGTCGTGGTACTTCAGTTTTAATTTTCTTTAATATGACGTGCATTTCTGCGTGATAATGCACTGAACTTCCGTGTGGAAGGTTGCCAGTTCGAACACCGCACCAATCTACCCTTAGAATGAGACAGAACTTTTTTCCGCTTAGTATTCGTGGGTATAAGAATACCTATGACTTCGGTCATCTCTATTATTAAACTAACTATCATCACCATGTACGTACATCGATAGGCAGATATAATAGATCATTATTTCAGTTTATCCTGGCATACGTCTCTCGTCTATGTCACATCCATATACCTCGTCACGCGTACTATCATATAAATATTTTTCACTCTTCACCTTGATGATCTCTGTGGTCTAGTTGGTAAGACGCCTGACTTCAACCCTGAAGTTACGGGTTCGATTTCCGCTGGAACCCAGATATTTTTCTCAGTCTTCTTCTTCCCAGTGTCATGTCAGGTCCCCCCAACGTTGAATATCACCTGAGAGTAGACATCTTTGTCCCCGGCAGCCCGAAAATGACCCCCGACGCTCCTTATGACAGTTCTAATCACGTATATTGCGGAGCCAGGAGATTTGCCTACTGCCAACACCTCTTCGACCCTCTATTTTGACTTGGATGATCAGGTGCAATAATTTGTACCTCTATGTACATGACCCAAATAGGACCCCTTTCGGATTTTAATATTATTAAGCAACTCTCTATCAACTTTGGCTCTTTGAAAAACCCTCGTGTTGCTGACCATATCTGTCCAGGGTATCCGTAGCAATGCATTCTAGGTATGAACTGATTATAAGAAGATTTTTGGAAGCCATTTGTACCTGTGGAGGACTTGGGTATTTTTATGACCACTATTGTTTGCCAGGTAATTGCATGCGCATTGCTTAAATACGTAGGCCTATGACGGTTAACCATGTACGCAAAAGAATAATTTAAAAAATGACTTAACTTTTAAAGATATGGAATAATTGGTATATATTACTCACTATGCACACCACTGGTACAAAGAACTGTAACTATTGGTGGATGGCTGCTGCTCGATGCTCGGAGAATTCAGCTCACGTTGAAAGTCGTAGATCGGTGAAAGGTAGAAGAGATTCCTCTTAGGCAGGTAGTAGATGGTCTCAAGTAAAATGCAGTAGGCAGAGTGAACTGAGAATGTTTATTTTTGGTCTTTTTCGCTTCTTATGTGTGGCCGATTGTTCATCGCAAATGCCTGTTTTCGCCGGTGCATGCAGTCACAACTCGTGAAATATCACAATTTTCGCCAGTTTTGCGCATGCAGAGGCCGGCCGGCTTTCGATATAGTCTCGCGATGGCCGCGCATAAGTTACATTTCCGTTACGGTCGCGATACCACACGGACTTCAACAAACATAAAATTATTACATAAACACATAAGTCTTAATTGGTAATCTTTATATGTAAACCAGTAAACAAATGTCCATGTTTTATGGTGACGCATACGTCCGATACACAATATTAAAATCCATCTGGTGAGCATTCTGATTATCTCCATAGTTTCGAAAAAGAAATTTGCTCGTTTTTATAGATATTCCGAAATTTAGTGTGCGTAAATAATGTTTTCTTTCGTTTGTTTCAGAATTAATTCAAAAGATGTCATCGCCAAATGTGGTGGTTCGAGTATGGCGACACATGAAAAACGATCCTCGAAAAACAATCGACCAACAACAAAACGACGTCATGGTCCAAACGTGGGGAGTAAACTTCAGCGGATTGCTCCATATTGGCGCAAATCTAGCTTTAGATTTCACCCCTAAAAGTTTCCAACCTAACACGTTAGTATTTCAAATGATCGGAGGGTTCTTCTGCTCTTACGACAGCTTAAGTCTAGAACCGACTTACAGAATATTAAACTACGAATATCCTGGAGGTGTCGCGATAATGGGAAAAGAAGCGTCACCTTCCAGGAAGATACCGATTGAGAAGAATTCACCTAATTCGAGGAATTCGAATGAATCAAAATCAGTTTCACCGGGAAGAGGATGGAAGAACGACGCGTTTGAATCGAGAATGGTATCAAAAAGTCATAGCCCACCCACTGGGTGTTTTAGGCAAAGTTTCGCCAGCGTTCGTAGCTCTTCGAGTTTCAGCGTATCGCACAGACAAGATTATTACAGAAACATTCAAGAAGGCACACGAGAAAGGAAAAGAAGCGATTCGTATAATAATTCTATTTACGAACATTCGCCAAAGAGTGAAACTGATATAGAAATTAGAGAATATCTCGGAAGCGACGAAGGATCAGAAACTTTCAAAAGTGGCTCGTTAAGCGCTTCGAGTCGCGATTTGAATAGAATCGATATCGAAGAAAGCGAACAAGCTGAAAATTTCGACATGAAAAACACTCCCGTGCCCAAGTGTCGGTACTCGACGATGAAATTCCTCAAGTCCGAAGTACGGCCGAGTTACAATGCGGAGAAACTACAGAAACTTCACTTGTTGCAGTATTCGATTAAGAAAAGATCTCAAGCGGTTCAAGAGATCAAAGAGAGGATATACCAGAAGTCCGCGATGGAGAATTGTGAGAATCTTCTTCCGCACGGATGTTTGATCAACAACGAAGACTTTTCGAGATCTGAGAAGCTGAGCGTATCTTGTAGAGAATTCTCCCTTTTAATGGCGAAAAACAAGCATTCTTCGTTAGGCACCCTTTTCTCCGAGAGTTGGAATGATCTCTCGAAGATTAACGAGAAAGGCACCGATAAAAATATAAACAGGAATAACGAAAATATAGAAGTCAAAGGACAGTCGTTGCCGCCGGACAAACAGGAAACCGACACGAAAACGATAGACAGAAGACGGAAGCATTCCACACATTTAATGATTGAAAACACCAAGTCGAGTGACCGGAGGTTTACCCTGCCATTGAATAAACTATTGGAATTTAAGGTAAGAATTTATTCTACCTTGCATCTAGTCGACCCCTGCCATTTCTACCTTGCATCTAGTCGACCCCTGCCATCTCTACCTTGCATCTAGTCGACCCCTGCCATCTCTACCTTGCATCTACTCTACCCCTGCCATTTCTACCTTGCATCTAGTTCACCCCTGCTATTTCTACCTTGTATCTGCTAAGAATTAGCTTATAATTAGACCGAGCAGGGGTGGACTAGATGCAAGGTGAACATGTAGAGATAGGGTTTTTTGAACAAAAGGAGCATTGAATGTGATTGTGGGGATATGCAGGACTCGTAACACGTGTTAACTTGTCCGAACATCGGGACTACATGCTCGGGGCAAGGCCTGATTGATGTGAATGATAGTGCTCTGGGATCTCTGTTGCCTCGTACTGGAAACAGGTGGCACAATTAATAATTAATGGTCCGGACACAAAAGATTCATGATTTATTCTTACATGCACACTATTGGGGTAGGGAGAGAGGAAAGGATCGTAGACATTTCTAACTTAACATATATATATATATATATATATATATATATATATATATATATATATATATATATATATATATATATATATATATATATATATTCATCTCTTCTACATCCATTCTACACACATTCTCATACAACTCCTACAATTCCTCTGACTTCTCAGTTTTTACATTTCCTTCTTTCAAAATATCATTCACTTGTTCGTATCATACTATCCTTGGTCTTTTACTTCTACCACACCTTTCACTCACATTTACAATATACGATTATATATGTTTCATAAGTCTTTCTTCACCCATTCGTTCTACACGCCCAAACCATCTCTGATTGCTTTTCATCCTTAATACATCAACCTTCAGTTCATATTCATCACATTCACATTTTTCCCTTATCACTCCATTCCATATTCTGTCATGCATTGTCACTCCATGTATTTGTAGGGTACCTACGTCCCTAAATAAATTGTCAAACATACAGGGTCAACGACCGATGAATCAACCTCTGGACATCTACAATTGTCACATACCAGAAACGTCAACACTGTGTACACGCAAATATTATTTACGCTGCATTCCACGGTAGAGGGAGAGCGCATCACGTTGTCTCGCCGTCTCGGCAAATAAATATCCTACCCGCTATACTGGGGCACGCGCAGGAGTGAGACAAAGTATATATCGCGGGCGCATTCACGCACAACTATAAAATACCTACTTGTAGACAAATAAACATTATTATTCACTCGACCATTCATTGATTATTTACTCTCACTTTTATCCGCATTCCTGAGTTTTGTATTTATTTTAAATACAAGACATATCAAAATCATCACGACGTATCAAGTTAAGCATCTCGCTACATATTCTTCTCAATACATGCATTTCTACAACTTTTATTCAGCTCCTCTCAGTATTTTTTCACGTCCACATTTCACTTCCATACATCAAAGTTGATACTAGAAAACTGCTGTTGACTATAATCTTAACAGATTTTGAGACTCTTCGGTTCGAGTAATATCAGGTCTGTAAATATGAAACCGAATTTGGTTTTTAGAAAATACACATTTATTGTACGAAAATGGTAAAAAATATTTTATACAAAGTACTATATTGCCCATCGCTAGCTACACATTTTTCCCATCTCTCTGGCAATTTGTGGATGCCACGCTAAAAAAACTGTTACTCTTTTGAGGCAAACCAATCATCGAGCCATTTTCGTAAGAAGTGAAGCGCTGCTCAGCAAGTGCGTGTCCCATCGATGCAAATATTCTCACGTCAAAATCGCCGCTTTTGAATTTTTTAAACCGCTCAAAGCACTGTGATATACCAAGAGCATGCTCACGGTAAGCTTCGACAAGCGTTCGATGCGATTCTGCAGCAGCTTTCTTCAAATGGTAACCAGAAAATCAATGCTGTCTGCAAATCGTAGTTTTCGGGCACAAAAACGGACATGTTCAACGCTATGAAAACATATGTAGTTGTATTAAACTTGTATTGTTGCGAGTTAAAAGTATTTTACAAATGTAAACGCAAGAAAAAGGCGCCAATGACGCAGTTTGACAGTCGCTACGTTGACAGCTAGAGACGTCTATGAGCAAATTCCGGTTTCATATTTACAGACCTGGTATGTATGTTTTAGTTCACTATAAAATTTTTGAGTCAAGTTTTAATCAACTCCAAATTAATTAGCTATAAAAATCATTTTATTATGTGGTAAAACGTCGAATGATCAAATAAAATCAAGTCCTGGCCACTCACTGTCCATCACAGGGTGGCAAGTCTTAAATTCACTTCCATACATCAAAGTTGATACTAAAATACTGTTGAGGACTATCATCTTAGCAAATTTTGATACGGATTAACCAGGGCAAGAAAAGTTCCAACTGGAAGATATCAGTCGTAAGACTCCTGAGGCTGGGTCATGGATGAGAAGCCTGGATATCTTGACAGTGAGGAATAAACTATATCAGACGTGAATAATAGATTTATTGGTAACTTTTTTCTCCACATTACAGTCCCAACCATCTCCATCGCAGAGGTTAAGACACGCGCAGCTAACCCGGCTCGCAGAGTTGAGCCGGTTCAAGCGCCGCCTGCTCCAGGACGAGAGAGACGCCGCTCGAGCTAACCTTCGTAAACTCAGACTGGAGAGGGGCCGACTGTTCGAAGAGAACCAGGATCAGAGTGAGTGTTTTTCTATATTTCGAGTTGAGGCTGAATTAGAGCACGTTTGGGTGGTTTGGACATGTTGGAACGGATAGGTGATAAAAGATTGACTGAATCATAGTTTCCTTAAGTGCTTACTACCGTCCCCTTTGGTTGCTGGGCCTTGTCATCGAGGATCTCCTCGCTATTGGAACGTCAATTCAGTTAGAAAGCGAAACTGTGCCGTGGAGAGATATACGAGGCATATCCAGAAAGTAAGTGTACTGAATTTTTGTAGGTTACAATTTTTTTTATTTAAACAAAAAAATTACGTGGTTACTGTAGTACATATGTAAGCTATTTTTCGACATAGTCGCCATTCCTCTCAATGCAGGTGGTGAAGCGGGGTATCAACTTTTTGATGCCTTCCTCGAAGTAATTTCCCGCCAACCCCTCCGTCCACTTCTCCACCTCTTCCTTTACCTCCTCGTTGGTTGAAAACCTTTTTCCACCCATGTGTAGCTTCAGGGAGGTAAAGAGATAGTAATCTGAAGGTGCTAGGTCAGGGGAATGCGCGGGATGGTTCAGGACATCCCATTTAAACGAGGCGAGCAGTTCCTTCGTGGCGTTGGCCGTGTGTGGTCTGGCATTGTCGTGCAGCAGGCAGACTCCCTTTGTCAGCATGCCTCTCCTCTTGTTCTGAATCGCCCTCCGCAATTTTTTTAGGGTCTCACAGTATCTTGCAGAGTTGATGGTCTCCCCTTGAGGCATATATTCAATTAAAATTATGCCTTGACAGTCCCAAAACACGGATGCCATGATTTTCTTGGCTGAAATTGTGGTTTTGAACTTTTTGGCAGAGGGTGAAGAGGTGTGACGCCACTGTTGAGGCTGCCTTTTGGTTTCAGGCGTGTAGTGTGCAACCCAAGTTTCATCTCCAGTAACGATGGAGCGGAGAAATTCATCTCCATGGAGTTTGCAGCGCCTCAAAAACTCTTTCCCGGCCTCCACTCGATTCAACTTGGCAGCAGATGGGGTTGACATTTTTCACGAAACGTGTTGTCGCGTCGACACTTCTCAACGTACTGACCTCGAACCGGTCTCGTTGCGGAGGGGAAGGGTCAGGCTACACGGAAGTGTAGCCAACATGTCGAAAATAAAATCCATCCGGTCGTGAGAGCCTCAGTACACTTACTTTCTGGATACGCCTCGTATATAACTGAACTGAATAGGTATCCACGAATATTAGGCAGAAAAAATACCATGTGTCGTTCGTGGGGAGTAACATAATGCGGGGTTCAAACCGACGATCTTCCGCACGGAATATAGTACTTTACCGTGCGGCCATGCACATCACGATACATCAAAGTCGGTACTAAAATATTAAGTTGCTGACAGGACCTAACACATCGATCAATAAGTCCCGGGACTAACTAACAGATGGTGCCTCTAATAACAAATCCATACCATTCTCAGTTAGTACCAACCTTTAGAAGTTACGTGTCAAAGTTTCATGACATTCCTACATTGTGTCATTGAGTTACAGTGGTTTTAGAGACGCTACTTTTACTATTTTCAAAACAATGGAAAAAACCGAATTTTGTGTGTTGATAAAACATTGCTTTTTAATGGGAAAAAATACCGTTCAAACTTAACGATGGCTTGTAAAGTGCTATCCGGGCTCTGCTCCGTCGAAAACAACCATTTGTTGGTGGTATGCTGATTTCAAACGCGGTCGTACAGACACAAATGATGCTGAACGCTCTGGTCGTCCAAATGAGGCTGTTACCAGAAAACATAAAAAAACCCTCAAAATCGTGATGGAAAATCGCAAAGTAAAGTTGGGTGAGATAGCTGACATCCTGAAGATATCATTTGGTAGTGTTTAACATACACTATTTTGCATGAACATTTGGTCATGAAAAAGCTTTTTTCGAAATAGGTGCCGCGTTTGCTCACAATGGAACCGAAACAAGGACGCATCGATGATTCAGAGCGCTGTTTGGCACTGTTTACGCGAAATAAACAGGAGTTTTTGCGTCGATATGTGACAATGGATGAAACTTGGATCCACCATTTTACTCAGAAATCAAATCGGCAGTCAGCTGAGTGGAGAGCAGCCGGTGAAAGTCGTCCGAAGCGACCTAAAACTCAACAGTCGACCGGGAAGGTTATGGCCTCCGTATTTTGGGATGCGCATGGTATAATATTCATCGATCACCTTGAAAAGGTAAAAACCATCAATAGTAAATATTACATAGCGTTATTGGAGCGTTTGAAGGCAGAAATTGCAAAAAAAACGGCCCCATATGAAGAAGTAAAAAGTTCTCTTTCATCAGGACAATGCACCGTGTCACAAGTCGATGGTAACGATGGCCAAATTGCATGAGTTGAACTTCGAATTGCTTCCGCATCCACCGTATTCTCCAGATTTGGCCCCCAGCGACTATTGGCTGTTCGCAGACCTCAAAAAGATGCTCATGGGAAAGAGATTTGGCTCCAATGAAGAAGTGATTGCCGAAACTAACGCCTATTTTGAAACCAAAGATAAATCGTTCTACACGGCTGGCATAGAAAAGTTAGGAAAGCGTTGGAATTAATGTATCGCTCTTGAAGGAGACTGTTGATAAATAAAGAAGAATTTTGGCAAACAAATGTTGTTTTAGTAGTTAGTCCCGGGACTTATTGATCGATGTGTTACATCTAATCCAATTATGTAGGAAAAGATAAAATTTTATGTTCCCGACAACTATTGTAGAGGTACAGAAATATTGACTTATTTATTTAGACTGGCAATAAGTAAAACTAACCTGCCGAGTGCTCTTCCTATGTATCACGGAATGTCCCTTTTGAATAAGGCCTCGGATATTGACAACATTTCCAAAAACGTTTTTTAAGAAAGCATTTTGAGCTTTCTTAGTAATGGGAGGTAGTGGTTTCGTCTAAACTAATATTTCTTATTACTGATTTTTATTTTCTTGTTGCTGTATATAATGTCTTTTTAAGCTTTGTTCGTAATTTTTCTTTCTTGTTGCTGTATATAATGTCTTTTTAAGCTTTGTTCGTAATTTTTCTTTCTTGTTGCTGTATATGTCTTTTTAAGCTTTGTTCGTAATTTTTCTTTCTTGTTGCTGTATATAATGTCTTTTTAAGCTTTGTTCGTAATTTTTCTTTCTTGTTGCTGTATATAATTTCTCTTTAAGCTTTGTATGTAATATTTCTTTCTTGTTGCTGTATATAATTTCTCTTTAAGCTTTGTACGTAATTTATCTTTCTTGTTACTGTATATATGTAATTTCTCTTTGAGCTTTGTATGTAATTGGGTTTAACCTGTGTATGTAAGTTTTATGAAAAATAAATAAATAAATTTAATTTTCCTTTCAAACTTTTCCATCACGGTGACTTATGATTTCGCATAATTTAATCTTGGATCTTTCAGTTCAGTTTTAAACTATTTAAATTATATATTTTCAGGCACCGATCTAATGCAGAAGTATCATTCGCTGAGCAGGAAGACGGAACAACTTCGGCTGCTGAAGAAGTCTGAGGCGGCGCTTAAGGAACTGTGCGCTCGTTCCTCGGCAGCCCTGCTGACGCGACGCTGGAGGCTGGTGCAAGATCTGCAGCTCATATATCCTATCACGGAGGTCAGACACTGCCTTGCTGCATTTTCTTCAAACATTAGTATTTTGTCTCCTTTTATCTTATCACATTTTCAACGCAACACAGGTAGGAGCCTAACTTGATGCTTAGAGCTATGTTGCAAGTTAGGCGACATATCCTAGCGAACCAATGTACCGCATACTATCGCAGTGGCCACACTGCTCGCTTCGCGCCACGTTGCATGACGATTAGTCATCGAGTGAATCTCCTAGCTAACAGACGTGTTGGTTAATTTACAAGATGGCGGAAGTTTTAATGACAGCTGTGTATAAAAGGGAGCCTTTGTGGAACCCATCGAGCAAATTTTACAAAAATGTACCTGTAATAAAAACACTTTGGAATGAAGTTGCACAGGAAGTAAATAAAGATAAGGTAAGTTGTAATGAAATTGGTTAATTTTGAGAGTGGCATCGTGTGTTGACTCAACCGCTCCCAAATGTCAAATGAATTTGTGCAAAGCACTTTGGTGTGGCCAGGCATGAAGTCACCTAGTATATGAGTCACGTAAAATCTAACTTAGCACCTAACGAAGCATTTTGCTGTGGCCTCGGCCTCAAAGATGTAGAAACAAAACTTGACGCTAATACGAAAGTGTGCTGTATAAGTTATCTATTAAAATAGTCTCTCGATTATCCGGTATCGCTTTAAACGTTATCCGGTATCGCTTTAAACGTTATCCGGTATCGCTTTAAACGTTATCCGGTATCGCTTTAAACGTTATCCGGTATCGCTTTAAACGTTATCCGGTATCGCTTTAAACGTTGTCCGGTATCGCTTTAAACGGGATACGAATAAACTGGATGAGTAAAAAAATTTATAATTTTTAAACACATACATACAAACCATCATGCCATTTCCCTGTCGGGATAGGCAAAGAGAACAGACCACCATTCTTTCCTATCTCGACACATCCTTAGCCTCTTCTACATCCGTACTACTTCTACGATTTCTCTGACTTTTTACATTAACCTTTCCTTCCCTGTGTTGGGTATCTTCTACACGTTGCTTCTAATAACCATCAATATCTCTATAAATATAATAAATACAAGGTTAAGATTTTAGGTATTCCTCCATAATATATTTACGCATTGATTTAAAAAATAATATTAATAATAATCAGAATTTATCGACTACATCGTAGGTGTTTTGTAAAGATCGAAAACAAATTTGAACATTTAAACGCTGCGAGCTTCGCATTTAAACGCTGCGAGTGCCTCGTCTTGACGATAGGTGAAGAGTATGCGGGAAGCGCGACACTATATTCGCATCTCACTCTTGCATACTCCACTCAATTGCGAGGAGCTCAATTGTCTCAATCGTCGCAAGCGTAAGCCACGTCGGGGTACCGCTCCGCGCCGCAGTATCTTCTGGACTTGCAAATAGATTAGACCTACGCCCGTTCCGTGAGCGTTGCCAGATGGTTTTTTAATGTTTTCAGCAAATAAATCTCAATTATTATAATTTTTAACTTCAATTATAATTAATTAAGGGGATTATCTATGAATGTTCTTATTTTTCCGATTTAAAATCGCTAATTTTTGATCGCGTACTCACTACCCAACGCCGGAGCGCGCGTTTCAATTTTAGCACCGTAAGGGAAGGGTTAACTCCTTTCAGAAAATCATTTACTTGATCCAACCATACTTTCCTTCATCTTCCACTCACATTTGCGTAGTATGTGTTTTGTTGGTTCATTCGTTCCACATGCCCAAACCATATCGACATACTCTTCGTCATCTTATTTAATCACATCAGCCTTAAGTTCACATTCATTCCTTATTCTGTCATACATTGTCACTCATTTCTACAACATTTATTCGGCTCCTCAGTCTTTTTCCATGTCCACCTTTCACTCTCATATATTAAGGTTGGCACCAAAATACTATTATGAACTATTGTATTAGCAGATTTTGATATTGTCAATTTGACACTGATCAAATATTTTAATAGCGTTTTGAAATGTGATTTCAAATTTAAAAATAATTGTCGACAACGTATATGTACCAGAAAATTAAACTCGTGCAATTGATTGTATGTATTATTGTATTGTAATACACTTTTACTGTATACAATACAACCGGTTTATTGCCGTGTGGATATCTCTTCCAACCAACCAGAAATATTCCCCAAGTATTCCGACATGATCTCACTATTCACAATCTCCCAACTCCATTTTCCAGGATGAATCGGGCTTCTTCCGGATCCTGGGCACCGCCCTGCCGGCATGTGGGGACAATGTGGACGGACTGAAGCAGTGCTCTGAAGCCGACCTGGCCGTGGCCCTGGGCAGGGTGGCCCACGCCACAGCTCTGGCGGCCATGCTGCTCGGGGCTCCGCTGCGCCACCCGGTCAAGCTGATGGGCTCCAGGACTAAAGTTATGGACCATCTGGCGCAGCAGCAGAACGAGTGAGTTATAATATAATATGCTTCCATCAGCCTGCGTACAATCGAGAGGAATTATATTCTACGCTATAGGGCAGGAGTCGATCTCAATCTACCAATCAATCGCAATCTACTAATCTATCACAATTGACCATTCGATTGCAATCTACCAATCGATCGCAATCTACCTAGTAATAAATTGCAATCTATGAATCTGTCAATCGATCGTAATCTACCTAGTAATAAATTGCAATCTATCAATCTGTCAATCGATCGTAATCTACTTATCGATCACAATTGACCATTCGATTGCAATCTACCAATCGATCGCAATCTACCTACCAATTAATTGCAATCTATCAATCTGTCAATCGATCGTAATCGACCAATCGATCACAATTGACCATTTGATTGCAATCTACCTACCAATCGATCATAATTGGCCAATCAATCGCAATCGACCAATTAATGGCGATTTACCAATCAATCACAATTGACCAAGACATCGCAGCATGGTTTTATGTAGATCTTTACTTTTTCTTCTATTGCATATACTAAAAAAGTGTTGTCTTAGTCGATTCTAATAGGAAATATGATGAACTGAAAAAGTTAAATATGTCATCAAAACTTTACTTGACTTACATTACGTATTTTTACAATAAAAAAAAAAAGACCGCAGTATTCCCATCTATTGAGAAGTGAAACCCAAATTCTAACTGTTTTTTTAGTGATCGTGTAATTCGTAATTCAATTTTTATTTTGAAAATTGTGTAATCTGGTCTCATGAATTTCAAATTAACGGACTTTTACTGTATTACTGAATGTACATTAAAAGGTGTCGATTTATTTGTTCCAGGATAGCTCTGTTTGCTCGAAACAAGGACTCTATGGTGTTCCGTTACGGGCTATTTCTGCTGAACCGTAACATCGCACAGTTACTCTGGGCCACACACCGCCTCATGGCTACCCACCCTGGGGACACGCTGGCCAACCTGAGGAAGCTGCTCACACCTCCAACTGTCACCACTGGGTATGTCACCATAACCTTATAAATTAATTGTTACTTAATTTTAGCTAATGTGCAGAATGTTGCCATGCGTCACAGGTCTTAATTTTACAGAAGAAATACAGTGAAGAGAAACTCCTTACAGAAATACTTCCATTTACGTGAATTCAATAGGGGGATGCTTGTCGCACATTCCTTGAAGGTGATGACTCCAATGTGTCTTGATGATAGCAGGATGAAGAAATTCCCTTTTTGGCTGGTTGAACTCTGACAATCAAAATATGGTACGAAGGTTCAGACGAGAATGTATTTCGGTTCATTTGACGTCCTATATATATACGAGGGTGGTCCGATAAGTACTTAGCCTACAAAAGAATAGCAAAAATTTTGGAAAAGTGGCGATTTATTTCTCAACATAATCTCCTTTGAGTTCGATACACTTGACCCAGCGATGCTCCAACTTCTTTAACCCGTCTGAAAAATACGTTTTCTAGAGGTCTACAAAGTAGGCCTCCGTGGCGGTGATAACCTCCTCATTCGACTCAAATTTCTGCCCGGCGAGTGACTTTTTCAAATTTGGAAACAAAAATAAGTCGCACGGGGCCAAATCCGGAGAATACGGTGGATGGGGCAGCAGTTCGTAGCCTAATTCTACCAATTTGGCCGTGGCGACGGCGGAGGTGTGAGCCGGTGCGTTGTCATGATGGAAGAGCACTTTTTTCTTCGCCAAATGGGGCCGTTTTTTCTGCAATTTGGCGTCGAATCGGCCCAATAATTCGGCATAGTAGAGCCCTGTGACCGTTTTGCCCTTCTCCAGGAAGTCGATGTAGATCACACCTTTTGAATCCCAGAAAACGGTGGCCATCACATTTCCGGCCGATAGGACAGTCTTCGCCTTCTTCGGAGCACGTTCGCCGGGTGAAGTCCACTGTTTCGACTGTTCCTCGGTCTCGGGTGTGTACCAGTGTATCCATGTTTCGTCGACGGTCACGAAACGAAGCAGAAACTCCTTCGGATTGCGCTTAAACATCGTCAAACACTGCTCTGAAGTGGTCTCAAAGTTGCGCTTGTTGTCCGGAGTGAGCAAACGCGGCACCCATCACGCCGACAGCTTTCTCATGCCCAATACTTCATGCAGGATATGACCCACGCGGTCTTTTGAGATGCCTACTGTCTCAGCTATCTCGCGCACCTTCAATCGGCGATCTGCCAATACGAGATCGTGGATTTTTGTCACGTTATCCTCCGTGGTAGCCGTTTTCGGGGCACCTGGGCGTGGCTCATCAAAAACCGACGTGTGACCACGTTGAAACTCGTTAAACCAATTTTTGACGTTCGCCATCGAAGGAGAAGAGTCACCGTACACAGCAACCAAGCGCTCTTTGATTTCGCTGCGCAATTTCCCTTTCAAAAACAAGAATCGAATCACCGATCGATATTGCTCTTTTTCCATTTTTCTCAAATCCGCGGACACGCTCGCTTCCACACGCGGTCAAAACAAAACTACGCGTCCGATTCGGCTGAAATTTTGACAGTAGCTGTCAACGAGAATGTACTACGCGATAAAAAATTGCTCTCGCGATAGTGGTGCCATCGGGCGGTGAGGCTAAGTACTTATCGGACCGCCCTCGTATATATGGTCCTACACAAACTAAGAATACCGCCCTAACCAATTCAACCGTATTATGTAGGGTGACGTAAATACAATTGCTCCTTCCTTATCTCATTCTTTGTCAGGCAGTGACTGTACGTGGGTGTGGATTGACACCTGTTGATGGAATTATTTATTTTTATCGAAGAAAAGTTCTGTAATATTTTTCTTCATATAGATAAATTGTATAGATACCATATAAAGGGTCTTTCAAATTGAGCAGTTTTTATAATTCCATTTTTTTAATTCTTGAATAAAACACATAATTTGCTTTGATTTCAAAAAACTTTTTATTGGTCATTGAAGTATAACGTATGACATTTAAACACAAAAAACAATATCCGCCAAATGTCCACCTCTTGCAGCTCCACAGATGTCCACTCTTTTGTCAAAATTTTCAATGACATTTTGGCATAATTGCGTTTCTAACCCACCGATAATGCGAATAATTTCGTCCTTCAGCTCAGGGATTGATCGGGGGTCATTCTTATAGACCTGGCTTTTCACGTAACCCCAGAGAAAATAGTCCCAACGGTGTCAGAACACATGATCTTGGTGGCCGATTAACATCACCGTTTCCGGAGATTACAATACATAAAATAATTCAACAATTTGAACGCATTGTTGTATTGTATACGACTCCATTTTTATAAATGTCATACATTACACTTCTCAAATGTCACAAGACCGAAGGCAAGTTCGCGATGCCGTCTGTGTTTTATCCAAGAAATAAAAAAACCCCTCAATTTGAAAGACCCTTTACAATGAAAGTATAATACAATACGATCAGCGAAGTAAAATAGATATTACGTGGACGTAGAACAAGATATTACGTGGACGTGGAACAAAATATTACGTGGACGTGGAACAAGATATTACGTGGACGTGGAACAAGACTGAAAAAAGCCGAATAAATGCCGTAGAAAGTGGGGAGACAATATATAACAGGATATGTAATGAAGTGATTGGGGATGAATGTGAAGAAGTTGAGGCTGATGTGTCGAGTAAGATGAAGAAGAGCACTCCGAGATGGTTTGGGTACGTGGAACGAATTATAAAGAAAGACTAACAAAAAGTATACAGTGCAAATGTGAGTGGAAGGTGTGGTCAAGGAAGTTGAGAGAAATCGTAGGAGATATATGGAAAGTAGAGTGGATATAGAAGAAAGATGTGTGTCGCGATAGAAAATATGTGGTAGGGAGATGTCTCCACAATCGGGAGACAGTGTGAGGATATAGAGGGATGGACATCGTTCCCTGCAGCAACATATCTTTCTCTACATCATATCTCTCGAAGACGTGCTTCTTAGCAATTGTTCGCCGATTCACATAGATTCACCCGTTTTCTATGACCATCCATGGTTTAATACTTAAGTCACTGGGAATAAACTCAAATTAATGTGACTTTTTCCGATTCACAATTCTGGTCTCAGTTTGGACGCAAGCAGACTGTTCGGCTCAGGCTCGTCGGTGGAGACAGGCGGCGCTTGGGGCGGCGTGCTATCCCACCCTCCCTCCGCCCCCTCGTTGGGTCCTGCGGGCCCCCTGCAGCATCAGAACCAACAGCAACAGATGTCCCCTATCAGGGGCCGGCACAGTGCGCAGTCACTGCGCACTCTGGTGCCTCTGCAACACTATCACAACAGGCCGTTCAACAGGTTCAAGGTGAGACCAAGATTGACATTTGTTATGCATTATTTATATATTGCAGTTTCTTCTTCCTTGATTTCTGTGGATTTGTGAATGCTTTTTTCTTTCTACAAATGAGTGAATGATTCTTTTTACATTTAATCTTTATGATTTAAGTGGGATTTTTATTCTTATGACTACTCTATATGGTTTAAGTGGGATCTTTATTCTTATGATTACTCTATATGGTTTAAGTGGGATCTTTATTCTTATGATTTAAGTGGTATTTTTATTCTTATGACTACTCTATATGGTTTAAGTGGGATCTTTATTCTTATGACTACTCTATATGGTTTAAGTGGGATCTTTATTCTAATGACTACTCTATATGGTTTAAGTGGGATTTTTATTCTTATGACTGCTCTATATGGTGTTCCAAATGTATACACACTTTTACACCGTGCCATTTATTTGAACTTGCTGTTGAAATTTGTTATACCACGTATTTAGGGATGAAGAGGACTTTTATCTCCAGCAAGATGATGTGCTTTCCCACTACCATTGTGGTGTGAGGACCTATCTTGATGAAAATTCGCTGAACAAATGAATGGGAGATAGAAGGTACCATTGAATACCCTCCATGATCCCCAGACCTCACAAGCAAATAGACTTTCTTTAACGTGGAATCATCAAAGATAAAGTTTATGACACCAAACTGGCAATCGCGGCTAATGAATTGAGAGCAGCTATTGAAAGAGAATGCGCCCAAATACCGAAACAAATTATTGGTGACGTTTGCGATTCCACGTTACCATCAATCAGTACATCGACCAGAACAGCCACCTATTTGAGCACTTGCGATAACTAAAAAAATCTACATTTGTGTTCTTTAATTGAATAATATTGAACTTAAAATCATTCAAAGTGTGTTTACATTTTTTTTAGACACGCTGTATATATGTGTCTTTATTTATTTTTTTGTATGATGCATTTGAAATGTGTTTGAAAAGGATGTTACAAATTCCATAGATGACAAGGCGAACTAATGCCTTCATTCCTGTACAACTGAGAATCACCGACAGTTTGTCGACAATATGCCTCCAATTCTTTGGATACATTGTTCGTGACTAAGGAGAGTGTTCGGAGATGCTTGTGGTCACTGAAGGCGTGGAATGATGACAAGGGGAAGAGTCCAAATTAATGAAGTATTATAAAGATTTGGGAATGGCATTTTAATTTGTTTTATCAAACACTGTTTATTCCACTTTTTGTAATGGTATAACCCTACCGGTTTCAAGGCTTTCACCTCATCTTCAGGGGAGCACAAGCGAGACTGAATTCTGTTCGAACTGGTACCGATATACACGCTTCTAACGGTTGGGACATTCGGGTTGGGGACTGAGGGAAGCATGGGACGACCGCGGCGAGCAGCGGAGAAATTCTTGGTATATATGTGTTTGCCAGATGTTCGCCTCGATGTACTGACTTAATTTCTACAAGTGATGGATAGCTTGTTCGGAGTTTCGGTCCGATGGTAGGACACCTTACTCCTTCATCGGATAAGTTCTGACTGTTAAGATATTTATTGGAAATTGGCAGGATCTTTTTGGGAATCGGGAAAGGATAGGTTTGTGGTAAATGTTTTGATTTTATGAATGATTATGAGAAATTATAAACGATTAAATACATTTATAAATATGATGATATATACATAATATTAAATACAAATATACATAAATTTGTGTCGTCACACACTGTTTTATATTGAATGGGTGAAAAAAAAAAAAAAAATAAAAAAAAAATGAATTGTGAAATTGATTTCCGTTACTACTGATATGTAAGAATTTGGCATCATCGATAGAAAAAATATGGTTTTCACGGTGACGATGATTAGCTATTTCAAAATTAAGTCAGTACATCGAGGCGAACATCTGGCAAACACATATATACCAAGGATCTCTCCGCTGCTCGCCGAGGTTGTCTCATGCCTCCCTCAGACCTCAGTCCCCAATCCGAATGTCCCCAACCGTTAGAAATGTGTATATCGGTACCAGTTCGAACAGAATTCAGTCTTGTTTGTGCTCCCCTGATGATGAGGTGAAAGCCTTGAAACTGGTAGGGTTATAACGTTAAATAAAGTGGAATAAAACAAATTACAATGTCTTTAAACCTCCACAGTGTTAATGCCTTAATTATAAACAATATATTTGGTAATGACTTAATAATCTTTTTCCAGGACTCCGTGGACGGGACGAGCCCTAAGGCAGCTATGATTAAGAGACACAGATATTCCAGGAGTGTTGGCAGCTATGTCGATGAACAGGTAATAATACCTGATTTTTTTTTATTCCATGTAATTTTGGTCGTCTGCAAAGTAATTTTGTATTTCGCAGATATATGTCGTTAGGACAAAATTTTCATTACTGTACTTGAGAAAATTAAGGATGGTTCCTGTGACATTTGAAATGTCATGTCTCAAAGGGATGGGGTAAAATTGTTTTTTATTACAAATTGAATCGTTTTTTTATAAATCGAAAAATTGTTTTTCTCTAAACTGACATTTTAATTCCTAATTTTCATTGTACTGACTTTCCAATGTACTAGGTTAGTCAAAAAGTTTTGAAAGCGACATCTATGGAGCAGTAGAAAACCAAAATTTCTACGCCATTTTAATATTTCATCTTTCATAAAAACGTACTCAAAATTTCATTTCGATCTGTCAATTCATTCTTTGTTTACAAGCCATTTGAAGTTGACGTGTCAGTGTATTTTTTAACAATGGAAAAATCCGAATATCGTGCAGTGATTAACTTCTTTGTTTTGGAAGGTTTATCGGCTACTAAGATCCATGCAAAGATGGTGAAAGTATTAAAGGAGTCTTCTCCTTCATTTCCAACCGTTCACCGATGGGTTTCGGAGTTTAAGCGTGGCCGTACAAGCGTTGAAGACGATCCACACTCAGGACGTCCAAAAAGTGCATCAACACCAGAAATCATGGTGAAAATACAGGATATGGTTTTGGAAGATCATCGATCGACTGTGGATGTGATAGCATAGGCATCTCGCATGGAACAACATGGCATATTTTGGCTGAAGTTTTGGGTTTCAAAAAACTGTGTGCACAATGGGTGCCGCATTTGCTAACAATGCAACAAAAACACGTTCGAATGCGACTTTCTGAGCAACATTTGGAGCAATTTCGAAAGGATAAAAAGGATTTTCTGCGTCGATTCATCACTATGGATGAGACTTGGGTCTACCACCATGATCCTGAATCAAAACAAGAGGCTAAGGAGTGGTGTGAACCAGGCACTTTGGCTCCGAAGCGAGTTCGTGTCCAGAAATCGGCCAAGAAGGTGTTAGCGTTAGTTTTTTGGGATGCAAAAGGAATTTTATTGATAGATTATCTCCAAACTGGTAAGAAAATCAATCAACTCTGATTATTATTGTGACCTTTTGGACCAGTTGGATGAAAAAAATTGTGAAAAAAGACCCGGTTTGCAGAAGAAAAAAATCATTTTTCATCAAGACAATGCACCTGCTCACACAGCTCAAAAAACCATAGCGAAAATCAGTGAATTGGGGTACCAATTGTTGCAGCATCCACCCTATTCGCCAGATTTAGCTCCCTCTGACTTCTGTCTGTTCTCACACCTCAAAAAATTCCTTCGTGGAAAGCATTTTTCATCAAACGAAGAGGTTATAGCCGTCGTAGAGGAGTATTTTACAGGCCTTCCAGAAAGTCACTTCCGTGACGGGACAACAAAGTTGGAAGATCGTTGGACCAAGTGTATTGATCTTATGGGAGACTATACTGAGCAATAAAAGTGATTTCCCCCCAAAAAAAATGTATTTTCATTTCCGCTTTCAAAACTTTTTGACTAACCTAGTATTGTATGATTTGTATCTATCTTTAAATAGGCCAAGATCCACTATGAATTAATACTAATTACGAACATTTTATTTTATGTATAAAAAAATCAAAAATTCAATTATCGTATACCCCATCCCTAGCCAATGCAGACTAACGTAGTGACTTTTGACAAACGTCTCCAAATATTATTTGATTTTAACAAACTGCCACATTTTTGCTAATTTGTAACAAGATGTATTAATTTGTCATTATTGTTAGTTTTATGTCATCTATTTACCTAAATAACTTGATATTTATTAGAATCGAGGCTTATATTAAAGTTGATAAAATAATTAAAATTACTGAACGTCGTTACAAGGTTGTATTGGGGCAAATTTGTGAACTGTCACAGGGACCACAATTACAATTTCTCAAGTATAACTTCATTCCAAACATGCTGAGTGTATATTATTATGAAAGGTTAGTGCATTTTTTCCGCCATTTATTTTGTTCATTAGTAGAATAACAAAGTACAGTGAAGCCCCGATTATCCGGGGCGGCTCAATTATCCGTGAGTTAGATTAACTATGGTCCTCTGTAGTAATATGTTTTTGAAAATTACGAAACAAGGACCTATTAAACAATCTATGATTTACATCATACCAATTGAATAATGCTAGTAAATTGGCGATGTTTCCCTGCGTCTACACTGACACGAAAATATTTAGATCCGGGTCTTCCCAATGTAATTTCCGCAGTATGATACAGACGAGCTGGTTTTGCATTTTTACGACTTCGATTTTCGAGTTAAGACTACCAAATGGCACTAAAATGACTCTTTTTTTACATGCATCAATCATTGTGAAGCGTTCTAGGGGCAGAGACGACGCTCTACAAAGCCGAAGTTAGCTGATTATGGTCGACAGTCTCTTTTTTAAGCCTGATGTGTATTACTTACCGCCAGGTAGTGTATATATCATGGCGGATTAATTAGAATAAGTTAATGTGATTTTGCTTAGCACGAGGTTGAATGAATTAACAGGCTGAACTAATCGCATTAAACGAGGTTTTCCTGTATGTAGATTTTTAATAATTTAATCTTTTTTTTTGTTATTTGATGTGATTAGGGGAAACCTGTATCAAATGTAAAATAACACATTTTTGTTATTTGATGTGATTAGGGGAAACCTGTATCAAATGTAAAATAACACATTTTTGTTATTTGATGTGATTAGGGGAAACCTGTATCAAATGTAAAATAACACATTTTTGTTATTTGATGTGATTAGGGGAAACCTGTATCAAATGTAAAATAACACATTTTTGTTATTTGATGTGATTAGGGGAAACCTGTATCAAATGTAAAATAACACATTTTTGTTATTTGATGTGATTAGGAGAAACCTTTATCAAATGTAAAATAACACGTTTTTGTTTTTACACTTGTTTACATATTGAATTTACGAATACAAAAAAAATGTATTTCGATTCCTCGTTAATTCAAAATAGGATATGCTTGAATAATAACGCTTGTCCTTTTTTAATTTTCAGTCGCTGCAGAGTTTGGAAATGGGTCCAACCGTCATCGGAAGCGAGCCGTCCCTTCTGAATCGCAACACTCCGATCGAGGATCAGAAAGCGGATGACGTCAATCCTCCTTCTTCCGTGGCGGAGAATATACAAAACATCACCTCGTTCTCTGAATCCGATCTCACCAAAGTCACAGACATCGTGTCGCCTGAAAGTTGTTCGTCACCAAATGACGTGTCGTCCAATACGGACGGGAAAGTTGTCTTTTCTCTCGGAGACGATCAAGACATCGATAGCGCCAAAGCGCTTAAGAAAAAAATAGAATCTTGCACGGCTCAAATGATCTCAAAACAGAAAAGTATTGATAAAAAGATCTCGAACAACGACAAGTATATTATCGATTCCTCGAATGCCGATTACTTAGAAGTACAAGTATTGAAAAGTGACGTCGATAAGTTAAGTAAAGAAATCGAAGGATTATGCAATGATTACGAAAGCCCATCGGAAAAGATTAATCGAATCGCCGGAGGTTGTCAACAAGTGGACTCGACTAAATGTTTAAATTTTTCAAATTCTCCGGATAATAAAAAAACAAGACTGGATTCGAGAAGTAGCCTGCTGGACGGATTAGTCGATAGCAATTTCGACATGGAACACGAAGAGAGTTTCATCTTGAACGTGGGATCTTTCGAAGCGTACGAAAGTGAAGAAAACGAGGATGTGGCTATAATATCTAACTTTATTCCGGTTGTACACAAAAACTTAACAACCAAAGACCAAATCAAAGTTGAAAGTGACACAAACAAGACAGAAGATTCATCTTCCTTTGTTTTGACTGGTAAAATAACCAATGATATTCCGTGTACGATGGACATAGAAAAACTCGGTTATCCCACGTTCTGCAATCAACCGTGCTCTAAAAAATGTCCACGTTTATCCGACTGTCCTCAAACATTGCATACCGGTTACGATGAATGCGAAAACGGCGATGAAATAATGCACGACGTTATAGTTCTACCGAGCGCCGAAGCTGTTTTGACATCCAGTTCTCACTTTACCGATCCACCTCTATTTGATATTCAAGGCGTAGAACAGGATATTGCCGATCTGTCTCCGAAAATTCTAGAAGATCTTCAAATACAAGATGATCCGACAAGCAAAGAACTCGTTAAACTAGCAAAGAAAATATACAAACTGGATGAAGCCGGACACGAAAACTTGGCTTTCGACAGGATCAATAATGTCGATATGAAAAATAGAAACGCAGGAGGGGTCGGTTATTGTAAGAATTTAAACGGAGGTGATAATATAAAGCATTTAGATTCTAATTTTTCTCAACGTACGTGTAAGGGTAGCAATTTTGTAGATAGTAGCTCGAATGTAACCTCAAAGATTTACATTTCGAATGTTCAAAATAAGAAATGTTCGAACGACAGCGATGATTGCTGTAGAATAAATTCTAATGTAAATAACAGCGACGGGAGTATGTTAAGTTCGTCTACTTTAGACGAAAGTTCGGTCGAAAATACTTTAGTAGATATTGGAAATTTGCGTATTGTAAGTTCGAATGTAAATATTGATATTCGTTTTAATGAGGGGCCAACCGAGAATGTTGGTGTAGATTCGAGAACAGAATCGAGTGATACTAGAATAGATATATCCAAAGAGAAACATGACAATATTATACCTTGTGTAGACATCGCGGATGCGTCAACGAAAAGCGTCGGTATAAAACTTGACGTACAAACGATGGCGCGTAATCACGAATCTTCAATCAATGGTTATAGTTAATAATGGCTTTCGTGATCTGTCAATTTTAATATAATTTTAGTAAAAATATTTATTCTTATATTCCTATACAAGAATACCTCGCATTACGGAATTCCTTTTCGAACAGAATTGAAAACAATATCCGAAACCTCGATTTGTCTTGATTTATATCTTAGATGTGTTTTGTTACGAATATCATTCAGTAGATGTCTCTCCACCTTTTAGGTGACTTTCCTGGTATGTGACGCCCTGCGAGGATCTCGTGTGCCGCTATGTGTGGGATCCTGTCTCTTTCCATATGGTCACGTCAGTACTGACTTCTTCCTGCTTCGTCTGACTGTGTTGCAGGTCACGTTAAAACGTATTTGAATAATCCGCAAATTTTGCAAATACATAATGGGGTATATTTCCTGAATGGTATATGGGAAAAATCGTATAAGGCTCATTTTAAAATTCTTAAAATGGAATCATGTACTTTGAAATACGTGAAGAATTGCGTTGTAACGTTAAAATAAAGGGTCTTTAAAATTGAGCGTTTTTTTTTTATTATTGATTAAAATGCACAATTTGCTTTGATTTCAAAAAACTTTTTATTGGTCATTGAAGTATAATGTGTGACATTTAAACACAAGAACAATATCCGCCAAATGTCCACTTCTTACAGCTCCGCAGATGTCCACGTTTTTGTCCAAATTTTCGATGACATTTTGGCATAGTTGCGGTTCTAACTCACCGATAACGCGAATAATTTCGTCCTTCAGCTCAGGAATTGATCGGGAGTCATTCTTATAGACCTGGCTTTTCACGTAACCCCAGAGAAAATAGTCCCAACTGTGTCAGATCGCATGATCTCGGTGGCCAATTAACATCACCGTTTTCGGAGATTACAATACATAAAATAATTCAACAATTTGAACGCGTTGTATTGTATACGACTCCATTTTTATAAATGTCATACAATTACACTTCTCAAATGTCACAAGACTGGGGCAAGTTCGCGAAGCCATCTGTGTTTTATCCGAGAATTAAAAAATTGGCTCAATTCGAAAGACCCTTTATGAATCAAATATGAAATAATATTTCGGTGTACTCCGTGGATGTATGAATATCTCAACACAAAAGTAGGGGATCAGGGTACATGACATTGGTGCCACTGGAGATGACTATGTAAGCCAATTTATGATACCCTGTTGCATAGGAGTGTAAGGAGTTTCAGTACTTGCAATAGCTTGGCTGCGTCTTCTTTCTCCATCAAGTCCTTGATAACTAGCAACAGTTCCATTCCATTTGCTGCTGTTGGCTCCCAGGTGTGCTGATCATTTAATGTTATTGTCTCATGCAGTAGATCCTTATATCTCTTGTTCTATCCATCAGGCTTTCTTCCGCTTTCCGTCAGCTTACCAAAGAGGATATTTCTTGGTAGTCTGTAGCTGTGTGCCCAGAACAATGCAGACGTGCACGCAACGCCAGAATCTCGATACTTCAGTAGTTTGCTCTTCTCAAAACGTACATTTTGATACTCTACGATACCTTCGAGTCTTCGTTATTTGCCCGAGGTGCCGCCCCTGACATTTTTCAACAAGTTTCTGCTGACACTCCATAGATACAAACTATAAACCAAATTCAAAATATTCGAAAGGAGCACTGTCAAATTTTAATTTAAACTGTGATAATTTTACGTGGAATGTTCCTACTATGAGAAAGTTAGTCCCTTGTCATTTTCGTACAAATTAATATTTTTAATTCCGTTTAATCTTTCTCTGTTTTATGTTTCTGAATAAATTCTGATCTTTATCCAATTTGCCTCCATTTGGTTGTTTTTATAACCCCTTTATAGAATGCGTAATACACGTTTCGTATGTGAGATAAAACAAATGTACGGAATTTTGAATTACGAACAACTTTCTAGGAACGTATCTCTTTCGTAATGCGAGGTATTAGTGTTTTCATATATTAATGATTTTAAACGTCATATAATTAGTGTTAATGAAAATGCAATGTTACCTGGATTTTACATTACCGTACATATAGTATACGTTTCCCTGATTTGTTTTTATACAACTTGATACATAATTTCTTCTGAATATTTTTTTCATTAATGTAAGATTGTGACTTGTACGACAACGTTCGCATTTAACACTTGTATTGCATTAATTAAGTGGCGTACGTGCAGCCATTACAGGGCGAAACAGTTTTTCTTGCCCTCTTTGTATTTATATTTGATTTGATTTGCAACAATAGATATTTTTAGTGAGGGAAAGACAGAAAATAACAGACGTCATTTGGAATTTTGGCTAAAAAATAAAAAGGATGTAATAAAATTAATGAAGAACTTTAAAAAACAATAATTACTTTTGGTTTTTGACTTTGCGCCCAGGGACAACTGTCCCTCCTTGCCCAACCGTTACTACACCACTGAGCATAATACATAAGACCAAAGACAATTTGTACACTAGTTTAAAATAAATTTTAAAATGCATAGAAATAAATTTTCGAGATATTTTATGATATATAAATTGCTTTTCTCTTAATTTAAAATTTCCTTCATTTGACATTCATCATCATCTTGTCGTGCAGCTTATGACTGAGCATCGTGACTTCCACGATAGCCCTTGAAGATTCCTCTCCATCCATCCCTGCACTCTGCGGTTCGGAAAGCAGTTAAGGATAGCCCTGTTGCGCCTCTTACTTGGTCAGTTGAACGCATTGGGATTCTTCCTCCATCGTCTTTCCACTCTTCCAGTAACCACAAATCTCTCCGAACTGTCTTCATGGCCACGAGCAATGTGCCTAAAATATCGGAGGATTTGTCGACAATCTATCGGTGATTTTCAGTTCTTTGACAATGTAGGCGTTAGTTCACCTTGCTGTTCCGAGAATTTGTAATAAAATTCTCTAGCACCACATTTCAGAAACATCTATTCTACGTCTGTCGCTTGCTCTCAAGAATCCAAGTTTTCCCACCGTACATGAATATTGCGAAGAGGAGAGACTAAACATTTTACATTTTCATAGATAGTTCCACTATTCCATATCTTTTCCAGTTTCGCCAAACAGTGTAGAACTATTGCTAGTTATCAGAGACCCAATAGAGAAAAAAGACGCAGACAAGATTTTGTTAATTGTCTTTCCAGTCTTCCAGTGACCACAAGCCTCTCCAAACTATCTCCTTGGCCACAAACAATGTGTCCAATGAATCGAAGGACTCATAGGCGTATTATCAACGATTAATTCTCAGTTCTCCGAGAATGGAGGCATTATTTCGCCTTGCTGTCCATGGAATTCGTAACATCCTTCTCCAGCACCACATTTCAAATGTATCTTTTATACGTCTTTTGCTGGCTGGCTCTCAGAGTTCGCATATCCGCGCTGTACATAACTATGGCAAAGTCGAGAGACTTAACAAGGCGCATTTTAGTCGTAACGGTGATAGTTCTGCTCTCCCGTATCTTTTCCAGCTTTCACATCGCATTTTGCCATTCCAGTTCTTCTCTTCACCTTAACATCGCATCCTCCACTGTTGGTAATACTGGAACTCAGTAAATAAAGTCAGTAACCACTTCCAGACCATGATTCACATTATTTTTTGGCAGTCTGTTACTGCAGTCTATTATCATCCACTTGGTTTGTTACTTTTTGTAATTTGTTTTATCAAACACTGTTTATTCCACTTTTTGTAACGGTACGGTAACTTTTATGTGCTGACTGTGATAATTTCTATATAGGAAAGACAGGAAGATCTTTTGAAAAGAGATTTCGTGAACACAAATCCGCCTTAACAAATCCTCTAATTTATTCTGAAATGGCTAATCATTGTCATCGTGAAAACTATACATTTTTTATAGATGATGACAAATTCTTACATATCAGTGGTAACGGAAATAAATTGGACAGATTAGAGGCCCTAGAAATTTCTAAGTCAGTACATCGAGGTGAACATCTGGCAAACACATATATACCAGAATCTGTTCGCTGCTCGCTGACGTCGTCCCATACCTCCCCCAATCCCTACCCCGAATGTTTACTGTTAGAAGCGTGTATCTCGGTACAAGTTCGAACAGAATTCAGTCTTGTTTGTGCTCCCCTAATGATGAGGTAAAAACCTTGAAACCGGTAGGGTTATACCGTTACAAAAAGTGAAATAAACAGTGTTACATAAAACAAATTACAATGTCTTTAAACCTCCACAACGTTAATGCCTCAATTATAAATAATATATTGGTTTGTTACTTCGATCTATTATCATTTAAAGTTAAATTTGGGTAAAATTAAAGTTAGTTTTAACTATTAGTTAATATTGGCAATTATTTATTGAAACAAAAAGCCAGATTATTTATTTTATGTTTATCACTCGTAAAAGCTTTGATATTTGTTTTGTAATAAAGGGTCTTTCAAATTGAGCGGGTTTTTTTCATAAATTTTTTTTAAATTCTTGAATAAAACACAATTTGCTTTGAATTCAAAAAACTTTTTATTGGTCATTGAAGTATAATGTATAACGGTTAAACACAATAAACAATATCCACCAAATGTCCACCTCTTGCAGCTCCGCAGATGTCCACTCTTTTGTCAAAATTTTCGATGACATTTTGGCATAATTGCGGTTCTATCTCGCCGATAACGCGACTAATTTCGTCCTTCAGCTCAGGAATTGATCGCGGGTCATTCTTATAGACCTGGCTTTTCACGTAACCCCAAAGAAAATAGTCCCAACGGTGTCAGATCACATGATCTTGGTGGCCAATTAACGTCACCGTTTCCGGAGATTACAATACATAAAATAATTCAACAGTTTGAACGCGTTGTTGTATTGTATACTACTCCATTTTCATAAATGTCATACATTACACTTCTCAAATGTCACAAGACCCGGGCAAGTTCGCGACGCCATCTGTGTTTTATCCGAGAATTAAAAAATCCGCTCAATTCGAAAGACCCTTTATAAGAAAGATGTTTGATGAATCTTAGTATTATTTACTGTGTTACGTATTTTTTACGAAGATTTCAGAGCTTTTGTCCGCTACATTTTGTGCCATTTGTCTCTTATCATATTTGGAATAAAATAAAATGTATACAAACTTTTATTCCCACTGTAACCTGCTTGCGGCTGATTTGTAATGGTTTTTTTATTCTTAACTTTTGAATTCACAACAAGAACTCAAAGGCCTGATTCCCACTTTTGAATTCACAACAAGAACTCGAAGGCCTGATTCCCACTTGTATTGTATAGACACCCCACTCCCTTTACAGGATTCATTGGTTCTAGGAAAAAAGCAAAGCTAGAAAAACGTGTAAAGTGATTGATTTTAATCAGAGTGAGAGAAGAGTTAGTTCCAAATGTAAAACAATAACTTAAAAACAGTTAAAAAAATAGCACTTACTTTTCCATTTATTGATTTAATATATATCTGTTCCCTAGAGGATAAACCACGGGAGTCACATTTTACCCTAGAGGATAAACGACGTTGCATCATACAATTCATGTATGACACACATGACGTTTATCCTCTAGGGTACAGAGTGACTCCCTTGGTTTATCCTCTAGGGCAGTGCTCCGCAACCTTTTCTCACCTATGACACACCAAAATTCTTCCTAGAATTCCGCGGCACACCAAAAGCTAAAATATATAGGTATTAAATTGATACACAAATGCAATATAACGCATGCGCATGAGTCTTCAGCGACGCGCATAAGGGTCATTTTTCTTTGTCTATGACTAATTTGGTGCGGCCATGGTGTGTACAAAGCACACTACGCAGTTTTCAACAGCTGGCACCAGGTGCTAGGGGACGATTGAAAAATTATTTAGTTATAATAATTATTCTATACTACATTTTGAAAAATAGACAATATTATGAAAAATTGTAAAATGTCAAATACATTGAATTTGACCGCGGCACACCTGTACCTGGCTCACGGCACACCAGTGTGCCACGGCACACCGGTTGCGGTGCACTGCTCTAGGGTACAGATATATTGTAGATCTCCATTTTTAAACATAATTATTTAACACTTAATTGTAAAAAAAATCTACTACGCAATAAACTTAAATTTATGTTACAGGCCTGTTTCACTTTACAAAAGCATTGTCAAACTGTTTGACAATGGTTTTGGTAATACGAAACAAGGCTGGCACTTTAATTTAAGTTTATTATGTAGAATTTTTTTCACGTGGAAGTGTTAAATCATTCTGTTTAATTAATATTTTTATTTTCAATTAGAAAACCCTACATAGGTAGTTTTTTCAAATTTTGTTATTTTTTGTTATTTATAATCAAGGCTAGTTCCAATTCAATAAGATTTATTTGAGACTCCCAACTGGTTAAGACAAGAGGCAGTGACAGGTGACAATATGGCTGTCGTGTCGACTAGTGATGTGACACGTTATTAGTGAGGTGACAATATGGCTGTCGTGTCGACTAGTGATGTGACACGTTATTAGTGACGTGACAATATGGCTGTCGTGTCGACTAGTGATGTGACACGTTACTATAGTAGTGACGTGACAAGTGACAATATGGCTGTCGTGTCGACTAGTGATGTGACACGTTATTAGTGAGGTGACAATATGGCTGTCGTGTCGACTAGTGATGTGACACGTTATTAGTGACGTGACAATATGGCTGTCGTGTCGACTAGTGATGTGACACGTTATTAGTGACGTGACAATATGGCTGTCGTGTCGACTAGTGATGTGACACGTTATTAGTGAGGTGACAATATGGCTGTCGTGTCGACTAGTGATGTGACACGTTATTAGTGACGTGACAATATGGCTGTCGTGTCGACTAGTGATGTGACACGTTATTAGTGACGTGACAATATGGCTGTCGTGTCGACTAGTGATGTGACACGTTATTAGTGACGTGACAATATGGCTGTCGTGTCGACTAGTGATGTGACACGTTATTAGTGAGGTGACAATATGGCTGTCGTGTCGACTAGTGATGTGACACGTTATTAGTGACGTGACAATATGGCTGTCGTGTCGACTAGTGATGTGTCACGTTACTAGTGACGTGACAATATGGCTGTCGTGTCGACTAGTGATGTGACTCGTTACTAGTAACGCGAAAGTTAAAAAAATTATAAAAAAAAATATCCTTCATTTTATTAAATCGTATTATAGCTTAATAATTTAAAGGATTTATTAAAGCATACCTGTATTACGCTTCTGGTGAGTTTATTGCCACGTGGCAATCTTTTTCGACCAACCTAAAGGATGTTTGAAGTAAGTAAATCAAACTTGAACCCTTTTTAAAATATCTGGTTACTAAAATATCAACAGCCCTCAATCCCCGGACTGGAAGACAGGCGTCTTACCAACTTTCCCGCGTTTGTTTGCGATAACTTCACAACGCTGCAGGCAGCTAACTTAATAATCTGACTTGACAAACTGTCATTTTTTTTTTGTATGAAACCCTGTTTTACGTGCTATGGATCAGTTTACAGTCGACCCAAAGGCAGCTCGCATTATTATCTTGTCAAGTGGGAATCAAACCTTATGAGTAAAGTCACTGTAATCCATTTATCTAATTATTGAAAAGTAAAGCTCTGATGTGTCGATGAAGTAATTGAAAAACTAAATCATATATGGTTTTGTGTATTGAAAAAGTTTAACTAAAAGTAACACTCTTAATTGGTTAAATGTTATTTATCGAATAGCTGGCGACAAAACTTGGTATACAGTACCCGACGGTAAGTAATACACATTGGTCTTAAAAAAGACACTGTCGACCATATTCGGCTTACTTCAACTTTGTAGAGCGTCGTCTCTGTTGCACAATGCGCTAACAGTCTCGCGACGCAACACGTGTATGAATGACAGAGACGACGCTCTACAAAGCCGATTTTGGCCGACAGTCTCTTTCTTAAGCCCGATGTGTATTACTTACCACCGGGTACTGTAACTCATAATTTAAATATTGACAATAATGTCATGTTTATGTTTCACACGTGCTCTGCAAATTTTTACCTTGTAATAATAATAAGTAATTTATATAATATATTTTATTAAGCGAGGGGGCTCCAACTGAGCCCCTCGAGGGGGCTCTAACTCTCAATCAATCCATTCTTATTGACAGATTAAAAATAAAATTAATTCCGCGTAGTGATAAAAAGAAGGTGGCCAATATATTGGGTACTTCCCTGTATCTACACATATGTTCAGAAAAATATATTTATACTTGAGAAAATGTAGGATGGTCCTTGTGACATTTGAAATGTCATGTCTCAAAGGGGTGGGGTAAAATCGTTTTTTTTTTACAAATTGAATCGTTTTTTTTACAAATCAAAAAATTGTTTTTCTCTAAACTGACGTTTTAATTCCTAATTTTCATTATACTGACTTTCTAATGTATTGTATGATTTGTATCTATCTTTAAATAGGCCAAGATCCACTATGAATTAATACTAATTACGAACATTTAATTTTAGGTATAAAAAAACCGCAGATAACTTCCCAAGGAAAGACGAACTTCAAAAAAACCTTTGTAGTTCTATCAATATGTGATTGTAACACATTTGGCTTTAAATTTAGTGATGTATATGCCCAAAGCTGCATTTGCTAAAAGGTAAACCTAGGGGTGCCAAGCCATAGATTCATAAATTGATTATAAACTTCAATTAAATACATTTTTAAAGAATAAAACAAGATATAAACTGTAGTGGTTTGTTGTTGTGTGAAATAATACATCATCTAAAACGGGGATCGCCTAGGGGCGGTAACCACAGACAACTGCCTAGTGGCGCCAACCACAGACAACTGCCTAGTGGCGCCATCTATACAAATGTGGCACTGTGTTTGTGAGTAGTGTTCATACTATCTTCTCTGGTGTATTTGTTATTCCGGACCACATACTCGTATTTTAAGCATCCTGTAACAGTATTTTTCTGATCTCAGTAAATTGAATTATATGTATGGAAGACTTTTTCTTCTATTCGTAAGATTTTTATGTCAAGGGAATCTTCATGAATAATATAGTTTAATCGGTCCTCATCGAAGTCCACTGGTCGTCCGGAACGCTCCATGTCTTTCAGGTCGAAATTACCGTCTTTGAAACGCAAAAACCATCGACGAGCTGTCCTTTCATTCATAGCATCTTCACCGTACACTTCGCAAATATCGCGAGCAGCTTTGGCAGCTTTATTCCCTCGATTGAACGCGAACAGAAGGAGGTGTCGAAAATGCTCACTTTCGTCTACTTGACATTCCATTTTGAAGGCTTGTAATCAAATAAAATAATATATGTAACGTAAAAGCAAACACAATATCTTGTAGAGCAGAAAATTTTCTTTCGAATGACGTATAACCTTTACCATTTTGTTTTACTTTTGGTGCTAAATTTTAAATTGGAAAAAACGGACACAACTTATGTTAACACCCAATACATCAGTGGATTTAAATAAAACAAGTTTAAATATAGCAAGTGTTTTAGTCTCGTTCAACTAATAAAGAATAATCAACTTCAATTCTAACAAGAACTCGTCGATTGAAAATCTAAACTTATAAAGTTCTGTTTGTCTATGGGTCATCAAGGTTTTGTCGCCAGCTGTTTAATTTGCTCATTATTTGTTAATATAAAAAGCATTATGATTCTATGGAATATATTAATTGTATTATTAAAAACAATGTATACTTATGTTATAAAAATATGTTTTATTCTTCTGCGAGCATTCTGACATCGATATTAAACACAAAATAACTAATATATATATCTTTAACAAGTAAAATCAAAGTAAAACAACAATATTTTTAAAAGCACTAATCTGAAGTTGGAATGATTTAGTTTTATGCCTTTAAAAATAAAAATCATTTGATCACGCATTTTTGTTTCTTGGAAAATTCAAAATATTCATGTTCACGCAGTTCTTTGGAAATACCAAAACATTTATCACTATTTTTTCTCTTGGGAAATGGAAAACATTTCTCTTACATTTTTTTTCTTTGGAGAATCCAAAGTATGCATTACAAATTTTTGTTGTATTCAAAATTCAAAACAATCATACAGTGGAACCTCTCATAACGAGAATAATTCGTTCCAGAATCTTACTCGTTATGTGAAACACTCGTTAAGCGAAACAATTTTTCCCATATAAATCAATGTAAAATACGATGATGCGTTCCATGCCGAAAAAAATACTCAATTTTTTTTATTTTTAACGTTTATTCAAATAAAATTACATACTTATAAATTGTTGTAACAACCCGGAATGCGAATTCGATTTGCAAAAAACAAAAAAATCTAATTAACATTTTTTTTATTTCTGACAAATAATTAATTCTTTTTTACTACAAGTAAAATCCGGTAACCCTCAGAATCTACGAGCTTCTTATAGTCGCTGATGAAGTTCTCTGCTGCCTTTGTGTCAGAGCTTGCTGCTTCACCGTGCCTCACAACGCTGTGGGTGCCGGTTCTTCTCTTAAATTTCTCGAACCATCCATGACTTCCCTTAAATTGTACTTCTTTTTCGGCAGTTGATGATCCTGGCGTCTTCTTAACGAGGTCGGCGAAAATAACTTTCGCCTTCTCACAAATGATGTTTTTGTTAATAGTATCGCCTTGCAATTACTTTTCGTTTATCCATATGAGAAGCAACCTTTCAACATCATTAAGAATAGGTAACCGTTTCGTAGACATTCTTGACACTCCCTTTGAAGCATCTGTCTTCTTAATTTTGTCCTTGTTTTTGAGGATAGAGCAAATCGTTGATGTAGACCGATTGTATGTGCGCGCTAGATCAGCCACGCTCACACCTCGTTCTCGCTTTTCAATGATTTTACGTTTCATTTCTAGTTACTTTTATTCTCTTATGGCTGTTTTCTTGTGGCTTTTTCTTATTAAACTTTGCACAAAAAAAATTATAAATAATGTCTGAACACAAGTTTGGAAAAATGTGTGATCACATGTGACACTAAGGTGCTAGCAGAACAAGTGCTAACCAGAGACTGACGCACTGGCGCGGAAGTCCCGGCTCACAAGTGAGTGACGTGAAGATGGGACTTCCCCTATCTGAGTCACTCGTTATGCGAAATGTCGCTCGTTGAGGGAGCATTTTTTTCACAATCTGTTTAGCTCGTTATGCGAATTACTCGTTATGAGAGGTGCTCGTTATGAGAGGTTCCACTGTATTTATAAATTTATTCACTTGTAAAACGTTCGTCATACAATTTTGTCACTTGTAAAACGTTCATCATACAATTCTGTCACTTGTAAAACGTTCATCATACAATTTTGTCACTTGTAAAACGTTCATCAGACAATTTTGTTCATTGAAGAATCCAAAAAAATTATGTTAACATATTGTTTGTAAATTCCCAAATAATTCACTATTCATTTTTGATCTTTTAAAAAAACCCTAAACATTCTTTACACATTTCTGATTCTTTGAACATTCATTTCTCATTTTATTTATTCTTTCTGAAAATTCAAAACATTTATTTCTTTTTAAGTATTAACCATTGCATTTAAACATGGACAGTTGAGGAAATAAGGTATGGTTTGCTCTTATTCTTGTATGTAGAGAGTATCTCTATATTTTATCTCCGATTCTGAACCTTGTGTTTCCCTTGTGGATCTCTTTAAGACAGTCAGAATGCTCCGTGAGGAAACTTGATTGGTATAAAATAGCAAAATATATTATTCTGTGATTGAATACTTGTTTAATGTGTATCCTTAATTATGTAACCAATATTAAATGAATTATCAATTCATATTTACTATTTATTTCATATATGTTCTTCCAAAAACAACACAATTCATTTCTTAGTCTGTCCTTCCCTTTTAACCTTTCCCTTCCAGTGCTAAAAAAATTCACGCGTTCCGGTGATGTGTATTCAATACACATGTAAAAATGAGCTATTTAAAATCGGAAAAATAAGAATATTCATAGCCGATCGTTTAAATTAATTCAATTTGAAGTCAAAAGTGATAATAATTGAAATTTAATTGCTGAAAACATGAAAAAAACATCGACCGACGTTCACAAAATGGCTGAAGAGACCACCTCAAATGTATGCCCGAGAGCGACTGAGACTGACTAACACTGTGTATGTTATACCTCCAAGGAAGAAACACAACTGCAAACTAAGATTCTATTTCTAGCGTTCCCATATACCGAAGTAGAGTGAGACGTGAATAGGGTCGCTTCCTCACCCATAGTGGTTTTTTAGAATGAATATACCTACATCACACACTGGCACACGTTTGATTGTATCGGTGAATTTATTCCCGATTTTCGCAATATCTCTGATGTGACCGATAAGTGCTAATTATTATTAATACTATTTTTTCATTCAATGCGTAAATGTATACGGAGGAATACCTAAAATCTAAACCCAGTATTTATTATATTTATAGAGATATTAAAGTGTTTAGAAGCAATGTGTACTAGTTACACATCACAGGGAAAGAAGGGTTAAGTGTTTTGTTGTGTTCTTTTTTAAAGTTCTTCGGAGATTGGCTTTTATCATGGCTGTCTTAACCTTTGAGGCAGCAACTCTGAACAATGACATGACACCCCTGTAAAACCACTTTCGTAAGTTCTTTAATTTTGAAGTCGTCGGCAAACAATAAACATGTCGAATGACTTACAGTACCCAGCGGTAAGTAATACACATTAGGCTTAAGAATCGGCTTTGTAGAGCGTCGTCTCTGTCGCACGATGCGCTAACAGTCTAGCGACAGAACACGTGTATGAATGACAGACGACGCTCTACGAAGCTGAAGTTAGCCGATTATGGTCGACAGTCTCTTTCTTAAGCCCGATGTGTATTACTTTCCGCCGGGTACTGTATGTAGTTTTGTATATCGTCTATTAATATGAGAAATAGCAGGAGATCTAAATAAGACCCTTGTGGTATACCAAATCTGCAATGAATTCCACAGAAGACTTGTCCCACACTGTTACGTATTAAGATCTTTCTTAGATATATGATGCAAATATGCAACTTGCATCTCGTCCCACTAATGAGGCCATGTGTTTTCTATATCTCAATATATATCCAAAAATTCCCACAAAATTTTCAGATTATTAAATAATTTTAAAACGATGACTAATTTATTCTACTGCTTTTTGTATCTTCATGTTAGTTTAAGATAAAGTTGTATTATTTGTCAATAATTTTAAGTAATGTATAACCTGTCACATGTTCATTTGTATATAAAGACACTGTTGTGTCGTTAATTAAATAAATAAAAAATAAATAAATAATCTAATCAGCTCATTGCCGAATATATTGTGATCAATTTGATCGAAAGCCTTCTGGAAGTCTGTATAAGCTCAAGATTTGATGCAAGCTGTTGTGAAAGAGACATTTGTAAGTGTATCGTGTTTCCAATAAACCTAGATGGTACTTGGCTCAAATGGTTGCATAGTACAGTATCGTAAAAATTATTGGAAGTACCGAGAGAACAGCTACAGGTCTGTAATTATGCAAGTCTAGCGGGTCTTCTGATTTGAAGATAGGGCAGGCCCTGGTTGTCTTCTAACTTACGGGAAATGTATTGGTATTTATCTTCTTCTCAGTGTCATGTCAGGTCCCCCCAACGTTGAATATCACCTGAGAGTAGACATCCTTGTCCCCGGCAGTCCGAAAAAGATCTCCAACGCCCCTTATATTGTCCAATCACGTATATTGCAGAGCCAGGAAATTTGCCTCCTGCCAACACCTCTTCGACCCTCTATTTTGCCTTGGATGATCAGGTGCAGTAATTTGTACTTTGCTCCTCTAAGTACATGACCCAAGTAGGACACCTTTCGGATTTTAATATAATATTAGTCAACAACTCTATCAACTTTGGCTCTTTGTAGAACCCTCGTGTTGCTGACCATATCCGTCCAGGGTATCCGTAGCATTCTCCGGTGCATCCACATTTCGAATGCTTCCAGTCGGTTCATACTACTTACTTTGAGGGTCCATGATGTTTATACTCAAGTTAAATTACTTCAAATTGAGTGAAAAATAAAACTAAAAATATAGAGAAATATTTTATTTATAAATTAACTTAATTTGAATCAACACTTATTCGAGTATAAAGGAAAACTCAATAAAAATGTGACATACAGCAATCTCTCCATTTATGTGGATTTACTTTAATATGGTATATTCAGTTTGGAAGAAGAGGGATGGAAAAGAACATCCAAGTTATAGGCGCTTAATCATTTTTTTATGTCATTAACATCAGACTGTTTTAACTGTAAGAGCGACAACAGTAACACTGGAAGATGGTAAGTGAGTTAGGGCTGCGTTTGCTAACAGGCAAACCTAGGCATTCCCCTAGTGGTGCCGAGCAAATGGTGAGAATCCGTGTGCCACGACTTCTATACGAGATACTGAAAATATAAAAAAAATCCCCGTCTAGTATAAAGTTGCATCTAATTATAAAAAAAAAAGTTTGAATTTAATCATAAAATTACTTTCTTAACTACCCAACATTTTAAATAACTAATTAAAATAATAATTTCAACAGTCAAATGTGAAAAAAATCTACTCAATAAAGTTAAACTAGTTGCAACCCGTGAAATATTCACGGAAGTAAAACAAATTCTACATTTATGAAAATATATATTCATAAATGTAGAATTTGTTTATATACGAGTATATCATTTATACATCGTCCCCTTTTACACCGGTTCAAAAATTTTAGCTACGTATTTAAAATTCGTTCAGTTATCACGGGCCCACCGAGATTCAAATTTCGAATTACTTTCCGAGAGAATCCAAGTATTCTTCTTTTGCTCTCTCGTATTCAAAATTAAATTCTCATATTCTTTCTTTGGCAACAGCCGTCGTATGGGTTTTGGCCTATTTATACTATGATTAAAGTGACAGGCCTGTTTTACTTTACAAAAGCATTGTCAAACTGTCACGTTGAAGTGTTAAAACCATTATAATTTGTTTTATCAAACACTGTTTATTCCACTTTTTGTAACGGTATAACCCTAGCGGTTTCGAGGCTTTCACCTCATCATCAGGGGAGTAGGAAAACAATCTTGTTTATGCTCCCTGATGATGAGATGTGCACCTTGAAACCGGTAGGGTTATACCGTTACAAAAAGTGGACTAAACAGTGTTTGATAAAAATAAATGACAATGTCTTTAAACCTCCACAACGTTAATGCCCTAACTATAAATAATATAAAACCATTATGTATAACATTGAGTTCTACAATCCACGAGGGTCATCCAGAAAGTAAGGTTACAACATTTATCAGGAAATTCTTCGTGAAGGTCGTCAAGCGTCATACAGTGGTCATTTCGAACTTGTTCTTCAATTTTTTGCACAAATTTGTCAGAAATCACTGCCTAGCCTCATCGTGAGTATCAGTACGGCCTTCTCTGAACAACCTAACCCACTTCGTGACATGTTGTCGACTCATCACATCACTACCATAAACTTCCACGAGCTTCCGATGGATATTCGCGGCGGTATTGTTCTGCAAAGTCAAAAAAATGATGACCGTGCGGGTCTTGCACGGACGAGAGTTGGCGGGAGCCCGCGACAACCTCTCCATCAGAAGAATTTACTGTCACTGAACAAAATGGCCGACAAACACGCGGGACCAAACAAACTGACCGTTAGGATCCCCCCTATACACCAACTTTGAAACAAAAATTTCCCCCGGCCTCAGGAGCCCTTGTAACCTTAGTTTCTGGATGACCCTCGTATAATAAATACCAAATCATTTAATAAACTAATTAATACTTTTATATCTTTTGGTTATAAAATATGTAATTCGGCCTGTTGTTAGCAGATCATATTTGCCAAGTCTGATGTAAAAAGCTTATTTTATATAGCATTTATAAAGGCCATTTACATGCTGGAAACTGAAAGCAATTATCTACATATGGAGGGATTACTGTATCACATTAATATTATGATATAAATTCAACAATATTTCGAAACTTTACAATTTCTCTCTTTCTGTCTCTTTGTTGAGGTCAATCGATGTAACAGATGAGAGTTTAACCTTATCAAGGCGAAAAGATTTCCTTTTAAATGTCCAAATAATAATTAGCAAAAAAGATTTATTTACTTATACAAGAAGATGCTGGAAGAAGATTGACATTAAAATCTCAAATTATAACTCTAAATCGTGTTGTTGATCCTTCTCGTATTGGAAAACCAGCGTATATTGAGTGGGCTTTCTGCGTTGATGTCCCCTTAGTATGGGATTATCCATACATCGGGACTACACGCTTTGGACAGGACCCGATTGATACAAATGATACGACGCTGCGATCTCTGTTGTCTCCTACTGGAAACCCGTGGCATAATTGATGGGCTGGACACGAAAATAAATGAGCGTGGAACAGATGAGAAGTCACATCATCAGATCAGATCCTAGCTGTTTTCAAAGATAATTTGATATAGTGACTCTTCTTTGTATCTATACTAAAGAAAATGTAGCATGGTCCCTGACGTTTCACAAATTTTCCCCAATACAACCTTGTAACGACGTTCAGTAATTTTAATTATTTTATAAACTTTAATATAAGCCTCGATTCTAATAAATAGCAAGTTATTTAGGTAAATACATTACATAAAACTCATAATAATGATAAATTGATACATCTTATTACAAATTAGCAAAAATATGGCAGTTTGTTAATATTTGGCGACATTCGTCAAAAGTCACTACGTTAGTCTGCATTGGCTAAGGATGTGGTATACGATAATTGGATTTTTGATTTTTTTTGTACATAAAATTAAATGTTCGTAATTAGTATTAATTCGTAGTGGATATAAAGATAAATACAAATCATACAACACATTAGAAAGCCAATATAATGAAAATTAGGAATTAAAACGTCAGTTTAGAGAAAAACAATTTTTTGGATTATAAAAAACTATTCGATTTGTAAAAAAACAACAATTTTACCCCATACCTTTGAGACATGACCTTTAAAACGTCACAGGGACCATGCTACATTTTCTTGTGAATAGTTAACTTTTAAAAAATTTACTTAAATACATGCTGTGCTGAGAAATTTTGCAGACATAAACATATTATCAACAGAACACGCCTGGCGTGTCTTACACATCGAGCGTTTGTTTGCATAGACACGCGAGGCATGTCCTCAGCACTGAACATGCTAATCGTATCAATGGGTATTATTTATATAACAATCTGGCGAGTTTATTGGCAGATGGCAATCTCTTCCAGCCAACCAGTCAAAAGTAAATGAAGAATATGGTTGAAATTATTATTAATTTGTACTTTCATTAATTGTCCATGTTTCACTCATCATACATCAGTTTTTAGCTGTCATCTTTAATAATTACATTTCTTATTTGTTAAGTATTTCAGAACACATAAATTATAGATTTTTAACAATAACAAGTTATGTTAATGGCAATATTTAATTTAAAAAAAAAACACTCGTGTATTGAGCTAGTATTGTACAGTACCCGGCGGTAAGTAATACACATCGGGCTTAAGAGACTGTCTGCCATATCGGCTTTGTAGTGTCGTCTCTGTCATTCATATACGTGTTCCGTCGCGATTTATCAGTCGTTCGAGAGACAGAGACGACGCTCTACATAGCCAATTATGGCCGACAGTCTCTTTCTTAAGCCCGATGTTTATTACTTACCACCGGGTACTGTAGTTAGGGTGACCAGCTCTCAAGGTTACAACACTGTCTCATCTGACTTCGTTATAATTTCTTCGGTATTTGTTAATTTTGTAATAATATAAAAATTAAGTTAATCGTAAGTCTGTTATGTCAATGAAAATAAAATATGTTGAATACAATAGCCACAAATCTCACGCGCGACGCTGCGCAGCGTGAACATTGGACTAAATATGAAATGTCAATTTTTAATTTATTAGGTAAATCCCAGTTTCCCAATTTCTAATATTTTATAAAAAATGTTAATTCCCATAACCATTTTGTCTGAATTTTATATATTGTTCCTGTATTACTTTATTAAATAAAAGTACAGTACCCGGCGGTAAATAATTCGCATCGGGTTTAAGAAAGAGACCATAATCGGCTTTGTAGAGCGTCGTCTCTGTCATTCATACACGTGTTCTGACGCGATTTGTCTATCGCATCGTGCGACAGAGACGACGCTCTACAAAGTCGAAGTTAGTCGATTATGGCCGACAGTCTCTTTCTTAAGCCCGATGTGTATTACTTACCGCCGGGTACTGTACATTTGTTTAAACATAAACAGACAACCTCTGTGGCCTAATTGGTACGACGCTTGGCTCCCAGCCCGGAGGTTAAAGGAATTCAGCTTGATTTTCACTTAAGTTACACTTGAGGCCTCTTAAACATCTTTCTGGTTGGTTGGAAGATATTTCCACATGGCAATAGGCCCGCCAGGTTGTACTGTATACAATGAAAGTGTAATACAATACAACAGAAAGGAATATATTTTTTCTTTGTATTTGCTTGTGTTTCACCTTGAATAAAACCTTCTTATTTTTTACTCACGAATCTCAGGGTTTATATAAACTGAAATCTGGTCACCCTAATTTGAGAGTTCCATTTAAATTAAAAACATTTTTTAAAGAAAAAATACGCAAGAAATTGTGTGGTCTCTTTCGCTATAATTTAATGTTCTATAAATTTTATCACTTTTCGATTAAATTAATCCAAATCGATATTCTCCGACAGAGTTTCGGAGTCCTTGTCATTTTCCTGGTCCTTTTTCTTCGCTGCATTCTGTCCTTTTTTAACTTTCAAAGACGCTTTGTAGATTTCTAAAGAATCCATGAGGGGTTCCACAAATTTCTCGAATTCGATATCCTCCATAGCATCTAGTACGTCTTGACCGGTTAATGTTTTTCTTCCAGCCTTTTTAGCGACATTTGTAGAAGCTGATGTTACATATAAAACGAAAACAGACGCCACTTTCGCCAAGCCAGTTCTAGCCTCTTTGGCGATTGCAACTCCATCGGGAAGAGCTTCTTTTACAAGTCTCGATACTACTGATATCGGTAGATTTAAGTCTTCCAGTTTTTCTGCCATCTTAAATGGTTTATTTTTTTAAAGATAAGCACTTAGAAATTAAAGCTCGTACTATTCACAGAAATTTTGCCAGAGATAATACAAGAATAACAAATTCTGCCTACCCAGGAAAATTAATAATGGCGGAACCAATCAAAACGCCTAGAACGAGGCGCCCAAATAAAGCATGCGCAATAGAGAATTCCATGTGTGCCTGCGAATATTAAAATTATATTTCAATTCTACTGCAATAGTTCTTATTTTTATTTCTGTCAATAGATGACATCAGTAACATGTATATAAGTAGCATTGAAATAAACACAATTTTCGATGAAAAACTGAGGAATAAAGAATAAACTCATTAAAAAAAAACTTTTATTGAAAATTATAGAAATCAACTGTTTCTCTCTGTATCGGACGTGTGCGTCACCCAAAACATATGATGTATTTGTTTTTCTGTTTGTGTTATTTGGTATTTTTTATGATTTTATGTTTGTTGAGGTCCGTGCTGTGTCAGGACCGTTACTGAAATGTTCCTTATGCGCGGCCATCGCACGAGGCAGTATCAAAAGTCAGCCGACCCATGCATGCGAAAATTTGCGAGAATTGTGATACTTCGCAAGTCATGACAGCATGCACGGATGAAAACAGACGCTTGCGATGAACGATTGGCTGCACATAAGGAGCGCCAAAAGTAAAAAATACATTCTCAGTTCACTCCAGTCTACTGCCTTTTACTTGCGACCATCTACTACCTGCTAAAGAGGAATCTCTTCATCCTGCTACTTTTCACCGTGACCCGAAATCTCCGAGTATTGAGCAGCAGCCACCCACCTATTTCTACAGTCCTTTGTACCGGTGCCGTACACTCTCTCACAATTTCATTAAACGTATAAATTATATAATAAATTTTCGTCCTTTATCTTTTTACAGATAATAAATAATTCATTTTCATGGATACACCACAACATACTTCAATCATTTCTTCCACATCCATACTACAATACTTCTCATACACTCATACAACTCCTAATATGTCTCAGATTTTTTACATTTCTTTCTTTCAAAATACCACTCACTTCGCTTTCCGTTCATATATGATATGTACTGAATATTTGTTTTATTCGTTTTTTTTTTTTTTTTTACCTGGCGAGTTTATTGCCATGTGGTAATATCTTCCAACCAACCAGAAATATGTTTTTATAGGCCCTAAGTGTTAACCAGGCTGGAATCCTATTTAAAAAAATCTGGGTTCCAGCGGGGATCGAACCCGCAACCTCCGGATCGGCAGACAAGTGTCTTACCACCAGGCCACGGAGGTCGTTCTAAATGTTCAAACTATCTCAGAGTGCATTTTCATCTTACTTAATATATTAAGTAAGAAGCCTTAAGTTCACATTCATTTCGTATTCTGTCATCATACACTGACACTCTTTGTACTCTTCTCAGTCAACAATTTTTTACATCATTTATTAAATTCCTTTCAATAGTTTTCCACGTTTCATTCACATAAATCAAAATTGGTACTAAAATATTGTTGTGAGCTATACCTTAGAAGATTTTGATACTGCAACTTATTTAACACCAACAGATTGGCAGCCGTGTGAAAGGAAGACCAATGAAAGTATGGTCGGATCAAGTAAATAATATTCTGACAGAAGGAAATGTAGAAAATCAGAGAAATTGCAGAAGGCGTATGGATGTAGAAGAAGCTAAGGATATGTTTCGAAGCAGGAAAATATAGCACTCTGTCTTATCTGCCTACCTCGACAGGGAAATGACATGATGGTACAGTACCCGGCGGTAAGTAATACACATCGGGCTTAAGAAAGAGACTGTCGGCCATAATCGGCTAACTTCGGCTTTGTAGAGCGTCGTCTCTGTCGCTTGACAACGACTGACAAATCGCGACGGAACACGTGTATGAATGACAGAGACGACGCTCTACAAAGCCGAAGTTAGCAGATTATGGCCGAGAGTCTCTTTCTTAAGCCCGATGTATATTACTTACCGCCGGGTACTTGTATGTATTGTATATTGAAACAAATTATCGCTTTATAATCTAATATGTATAAGATAAAAATTATAATTTTTCCTTGTAATCGAGGAAGAAAATGAAAATTCAAATATAAATTATAGAATTTAAAAATAAAATTGAGAAGATTGAAATTAATTCGAAAACCGAAATGAATGAAACAATTTTCAATTAAAAAAATCATTTTTTATAATATTACCAAATACGTTAAAATACGGATAAGTCGAAAATTTCGTACAACGTCAAAAACAATTCTAAGAGAATTTATAAATTTATAAAAAGTATTTTTTATCATAGACACTATTCAAAAGAATCAAACAAATATGCGCCCAGACTTGCGCGTCGAAAATCGCGTGCGCAGTAAAATTGACAATTTTACTCCGCCTAGTTGACTGACTTTACAAAGATCTATCGCACGCGATTTTGACAGATATACTATGCAAACGTCAGTTATAAAACGGCGGGAGAAAAATAAATGTCTATGATTAAAATTATAGACTTATTTACACATTTAAAGTAAATACTTGGATCGGCACGTTTACATTATAAAATACTAAACGGATAAAAATATGTTTTTGTAAAAATAATTTTAAAAAATCCTTAAGAATAGGAATCAACTTATTATTTTTCTATTTTCCCCCTTTTTAACATAACTTCCGCGTGATTATGATACACAGCTGTCTATCAAACCGTGAGTTATGTTTTCAATTCCCGTTTTAACCATTTTTTTTTAGAAAAAGTCCAAATTGATTTTTATTAACCAGGTGATATTTTAAAATTATTTTTAAGGAGACATTGGATGGAATAATCTATGGGAGCAGTCTCAAGAGATCAAAGTAAGAGCGGAAGGAAATGATAAAAAGGTGCATCTTCGAAATGCAAGATTTTTTCTGCAATAAGAATTTTCTGCATTTCGACTTTACTGATTTCACATTGTTTCATATTCTACATTAGTATGGTGAAGTGTCCATGGTGTTGAAGTATAGATACTTACTTAGTGTGCTCTTCTTCAACTTACTTAACACACCAGCCTTAAGTTCACATTCATCCCTTATCACTTTATTCTGCCATACATTGTCACTCCGTGTATTTTTCTCAATGCGTGCATTTCTACAGCATTTATTCAGCTTCTCTCAGTCTTTTTCCACGTCCACGTTTCACTTCCATACAGCAAAGTTGGCACCAAAATACTATTGTGAATAAAATCATTTTATCAGATTTTGACTAAGTCCAGTTCGAGTATATATGTTTTAGTGTCCCAATGACGTTTTTTCCTATCACTACACGCCATTCGATATCCCTCTTAACTCTTCCATCATCTGAGAAAATACTACCTGTATCGGACGTATGCATCACCTAAAACATATGATTTATTTGTTTTCTTGTTTTGTATAATATTGGTATTTTTTTATGTATAATTTTATGTTTGTTGAGGTCCGTGCTGTGTCACGACCGTAACTGAAATGTTCTTTATGGCCATCACGAGACAGTATCAAAAGTCGGCCGCCACATGCGTATGAAAACTTGCGAGAATTGTGATATCTCGCAAGTCATGACGGAATGCACAGGCGAAAACAGGTGCTTGCGATGAGCAATTGGCCGCACATAAGGAGTCCAAGAGTCAAAAAATACATTCTCAGTTCACTCCAGTCTACTGCCTTTTACTTGCGACCATCTACTACCTGCTAAAGAGGAATCTCTTCACCCTGCTACTTTTCACCGTGAGCCGAAATCTCCGAGCATTGAGCAGCAGTAATCCACCTATTTCTACAGTCCTTTGTACCGGTGCCGTACACTACCCAAATAGTAAAATACTAAACTTGCATCAATCTTTCATTATTCACACATATGTCACATTTACTTTCCTTTCACTCTTTTATCACCATTATTTTTGATTTTTCAACATTCGTTCTCAGACCTTTCTCTTCGCCATCTCTCATACAATTTACTTATCAACTTCATTGTGATACCGTATCATTATTTAAAGCTACTACCTCAAAGGTCAAGATAGCTATGATACTTACCAACCTTCGAAGAGAAGACGAACTTTAAAGCGGAAGACCTAGTAATGTTTCTGTCTCTGCAGTTTATCCATAGTTGACCGTGTGCAGTATAACTAGTGGTGAGGTAACATATATGGCCGTGCAGTAACGCATTGAACTTCCATGCAGTTTCGTTTGGTCATGTCTATCGAACCTTGTGCTGTGCTATTCTCCTCGAATGGCACAGCATTTTTTCCACCTAGTATTTGGGGGTATAAGGATACAAATAACTACGGTTATATCTATTCTTTAACCCTTCCCTTACGGTGATAAAAATGAAACGCGTGTTCCGGTTTTGGGTAGCGAGTACGCGATCAAAAATTAGCGATTTTAAATCGGAAAAATAAGAACATTCATAGATAATCCCCTTAATTAATTATAATTGAAGTTAAAAATTATAATAATTGAGATTTATTTGCTGAAAACATTAAAAAACCATCTGGCACCGCTCACGGAACGGGCGTAGGTCTAGTCTCGTTGCCAGCTCAACAGCTACTGCAGTGCAGCAGGGTTGGGGGCTAACTCGGGCGTCGCTTACACTTGCGAGGTGGAGACAATTGCGCTCCTCGCTATTCAGTGACGTATGCAAAAGCGAGATGCGAATATAGTGGCGCGCTTCCCGCATACGTTTCACCTATCGTCAAGACCCAAGATCGAGGCACTCACAGCGTTTAAATGCGAATTTGTTTCCGATATTCAGAAAATACTTACGATGTAGTCGATAAATTCTGATTATTATTAATATTATTTTTTAAATCAATGCGTAAATATATTATGGAGGAATACCTAGAATCTTAACCTTGTATTTATAATATTTATAGAGATATTGATGGTTATTTGAAGCAACGTGTAGAAGATACCCAACACCGGGAAGGAAAGGTTAAACAAAAAGGAAATAACATGCCAGTGTCCTCCGATTGTCTCACTTTGGTGTGCCCCCATTGAGAGTACGTAAGTTTGCTAATGTGTAATGGCTCACTTACTTAACCTTTCCCTTCAATCAATCAATTAATCAATGGCACTACAGCCCATTGTGGGCCCCGGCCTCCTCCAGCAGTCGTCGCCATTCCCTCCTATCCTGGGATGCATTCCTCCAGCCCCTGATGCCAATCACGCTTGTATCACTCTGCACCCCATCCATCCACCTGAGCTTTGGTCTGCCCACGCTACGTCTTCCTTGGGGCTTGGAAAAGAGTACCTTGTTAGGCATCCTATCTTCTCCCATTCTTGCTACATGCCCCGCCCAACGTAGCCTCCCAATTTTGATGTATTTTATAAAGTTGGTCTCTTTGTCTATGCTGTATAACTTCTCATAACCTTTCCCTTCCTGTGCTAAAAAAAAACCGTGCGTCCCAGTGCTGTGTATTCAATACACATGTAAAAATGAGCGATTTAAAATTGGAAAAATAAGAATATTCATAGCCAATCACTTAAATTTGAAGTCAAAAGTGATAATAATTGAAATTTAATTACTGAAAACATGAAAAAAAAACATCGGCTGACATTCACAAAACGGGCAAAGCGACCACGTCAAACGAAAGCCTGCGAGCTACTAAAGCAAGAGAACTGAGATACTATTTCTTGCGTTCCCATATACCGAAGTAGAGTGAGACGTGAATAGTATCGCTTCCTCACCCATAGCGGGTTTTTAGAATGAATATACCTACGTCACACACTGGCACACGTCTGATTGTATTGGTGAATTTATTCCCGATTTTCACAAAATATCTCTGATGTAGCCGATAAGTGCTAATTATTATTTATATTATTTTTTTCATTCAATGCGTAAATGTATTACGGAGGAATACCTAAAATCTGAACCCAGTATTTATTATATTTATAGAGATATTAAAGTTTTTAGAAGCAATGTGTACTAGTTACACATCATAGGGAAGGAAGGGTTAAAGGAGAAAAAAAAAAAACAAAACCTCCACGGCACAGCTTTGCTTTCCGAGAGAATAGCGAGAGAATTCTCGACTACGAGGCCCAACAACGATGACTTAGTGGTATAAAATTAATGAACTTTGGGAGAAAATCAAAGAAATTTGTTTTTAGTAGATTTATTTCATCGCTCGAAATCACATTCTTCACAATATTTACAAGTTAAACATTTCATTTCCGCATATATACATTCGTAAATGAAAGCAATAATAATTAATTAATTATACAAGTCATAAGAACGTTCTTGAAAACATCATAAAGCATATTAGGACTTAAAAATGATGCAATGGATCAATTGGATTGTGGCACGTAATATAAATTAGCTTTGTGGAAATTACAGAAAATTAAGAATACGAATCGATCGTACGTAACATTTAGAGGTGAAATAATTTATTGTTTGATTTTTTCAAGTACGAAAATATGCAAATAGAATTATAAAATCAAGTTTTTTTTTTCTTAAATGTAAAATGTTCGAACAAGTGTGTATGTGTACGGATATTGTGAATGGGTCGTTATACTTTTTGATAATATAGAAATCTTTAAAGTCGTTTTATTGTTATTTTAAAAGTTTGACGAAATACAAGTTCAATTTCTCAATATTAGACATAGTTGTCATTTTGTTTTATACGTTAACTGATGAATAATTTCTTATAAAATCATAGCGATGCTAAAAAGTTGACTTCTTAAAAAAAATGACTCTGGATACTTGGACTCTCAGAGCAAGCGAAAGACGTACAATAGATGTATTTGAAATGTGGTACTGGAAAAGGACGTGACAAATTCCATGGATGTCAAGACGATCTAATGCCTCCATTCTCGAAGGACTGAGAATCACTGACAGATTATCGACAATATGCCTACGACAAGTCCTTCGATTCTTTGGGCACATTGCTCGTGGCCATGGAGACAGTTTGGGCACATTGCTCGTGGCCATGGAGATAGTTTGGGCACATTGCTCGTGGCCATGGAGACAGTTTGGGTACATTGCTCGTGGCCATGGAGATAGTTTGGGCACATTGCTCGTGGCCATGGAGACAGTTTGGGTACATTGCTCGTGGCCATGGAGATAGTTTGGGCACATTGCTCGTGGCCATGGAGACAGTTTGGGCACATTGCTCGTGGCCATGGAGACAGTTTGGACACATTGCTCGTGGCCATGGAGACAGTTTGGGTTCATTGCTCGTGGCCATGGAGATAGTTTGGGCACATTGCTCGTGGCCATGGAGACAGTTTGGGTACATTGCTCGTGGCCATGGAGATAGTTTGGGCACATTGCTCGTGGCCATGGAGACAGTTTGGGCACATTGCTCGTGGCCATGGAGACAGTTTGGACACATTGCTCGTGGCCATGGAGACAGTTTGGGTACATTGCTCGTGGCCATGGAGATAGTTTGGGCACATTGCTCGTGGCCATGGAGACAGTTTGGGCACATTGCTCGTGGCCATGGAGACAGTTTGGACACATTGCTCGTGGCCATGGAGACAGTTTGGGTACATTGCTCGTGGCCATGGAGATAGTTTGGGCACATTGCTCGTGGCCATGGAGACAGTTTGGACACATTGCTCGTGGCCATCGAGACAGTTTGGGTACATTGCTCGTGGCCATGGAGATAGTTTGGGCACATTGCTCGTGGCCATGGAGACAGTTTGGGCATATTGTTCATGGCCATGGAGACAGTTTGGAGAGGTTTCTTTTATTTTATTTTACACATGATAAGAAATATACATCATTTGCAAAAAAAAAACAACAGGTAATTTAATTTGAACACACAATTTTAATGGATCTGGGTTAGTTGCCTTTCATTTGTCATGTCCCCAGTAAACTAGGCTTTTGCCTGTATCTCACTGAGGACATGATAATTTATAGTCCTTGGAAGCATGAAAAGATGACACACAAGAGGAAGAGTCCCAATACGTTGAACTGTCCAAGTGAGAGACGCAATAGGATTACCCTTAACAAGTGCTCTTGGAACCGTGAAGTGCAGGGATGGACGGAGAGGAGTTATCAGAGGTTATCATCGGAGTCATGATGCTCAGTCATGAGTAACACAACAGGATGATGATGGAAGAAATATTATAACTGAATGAAAAAATTATTATATTTTTATATCCAATACTAACATATAATCAGTATTGTTAAATGCTACGGATACCCTGGACGGATATGGTCAGCAACACAAGGGTTCTTCAAAGAGCCAAAGTTGATAGAGAGTTGCTGATTAATATTAAAATCCGAAAGGTGTCCTATTTGGACATGTACTCAGAGAAGAAAAGTATAAATTACTGCACCTGATCATCCAAGGCAAAATAGAGGGTCGAAGTTATCATCCAAGGCAAAATAGATGGTCGGTTTTATTAACTGCTTTTATAAATTAAATTAAAAAAACCCAAGCACTCTTGAAGTCTTTTTCTTTCATAAAATATCCTTCAACATATATGAATTGGTAATTGGTACATATCAAAAAGTGTAACCAGGAGACAATATTGTCTTCAGTTCCATTAATCGAGCCTTTAGGGTTTGGAACCACTGGAGTAAATACGGAAATCTTGGTTCGTCAAGTGTTAATAACACCACAGCACTTAGAGAGGCTACAAGTATTGTTACCAAATGAACTGTTTTATAAAACTGGGACCGAGTATTGAATTTCAGAAATTGAACCCAAAACTCCTTGGTGATAACCGTAGGCCAGGAGGCTCTCTATGCAAGTCATTTATTTATTATCACTGCTGTTTCTACATTTTATAGTTAACCTTTACGAATTCTACATCATCAAAGAGTTTTATGTGAAACATCAACAAACATGTTTTATGTGAAAATAGATTTTCAAACTTGGATTATTGAATCAGAAATAGTAGAAAAATGATTTGAAATAATGTGCATTCTTTACTTGTAAATAAACTAAAATATTTGTGTGATGTTGGAAATTTTTTTTTACAAACAAATCGAGTGAATTTGTAATATTGTTTGAATATATGGAAAAAAGTATTACTTATTATCTATGTGAATGTAATAACACAATAAAATCACAGTTGGAAGAGATTGCCAAAAGATAATAAGCCCTATGAATACAATGAAATTTAAAACATATAAAAAAAATATATGGTAAGCAAGGATTTAATTATGAATTGTATGAAAAGATTCAATCTCTTCAATTGCGTCACAACTTGCAGTGACTGGAAGTCATGGAATATTAATGTAGGATACTCCAATGGGATATTGTTAATGTAGGATACCCCAATGAGAAATTGTTAATGTAGGATACTCCAATGGGATATTGTTAATGTAGGATACCCCAATGAGAAATTGTTAATATAGGATACTCCAATGGGATATTGTTGATGTAGGATATCCCAATGGGATGTTGGATATTCCAATAGGAGTTTGTTAATGTAGGATCCTCCAGTTGGATATTGTTAATGTAGGATACCCCAATGAGAATTTTTTTTATGTAGGATACTCCAATGGGATATTGTTGATGTAGGATACCCCAATGGGATGTTGGATATTCCAATAGGAGTTTTTTAATGCAGGATACTTCAGTTGGATATTGTTAATGAGGATATTCCAGTGGGATATTGTTAATGTAGGATACCCCAATGAGAATTATTTTATGTAGGATACTCCAATGGGATATTGTTGATGTAGGATATTCCAATAGGAGTTTGTTAATGTAGGATACTCCAGTTATATATTGTTAATGTAGGATATCCCAGTGGGATATTGTTAATGTAGGATACCCCATGTTGATGTAGGATACCCCATGATGTTGGATATTCCAATAGGAGTTTGTTAATGTAGGATACTCCAGTTGTATATTGTTAATGTAGGATATTCCAGTGGGATATTGTTAATGTAGGATACCCCAATGGGATTTTTTTTATGTAGGATACTCCAATGGGATAGTGTTGATGTAGGATGATACTCCAATGGGATATAGTTTATGTAGCATACCTCAATGGGATGTTGGATTTTCCAATGGGAGTTTATTAATGTAGGATATTCCAGTGGGATATTGTTAATGTAGGATACCCCAATGGGAAATTGTTAATGTAGGATACTCTAATAGGATATTATTAATGTAGGATACTCCAATGGGTATGATAAATATAATATTTTCGAAAAGCATTATGTTCATATCTTTCTCCCCAGCTAGGAAACAGGATAACAGCAATTATTTAGTTCATTTTGAGAAAATAAAAATTAAGTTCTCTTGTAAAACTTTGTAGAATCTGAAAATCAAGAATCATTGAAATAATTTTTAAAATGAAAAAAAAAAACAACTATACAGTAATGCCTTAATTCAACGCACTTATGAGAGTCATTTATAATGTTGAACTAAGTTTAATTCAAGTGTCTTTAAACTGAAATATAAATCTAATACAAATTACATTGTAAATAAGGACGGTGAAAAAAAACTATTCATTAATATGATATCGCCAATATGAATTAAAGATTTAAAAACTATTCATTAATATGATATCGCTAATATGAAATAAAGATTAAAAACCTATTCATTAATATGATATCGCTAATATGAAATAAAGATTAAAAAACTATTCATTAATATGATATCGCAAAATATGAAATAAAGATTAAAATTATAGAATACTGAAATGATTGCATCACAATAAATGTTATATAAAAGATAATTGATGTTTCTCTTTCACATCAATTGTGGCTGAATAATATCTAAAGCAGTGGTATGCAACATTTTTTCACCATCGGCCCCCTATTTTTAGTGTAATTCTTATACAGGCGGCCCTCGACTTTCGCGCAATTCGCTATTTCGCACATTTTTTTAAATTCTATTTTTTAAAGATTTTTGTCAATAATGCAAAAATTGTTCGCTCCCACTTTTATGGAAGAACTATATGTTAATATATGGAACGCAATAAACAATATTGGAGACTCGTGGGCTGAAATAAAAGAGTCAACAATGAAAGGTTCCTGGAAACAATTATGCCCACAAATGACGAGTGATTTTATAAATTCTGAAGAAACTCAGTAAACTATCGATGAAATAGTTATCCTAATGAATGAACTAAACTTGGACGTCAACAACGGAGATGTTAACGAGTTGATTGAATCTCACTCAGTATCTCTGTCAAATGAATACTTAATTGAGCAACAAGAGTTAAATGAAATACACAATGGAAGTGAGGAAGAAGAAGCTGATAAAATCGTCAAGACTTTGACAATTAAAATATGAATGAATCCTTCACGCATCTTGACTAATTTGTGACTATCATGGAAGAATGTGATGGAAGACCAATGGAGAACGTATATCTCAAGTACGTAGGGCGATTGAGAAAGACACAGCATGTTATAGAACTCTTTATCAAGAAAATAAAAAAAAGGTGGATTCAACTAACTCTTGACAAGTTTATAAAGAAAACACCTGAAAGCACTTAACATGTTCGCTGCTAAAGACGCCCCTGGGGCGTCAACACATTTTTTGTAGAGACGCTGATGACGCCCGTTGCGCGTCATTCGATTCTCTTTGTTTGTATGGTACAGAATATTTTAAGATTTTAAGGTTTCCGTAAGATTTTAAGGTTTCGAAAATACCGTAAGATTTTAAGGTTTCGAAAATAAGATTTTTTTCAGTACCTCTACACTATTCTATAAATACATATCGCAGTGAATGTGTTAAGCACGCCTCGTTAACATAGTTATGTATATTGATAAATAAATATTTTTAATATGTTATATTATTGATAAATAAATATTATTATTGATAAATAAATATTTTAAAACACAATTTTTAATGTTTTTTTTACATCCCTCTACTTTCGAACGTTCAACATTCGCACACATTTTCAGGAACCAACGGCCTGTACAGCCTCCACGTAAATGAAAGTCGAGGGCCGCCTGTACAACCTCCACGTGAATGAAAGTCGAGGGCCGCCTGTACAGCCTCCACGTGAATGAAAGTCGAGGGCCGCCTGTACAACCTCCACGTGAATGAAAGTCGAGGGCCGCCTGTACAACCTCCACGTGAATGAAAGTCGAGGGCCGCCGGTACAACCTACACGTGAATGAGTCGAGGGCCGCCTGTACCACCTCCACGTGAATGAAAGTCGAGGGCCACCTGTACAGCCTCCACGTGAATGAAAGTCGAGGGCTGCCTGTACAACCTCCACGTGAATGAAAGTCGAGGGCCGCCGGTACAACCTACACGTGAGTGAGTCGAGGGCCGCCTGTACAACCTCCACATGAATGAAAGTCGAGGGCCGCCGGTACAACCTACACGTGAGTGAGTCGAGGGCCGCCTGTACAACCTCCACGTGAATGAAAGTCGAGGGCCGCCGGTACAACCTACACGTGAGTGAGTCGAGGGACGCCTGTACAACCTCCACGTGAATGAAAGTCGAGGGCCGCCGGTACAACCTACACGTGAGTGAGTCGAGGGCCGCCTGTACAACCTCCACGTGAATGAAAGTCGAGGGCCGCCGGTACAACCTACACGTGAGTGAGTCGAGGGCCGCCTGTACAACCTCCACGTGAATGAAAAACAGATGTGAAATTTTTTCAATTTATTTATTCAGTAACATAAATCTTTATAAGAAAAACTGTAAAAACCACTGTATTAATTTGAGATACGTTAAATTAAAGATTTACTGTATTGACATGTATGATTTATACATTTTGTATAGTGAATAGTCCAGTCCATCCACCGAATAAGTCTATCTCGTTTAAACTTTACACTTCTCTTGACCGAAAATATATATACTATTATATTATATTACTTATCTCATATACATCTATATCATATAATCCATCTTTCGTAATCTATCAAAAAAATAATTATATGTACTTTTGTATAATATATTGTTATTTCGTATAATCTTTATTTATATAATATTATTTAAGGTACAGGTAAGATATTGGGGCCATAAATATATTTTCGTTAATTTTATTTTGTATTATATCAATTTTTAATTATGTTTTATCAAGATTTCGTACGTGCAATGCTTTTTTTATAACAATTTATTACGATTATTATTTTAAGAAAATCAAAATTTTCTTCAATCTTTCTATATAAGTAGCGTGTCGTGACTTTTGAGTTGACGGATTTTGTTGATATTTAGGAGACGCTTACGTTTGTTAAAAGTTACGATAGTGAAATAATATTATACATTAATAATAGTTTGTACGCTAAAGAAAATTGAACACTTCAATCTTTCTATATCAGTAGCGTGTCGTGACTTTTGAGTTGACGAATTCTGTTGATATTTAGGAGACGCTTACGTTTGTTAAAAGTTACGATAGTGAAATAATATTATACATTAATAATAGTTTGTACGCTAAAGAAAATTGAACAGTTCAATCTTTCTATATCGGTAGCGTGTCGTGACTTTTGAGTTGACGGATTCTGTTGATATTTAGGAGACGCTTACGTTTGTTAAAAGTTACGATAGTGAAATAATATTATACATTAATAATAGTTTGTACGCTAAAGAAAATTGAACACTTCAATCTTTCTATATCGGTAGCGTGTCGTGACTTTTGAGTTAACGGATTCTGTTGATATTTAGGAGACGCTTACGTTTGATAAAAGTTACGATAGTGAAATAATATTATACATTAATAATATTTTGTACACTAAAGAAAATTGAATAGTTCAATCTTTCTATATCGGTAGCGTGTCGTGACTTTTGAGTTGACGGATTCTGTTGATATTTAGGAGACGCTTACGTTTGTTAAAAGTTACGATAGTGAAATAATATTATACATTAATAATAGTTTGTACGCTAAAGAAAATTGAACACTTCAATCTTTCTATATCAGTAGCGTGTCATGACTTTTGAGTTGACAAATTCTGTTGATATTTAGGAGACGCTTACGTTTGTTAAAAGTTACGATAGTGAAATAATATTATACATTAATAATATTTTGTACGCTAAAGAAAATTGAACACTTCAATCTTTGTATATCAGTAGCGTGTCGTGACTTTTGAGTTGACGGATTCTGTTGATATTTAGGAGACGCTTACGTTTGTTAAAAGTTACGATAGTGAAATAATATTATTCATTAATAATATTTTGTACGCTAAAGAAAATTGAACACTTCAATCTTTCTATATAAGTAGCGTGTCGTGACTTTTGATATTTAGGAGACGTTTACGTTTGTTAAAAGTTACGATAGTGAAATAATATTCATCAATAATATTTTGTACGCTAAAGAAAATTAAAATCGACATAAAGGTCATTTTTTGTGTAAACAACATTCAACCATTAGGGCAACATTTCGAGCCATGTAAGCTTAGTAAGCGACATATTATGAGCGACAAATCTTAACGTAAATTATTCGATGAAGGTGTGAGGCATTCTGCCACTGGGCTGTGACTCCAAACAGATATTCACCACTTTTCGTATTAAGAGCACTTCCACAGCATCTATGGACGGTCCATGCCATTGTTCTATATATATTTGTATTCTATTAGTGACAGCCGATTATTAATTAGTGACACTGCTTCACCATACTGACATTTTCATCACTTGACACTGGCGTAAACACAGTCATATATTTTCGTTCACAGTCATTTTTATAAGAAGTAAGTCATACATTGACGAAACAGCTGTCACTGAATAAAAAGAAGTAAGTCATACATTGAAGAAACAGCTGTCACTGAATAAAAAGAAGTAAGTCATACATTGACGAAACAGCTGTCACTGAATAAAAAGAAGTAAGTCATACATTGACGAAACAGCTGTCACTGAATAAAAAAAAGGATATAGAACAATGAAAAGTATATAATTTTGATTTTCCTAAAAATATTGACTTCTTCATATTATAGGAAGTTTCACGGCCATTATTTGAGAAAAAAAGTTCTATAAATTAAAAATTGACAGCATAAGTATAATTATTGTTATTATTCATGTATATACTATTGACAATTTAATTACAACCATTTTAATAATGCCCTCCATTTTGTATTACACACAATGGTCACACATATACATACTTTTGGGATAGGCAGAGAGGACAGATCCCCACGCTTTTCTATCCATGCATACATATTTCACCTCGTCCACATTCGTACATCTCGTCATAGATACTTGTCTGTTTCTCATACTTCTTACCTTTCCCTTAGTTGAAATATTTCCAACTATCTTCTTCCTCTATTCCCTCCTTTGTTTCTTATTAAGTTCAGGCGCATAAACAATTTATTTATTTTACACATGACAAGAAATATACATAATTTGCGAAAAAACACAAGATAATTTAATTTGGACACACAATTTCAATGGATCTGGGTTTGTTGCCTTTCATTTGTCGTGTCCCCAGTAAACTAGGTTTTTGCCTGTATCTCACTGAGGACATATAGCATGAAAAAATAAATCGATACTTCTTTCTGATTTTGTATTATGTAAAACCCCGTTGCACATTCTCATAACCTAACCTGACAAACAGTGACACTCAATTACATATGTATCAAACTCCTGATGATAATCAAATGTTGAAATCAAACTCCTGATGATAATCAAATGTTGAAGCTACTTTGAAACAGAATAACTTCAAATGTAACATTTCATTAAAATGTTTTGTTCTCTGAAAATAGATAATCCAGGGTTAAGAGGTACATATATTGTGATATTTATATTTATGCATTTTTCTAGAGCCATTTAGTGACCAAAGAACCATCCAAGTCTATTATTTATACTTCCCACTTTACCTTCTTCCAAAATCTGATCCAGGTTTTCTTAAGATGTACCTTCCACGAACACCTCGCAAATTCTGACTTGTATACTCACTTAACCTTTCCTTTCCTGTGCTAAAATAATCCTTGCGTTCCGGTGCTGTGTATTCAATACACAAGTAAAAATTTGCTATTTTAAATCAGAAAAATAACAATATATTCATAGCCAATCGCTTAAATTAATTAAATTTGAAGTCAAAAGTGATGCTGTGTATTCAATACACATCAATACACATGTAAAAATGAGCGATTTAAAATCGGAAAAATCACAATATTCATAGCCAATCGCTTAAATTTGAAGTCAAAAGTGATAATAATTTAAATTTAATTGCTGAAAACATGAAAAAGAACATCGACCGACGTTCACAAAACGAGCGAGACGACCACCTCGAACGAAAGCCGGCTGGCTACTAAACGAGAGAAGCGACCGAATTGAGATTCTATTTCTTGCGTTCCCATATACCGAAGTATTGAGAGTGAGACGTGAATAGTTTTGCTTCCTCACCCGTAGCGGATTTTTAGAATGAATATATACCTACATCACACACTGGCACACGTTTGATTGTATTGGTGAATTTGTTCCCGATTTTCACAAAATATCTCTGATGTGGCTGATAAGTGCTAATTATTATTTATATTATTTTTTTCATTCAATGCATAAATGTATTACGGAGGAATAACTAAAATCTGAACCCAGTATTTATTATATTTATAGAGATATTAAAGTTTTTAAAAGCAATGTGTACTAGTTACACATCACAGGGAAGGAACGGTTAATCATCCTTCCGTCATTTATTCTTTCCACATGTTCAAACCATCTTAAAGATCCTTTATTTATTTTACTTAAACATCTATTTTATTCATGCATTCATTTCTGACGTGTTCATTTCGGCTTTTTTTACACATTGACACAATTTTTTCTTAGTGTACGAACCTCCACAGAATTAATCTCAAGATATGAGGTAGAAACATGAGTAGCGAGGTTTATAATTAATAAATGGAGTAACAAAAAGCTTTGACAATTTTACAATACACTGCATTCAATAAATCTTGATAAAACATTTATTTATAAAATATTAAATGTTCACCATTTATTTTATTAATTTAATTAGAATATAATTTTGTCAATGGAACATTTTACTCCTCGTAATATAATATAAGAAATATCATTTTATATTTATCTTTTTTTTATTCAAATAATTTTTAATATTTTTTTCACTTTCTATACATATTTTTTATCTCTGTAAATTTATGAATTATATTTTTTTATCTCCGTAAATTTATGAATTATAATTTTTTATCTCCGTAAATTTATGAATTATAATTTTTATTTTATCAGAATGAAATATAAATATTCGTTAATCTATATTGTAGCCTTTTTCACAAATATTTTGAATTAATTCTACATTAAAGATGCAAGAAAGATTAATGTTAGATTTTTAAATTATTCTGAAACCCAATTCATATTCTTAAGGAACTCACTGATAATCTGACAGGGTTTTTTTTGACAATCATAGACAAGATAATAAATTTATAATCCAAAATTAAAAGGTTGGCAGACCATTTCAAGTGTAATTAAACAGAATGATTTAACCTTTAAATGAGGAGAAAATCTACACAGTAAATTAAAATTAAAGTGACAGGCCTGTTAGACTTTACAAAAGCATCGTCAAACTGTACTTAATATGTTGTTTACCATTCTTATATAGGAATTTTTTTTTACCTTTCTTATATTAGCTTTAATCCGCAGATTGTACAACATTTTGCTATATATCATAAGCTTGGTAAGCAATGATTAACGAAACAGTTTGACAACATGTAAGGATGGTCGGCTCCTATTAAGCTCTTATGTTAGTTTTAGCCCACAATTGTAAAATATTTTGCTATATAAGTTTGGTAAGCAATGATTAACGAAACAGTTTGACAACATGTAAGGATGGTCAGCTCCTATTAAGCTCTTATGTTAATTTTAGCCCACAGATTGTAAAATATTTTGCTATATAAGCTTGGTAAGCAATGATTGACAAAACAGCTTGACAACATTTAAGGATGGTCGGCTCCTATTAAGCTCTTATGTTAATTTTAGCCCACAGATTGTAAAATATTTTGCTATATAAGTTTGGTAAGCAATGATTGACAAAACAGTTTGACAACATGTAAGGATGGTCGGCTCCTATTAAACTCTTATGTTAATTTAAATACACAGATTGTAAAATGCTATGCTTGGTAAGCAATGTATTATACTTGAGGAAATGTAGGACGGTTCCTGTGACATTTGCAATGACACGTCTCAAAGGGATGGGGCAAAATAGTTTTTTTTTACAAATTGAATAGTTTTTTTATAAATCGATAAATTGTTTTTCTCTAAACTGACGTCTTAATTCCTAATTTTCATTATACTGACTTTCTAATGTATTGTATGATTTGTATCTATATTTAAATAGGCCAAGATCCACTATGAATTAATACTAATTACGAACATTTAATTTTAGGTATAAAAAAATTGAAAATCCAATTATTGTATACCCCATCCCTAGCCAATGCGGACTAACGCAGTGACTTTTGACAAACGTCACCAAATATTACTTGATTTTAACAAACTGCCACATTTTTGCTAATTTGTAACAAGATGTATTAATTTGTCATTATTGTTATTTTCATGTGATGTATTTACTTAAATAACTTGCTATTTATTAGAATCGAGGCTTAAATTAAATTTGATAAAATAATTAACATTACTGAACGTCGTTACAAGGTTGTATTGGGGCAAATTTGTGAACTGTCACAGGAACCGTGCTAGATTTTCTCAAGAATAAGTACAGTTTGACAATGCTTTTGCAAAGCGAAACAGATCAATGACTTTTATGTAAGTTGTATAGAATTTTACATATTATTGTACATAGAATTTTTTCACATTTAAATCTTAGACTGAAAATGAAGATTAGCTAAATTATTCAGTCCCAGCCTATTTCAAATAGGTGGCCTCTAACTCTTGGTATTTATTCGTATGTATTGTGAAATATTTAAATCTTTTTGAGTTTCATTAAATTGTGACTGCCCTTCGAGCCGCGGAGTGCAGTTATGGATGGAGAGGAGTCTTCAGAGGCTATCATGGGAGTCACGATGCTCAGTCACTAGTTACACGACTGGATTATGATGAATTTGTGATATACTCTGCAAGTGACGGAGCTTGTTTATTAAAAATATTTATAACCAACCCATTGCATACATCCATTCATGACAATATTTTTATGAATGGGTATTTTACGTTTGAAAATATCTGACCTGTTTTTCACCCTTATACAGAGTGTTCCGTAAGACGTGAATCATACTTAGGGCGATGATAGATTGGGTCAAGACCTACCAGAATATCAAAACTTGAGGAGACCTACTATTACAAAAATGCATTTTAGGCATACTCACGTGGAGTATACCGGTTCGCCATGTTAATAATAGTTGCTCGTCACCACAGGATGCAAAAAGCCAAAGAGGAAGCTTTTATGATCACAAAAGACCAAATAGATAGGCACAACAAAGTCCAGGAGAACGCCAAAATATTAAGGTAGGGATTTTACAAAAGTCCGAATAACTTAAAAACGGTAAGGTTTTTACTGGGATCAAGTTTTGATATTCTGGTAGGTCTTGACCCAATTATGATTGCCCTAAGTATGATTCACGACTTACGGGACACCCTGTACAGATGTAAGTATAAATACATAAATAAAAAGGTCCCGCGCCCAAACATTGCAACCACCTCCGCAATTTTCCAGGTTGACTCTGGATATGTAACATAGGTTTTCATAACTATTTAGTCACACTATTTTTCCCACAAAAGGACAATTTATTAGCTTGTCTATGCTTTTTACCTGACCCAATTGGATCGTCAGTGAGCAGTTTAATTCCTTATCGATAAAATAATTAATTTAATTGTGGTAAGGGAATATAATATAGACATAAACTGTTGAAATCATAAGACACAGCAAGAATTAATCGTAAATAATTATAAATAAATACGAACCCCACTAATGCAGAGTTGAAGAGTTTACACTCGGTCCTGATTTGTGAAAATTTGGATCAAATCACTGAAAAACAATATTTTAAGTAACTTGATTTTTTTATGATACATTAATTCAACATTCTTTTATAATACATTAATTTAACATTCTTTTATAATACATTAATTCAACTTTCTTTTAAAATAAAAAACTGTAACATAGTAAGAAACCAATAAAATATAACACCACGTTGTTTCTCAGTCACAAAAAGGGCAGAGGATAGAGCACCTACGTCAAATTTTCGAGTTTTCAAATTTCCTTCTTTCAAAATTCCATTCACTCGGTCTAACAAAAATAATTTTAATATTTCAAAGAAATAAAAATACTTGAAAAATATTTTGTACACCTTTTTATCTCATTCTATGTTTTGTTTATTGAATAATTTTTTTCCTATTGCAACTCTGTTCAATTACTCTTTCCACCATCTGAGAACATACATCTGAGACATATATCTAAGAACATACATCTGAGACATACGTCTAAGAACATACATCTACGTCTAAGAACATACTTCTTAGACATACATCTGAGACATATGTCTAAGAACATAGATCTGAGACATATGTCTAAGAACATACATCTGAGAAATATGTCTATGAACATATATCTGAGACATATATATGTCTAAGAACATACTTCTGAAATATACATCTGAGACATGTCTAAGAACATACATCTGAGACACATGTCTAAGAACATACATCTGAGACATATGTCTAAGAACATACATCTGAGACATATGTCTAAGAACATAGATCTGAGACATATGTCTAAGAACATACATCTGAGACATATGTCTAAGAACATACATCTGAGACATATGTCTAAGAACATACATCTGAGACATATGTCTAAGAACATACTTCAAAGACATATGTCTGAGAACATACTTTTGAAACATGTCAGAAAACATACTACTGAGATATACATCTAAGAACATATAACATACATTAAAGTACATATATCTGAGACATACATCTAAGAACATACTTCAAAAAAATGTCCGATAACATACATATAGTAAAAAAATGAAGATATAATAGTATTCTTGTAATTGTAAGTCGGAAATGAGAAAATTGACTTCAACCATCAACGCAAAGTACTCGAAACAATAAAGTTTCATCGAGTGTTAACCGAAATGATTTATTTTAATTTGTTACGAGTATTATTGACTTAAGCGATTACTATTTATACGAGATATATGAATTCTCTTACGAATCGTACAAATTACGGACAAAAATATCTACCGCCTTATCAATAGATATGTCGTCATCTTTGGTGTTTTATTTCTTATTCAATCGTTATATTTTGTAAAAGGAAAAATATTTCAAAAATCTATCTAAATTCTCTCTGTATTTATTTACTTTTGCGCAAACTTATAATCTAAAGTACCACATAATTTTATATTAAACTAAATAAATATATAATTAAAAATTTGATACATTCTACAGAAATTACTTTGTACAGAATTATTGACATTTTCCACTCTATGAAAGCATTTTCAATATACAATGCTTTCATATTTTCAAATATGAAAGCATTGTCATTTTGTATCTACTTAAAAATAATTTCATATGAACTGAGTACGGTACGGTTTTAATGTTTAAAAATAATTTCATATGAATTGAGTACAGTACGGTTTCAATGTTTAAAAATAATTTCATATGAACTGAGTACAGTACGGTTTCAATGTTTAAAAATAATTTTATTTGAAATGAATATTGTTTGGACATTTGAAAAATACACGCATTTGAACTGAACATTAATGTTTGAAAAATAATTTCATTTGAACTGAATACGGTTTTATTATTACTTAATGTAAAAAAAATATGATTTTAATGTTACAAAACAAACTATTATAGTCCAATCTTATATTTTTCTACGCACGGCTAAAATCTCTTAATGTATTTTTGCTTATAAAACAATTGCAAAATCTTCAATAATCTTAACATACGGTGCGCACTTTAATTGTATTGTGTTATGCTTTCGTTGTATACAGTACAACTTGGTAGATTTATCGGCGTCCTTTACAACCAATCAGATAGATGCTAAAAAGATCTAAAGTGAAAACCAGGCTGGAAACCTTTTTAAAACATCTGGACCACCAACAGGAATCAAATTGCAGCCACCAGGTCCTTGAGCATTAGTTCTGATGTTCCGGGGTCATAAGAGTCTCCATGGGGCGCCCAACTGTGCGTTTTATTTTGATTTTTCTGTCATATCATTTATAGCTAAATTAATATATTTTTTAATATCTAACATGCTTTTTTAACACTGTACATGTCGAGGTATATTCATTGCCAAACAACTGGAGCTCTCTGATAAGATGCCTTGACCTACTTGGAAAGCACTGAACAGAAACCAAGTAGGGTTTCTTGAACGAAAGTAGCATTGAATGTGATGATGGGGATATACAGAACTCACAACACGTGTTATTTTGTCCGAATATTGGGACTACATGCTCTAGGCAGGATTTCATAGATGCGAATGATAGGACAGTCTGTTGCTTTCTACTGGAAACATGTGGAATAATTGATGGAAATTAATGAACTAGAGAGAAAAAGATAGCAAAGTAAAACCAGTCATAGACTAGCTGAAAATCAAACACATGATATCAGGATGTTCAATAAGTATGCTAACTTAACTACAGTGCCAACATAATTCATAATCGCACTATCAAAGAATTTAAAATCCTTTCTGTAACTCATCAACTAAAAAGAATTGCTTAAGTTGTTTTTTTGTCTTATATTCCTAGGGCGCCCGCGCACTAGGCAGCCTGGCTGCGGCAGCCAATCTGACCTATGGCCGCTCATTGGAGCATGCGCACTAGACAGCCAAGAATTCCTGGCCGCAGCAGCCATTGGAACGTGTACGCTCGCACGGCAGCCAGAGCGAGACAAGGCAAATGTACATGGCTGCCTCAAGTCTCCGCACACTTGTCGTAGCAGCCAGACGTATTTTGCGTTCCTAAATGAAATTCGCAATGACTTTCGTGATATTATTAAAAGTAAACGTAACATTTTTGTTTCGTGTACGCACCTCAAAGTAATTGCCAATTTATCTTCTGGAGTTATACAAGCTCGCATACGACTATTAATATCCATAATTGTTTTTTTTTTATATTTTCCAATATGTAGATCAAATCAAATTATTGCACTGACATTCTTGTATAGTTAAAACAATGATCCGAGTAGTTTCGAAGATCCTTAATATAATGTTGAAATAAGCCCTTTGAGTGCCGCTCCAGAAGTAAAGGACGGATCCAATGCCTTCTTTTTGCTTTGCGTTTCTTACGAGACAAAAGGTAAACAATAACATCTTCCACTTCCATCTCGCTCGACTCAACGGTCAACCGTCGGCTGGCTGCTCAACATCTCGGCTGCCGCAGCCAGGCTGCCTAGTGCGCAGGCGCCTTTAATCCTAACATTCATGGTTTTAAATAAAAACATTACTTTTTCAACTTACGCATGTGTGACAACCCTAACTCGCCTTTTCCAATTTTACATTTCTTTGTGGAAAATCAACAGTTATGCGCTATCCTTCTTGATCGGGTATGATTGTCAGCCATCCTATGGATTGAAAACATTTGTACATGTGTTGTTCCATTGTGTGCATGCTGTCGCATTTCAGCAAGCACACATTCTTTACAGATCAAAAATAAGTTCCGATGGTAAGAAGGTTAAATTTTCAAGACGATCAGCAAATTTAATCTGTTACGACCTTTTGTTCGGCATTATACGAGTATAGCGTTACTTTTTGTTATAAGAATTTATAAGTAGTATATAAGTTACAGAAAAACATAAATCTAGAAGTAAAACCAGTCTGAAAGTGATTCCACCAGAAAAACCAGGAATCGAATCTGCCCCGCTTGCTTAGCGTGAATGCTGTTAGACCATAACCGCTAATATGAACAATGCATTTACTCTTTTCAGAAGTTCAGTTAAAAAAAGACCGGGGTGACCTAAAAAAGATGTACGAGGATGACCTTAAGTCCAGTCTTAACCTGTACACCGCATTAAAAATCAAATTCCACGAATCCTGTGCACGGCACAATTTCGGCGTTTTTTAATTTCTAAGTTTAAACGCGTATTTTCTTTAGAACCAGTGATATTTGATTACACCACCAAGTAAACATGACATTCGAGTAATTTTCTGATAATAAATAATAGTCATTACTCTTAAGGAGACTCATTGAATAAAGGAGATAAACTAAACATTACGTAAAATACACAAAGGAATGCTATAGATCAGATCACAGGCGTTTGTGCTTCCCGCGAGGAACACGTTAAACTGTGCGATAAGCATACTCAGAATCAAGAGCAAGACCAGTGTGGAGATGCACCATGACTGCAAGGATGGCATTTTTTGATACTGCGAGACATGACTGTAAAAAAAAAACCGCGCAAAGTGTAAAATGAAAGAATTTAATCTATGGTAGTTATTGGGTTAGGATTGCAGTCTCGGCATAGTACTGCTACCTACTTCTACAGTGAAAAATTCAGTCTGGAACAATTCAAGGGATCTACACTTAAACCATTTTCACAACTTCTTAAGCCAAGAGATATGGCATCTTCTTCTGTCTTGTTTGCCATTTATTTTCCCCCTGGATAGTCAGTTGTGTTATATACTGCATCTTTTGTTCTTGATGTAATCGAGAGACTGCAACTTGTTGTTCCCGGTCCTTATACATATAAGCGCTTTTCGGTTCTTATATATACGAGCAAGAACTTCCACACAATTTGTCCCAAGGATTCTTGATACCTTCTGTTCTATAGCATAGATATCTAAACTCAATGGACGGCAATAAATCGCCAGGTTGTATCGAATACAATGAAAGTGGAATACAATACCAGGTCATTATGATCACAAAAAAAGACCAAATAGATAGGCACAACAAAATCCAGGAGAACGCCAAAATATTAAGGTAGGGATTTTACGCAATTTTACAAAAGTCCGAATAACTTAAAAACGGTAAGGTTTTTACTGAGGTCAAGTTTTGATATTCTGGTAGGTCTTGACCCAATTATGATTGCCCAAAGTATGATTCACGACTTACGGCACATCCTGTATAGATGTAAGTATAAATACTTGAATAAAAAGGTCCCGCGCCCAAATATTGCAACCAGCTCCGCAATTTTCCAGGTTGACTCTGGATATGTAACATAGGTTTTCATAATCATTTAGTCACACTATTTTTCCCACAAAAGGACAATTTATTAGCTTGTCTATGCTTTTTACCTGACCCAATTGGATCGTCAGTGAGCAGTTTTATTCCTTATCGATAAAATAATTAATTTAATCGTGGAAAGGGAATATAATATAGACATAAACTGTCGAAATCATAAGACACAGCAAGAATTAATCGTAAATAATTATAAATAAATGCGAACCCCACTAATGCATGATGATTAGTTGTGTTATATACTGCATCTTTTGTTCTTGATGTAATCGAGAGACTAAAACTTGTTGTTCCCGGTCTTTACACATACAAGCGCTTTTCGGTTCTATATATACGACCAAGCACTTCTACACGATTTGTCGCAAGGATTCTTGATACCTTCTGTTCTATAGCATAGATATCTAAACTCAATGGACGGCAATAAATCGCTAGGTTGTATCGAATACCATGAAAGTGGAATACAATACCAGGTCATTATGATCACAAAAAAAGACCAAATAGATAGGCACATCAAAATCCAGGAGAACGCCAAAATATTAACTTCACGCCAAAATATTAAGGTAGGGATTTTACGAAATTTTACAGTCTGAATAACTTAAAAACGGTAACATTTTTACTGAGGTCAAGTTTTGATATTCTGGTAGGTCTTGACCCAATTATGATTCACAACTTACGGCACATCCTGTATAGATTTAAGTATAAATACTTGAATAAAAAGGTCCCGCGCCCAAATATTGCAACCAGCTCCGCAATTTTCCAGGTTGACTCTGGATATGTAACATAGGTTTTTATAACTATTTAGTCACACTATTTTTCCCACAAAAGGACAATTTATTGGCTTGTCTATGCTTTTTACCTGACTCAATTGGATCGTCAGTGAGCAGTTTTATTCCTTATCGATAAAATAATTGATTTAATCGTGGAAAGGGAATATAATATAGACATAAACTGTCGAAATCATAAGACACAGCAAGAATTAATAGTAAATAATTATAAATACTCGTAAATGCAAACCCCACTAATGCATGATGATCAATTGTGTTACATACTGCATCTTTTGTTCTTGATGCAATCGAGAGACTGCAACTTGTTGTTCCCGCTCCTTATACATACAAGCGCTTTTCCGTTCTTATATATACGACCAAGCACTTCCACACAATTTGTCCCAAGGATTCTTGATACCTTCTGTTCTATAGCATAGATATCTAAACTCAATGGACGGCAATAAATCGCCAGGTTGTATCGAATACAATGAAAGTGGAATACAATACAATATTTTCAACACAATCTCTTATTATATTTAAAACCATTTGAGTCACTGGAAAAGATTTCTAATATTAAATGTCTTAAATGAAAAAAAAACACCTTTGTTTGTGTAAAACATACATACCATCATGCTGTTTCCCTGTCGGGGTAGGCGGAGAGGAAAGAGCGCCATACTTTCCTATCGCCACACACACCTTTCATTTCTTTTACATCAATACACATTCTCATACAACTTCTACGATAACTTTGACTTTTTAGATTTACTTATTTCAAAATATTCTCTTGAGCTAAACTCGCTTTCATAATGCATTCCTTACATTTGCACTGTATATTTATTTTATTAGTCTTTTTCTTCATTCATTCATTCTACATGGCCAAACCATTTCAAAGTGCTCTTCCTCTAACTTAATCACATCAGCCTCAAGTTCGCATTCATCCCTAATCACTTCATTCCGTATTCTGTCATACATTGTCACCACATGTATTCTTCTCAGTGCACGCATTTCTACAATATTTAGTCTTTATCCATGCTTACGTTTCACTTCCATACATCAAAGTTGATACTAGAAAACTGCTGTGGAATATCATCTTAGCAGACTTTGATACAGTCCGGTTTTAGTATATATGTTTTAGTGCCCCAGTGACCTTGTTTCCTACCGATATCTCTGATAATTTTTCAATCATCTTAGCAAAATACTACCTAAATAGCAGAATTCCTTAACTTATTTTAATGTTTCATTCAATCCATATATCGCCATTGCCTACCCATATATTGTCATTATCCACCCATATAATACCATTTCTCACACATATATCGCAATTGCCTACCCATATATCGCAATTATTCACCTATATATTGCCATCACCCCCACCCACATATCCTTTCACACTGTGTAAAATTAAATTAAATGAAAAGAACAAAAATAAATGAACGGTAATGTGTTTTATTGTAATCTCAAGATAATTCAATTTATACAAAATAATATTTACAATCAGTATTAATTAAATTAATATACAACGACTAACAATATTTATATATAAAAAAAAAATGTAAAAAAAATAAATAATTACAGCATTTGTTTTAAATATAAGCGGTTTATATTAAATTAGATTGTGATGGAAAAAAAAACAAATTTCATATAAATCAGTTCATAGAGTTATAATAATAAATTTTATTAATATTGGGTTGTCTATTATCACTCGATTTGAGGTGACGCTCCATCGGCTATATTGATTTCGATAAAGCTTTATTTTAAATAGTATATTAGCTATTTAAGTAGCAGAGATACACGAAGTGAACCGTGTCCTATTTATTACTCAGTTGGCAAATATGCTATAAGAAGCCTGGGTGTTACAGACATCAACAGCAAGATGGGAGGAGAGGCGATTGAGATGGTATAGGCACGTTGGACGCAGAGCACACGATCACATTGTGAACCAGGCAATCTCCATGGATCTTCCTCGAATAACAATCAGAGGAAGATCAAAGAATTCATGGATGGTGCAAAAAGATAACCTGATGCAGAGGCACGGCCTGGGGGACGTAGTACGGGACAGAAGAGCATACAACCTGAGGACGAGGAGAGCTGACCCCAACAGTCTTCGCAGACAATGAGTTGGGATGGAGCCAGGGAGAGAGTTGGCAAATATGCTATTAGCTCAGTGTGGAGCATACCTGTCCATGCAAAGCAGATAGATATTGCATTGAGACAGTGATATATTCAAACTGGGTTTATTGGAACGTTTTCAGGGGTTTTGCAATTTTTTTATAAAAATTTAGAAAGCTTTTACTCAATATAAATAAAAAATTGAAACACTTTCAATTTTTAAGTATATTTGAATAAACATAAATTCCTAATGTTTAAAATCTAGAAAAAATTAAGGTATAATAAATTTTTTGTTATTTGAAAAATCAATACGACGTACGAAATGAAAAAATGAGCCGGCATTCGGCCCTCGTTCGATTGTTCCTCTTTTTCATTTACGACACGTTTCATAGATGTCACAAATGTGATGAAATAGGGAATATTTCGTAGCGACTTGTCTTCACAGTTTCTGTATTACCGACTCTGGATATGCCTGCATTCAAGTAACTATATTACGACATACGGCCTCTTAAGAAATAATAATTGAAGTATAGGGTTCATAAGCATATTTGAAGTTTGAAGACCACTCCATTGAATGATAGATATAGCCTAATTACCGGATGTCTCAGACCAACCCCAATAAAAAAGGTTTACATAGTTGCAGGGATACCTCCTCCAGATATTATGCAGCAATATTGGACGCAAGAGTGAGAACCACAGACAACTTGGAGATCCCAAACATTTTATGTACGATCAAATACCAATAGCCAAGACTAAGGTCACACAAGCAGTTTTATATAACTATCCCAGACCCCCTCGACGGCTTTCCGGAATGTTAGTGTGTCGATTTCTGAAAAAATAAGAACTGAAAGCTTACGGACATGAATACAGTCGTCGAAGTGACACCACTTACCTTGGACCGTACGGACCAACCATGTTGGTAGATTAAAAAAGAATCTCCTCAGACGGAGAATTGGTGTCGACGATCCGCCATCCAACGTTATCCCTGGCTTTTTCTAGTGCCTTCTTACTGAGGATGCTTCTCATTAGAGAGTGGAATATCTCTTGGATTGGGTATCCCCTATTTTGTTTGCTTGGGAGTAATTTCATAAATCTGAACAGTCATGGTTTGAATGTACCAGATAATTATCTGAGACAACGCACCCATAGACTATTCTATCAACCTATATGTAGAACTAACCCACCTGCATTTAGAAATGCCGGTAGGTACAACAATCACACTTTTTAACCGTGTGTGCGTCCTCAGATATACATCTTTTACGTGTCGATCAACTCCTTCGGGAAAAAGCTCATTAATTTATTATAAATCCTGTAAATGATTTCATTTTTAATGTTATTCAAACATTTATTTGAATAAATAATGTCTTGAAATAATGAATTGTTTTATACTTGTTATTATATTTATCGTATGAATTAGGGAAACCTGTATTGTGTAAAGATTTTAAAATAAAATAAATAAACGATTCATCTTTAAACCAATAGTATAGTTAATGTTCAACCCATAAAGAAATCAATATATCTGATGAAGTGTCACATCCCTAGTTAAACTATCATAGACAATAATTATTTATTTTATTGTAATTCCTAATTACACAAAAATAAAATGTACTCCATCTCTCTCATTTTTACTTCATATTATACATCTTACTCCTCTGATATTTCACAATCCATGATAAAAATATCTATTTCCAATTCATACTTTAACGATACATACATATATATATATATATATATATATATATATATATATATATATATATATATATATATATATATATACATATACATATACATATACATATACATATACATATACATATACATATACATATACATATACATATACATATACATATACATATACATATACATATACATATACATATACATATACATATACATATACATATACATATACATATACATATACATATACATATACATATACATATACATATACATATACATATACATATACATATACATATACATATACATATACATATACATATACATATACATATACATATACATATACATATACATATACATATACATATACATATACATATACATATACATATACATATACATATACATATACATATACATATACATATACATATACATATACATATACATATATATATATATATATATATATATATATATATATATATATATATATATATATATATATATATATATATATATATATATATATATATATATATATATATATATATATATATATATATATATATATATATATATATATATATATATATATATATATATATATATATATATATTAATTTGCGTAACTTTTGTCATTTTTTTTAATTATACTTTTTGTTAATTCATATCTCAAATTACTGTATCAATATCGTATATTATCTATATATATTTTGTAACTCGTTACCTATTCGATTTCGCACGATACACAACTCGTAAACTTATGAATGACATTCGTTCAACGACGATTCAATATTTAAAAATTTTGATTTATCGTTTCGGAACCATTAAACGAACACGAACAAAATCCGTCAGCGACAAACGATTCCGTAACTCTTTTAACTTAACAAAATAACGTAACTTTATTATTTTTTTTTTCATAGATAGCAACATCGCTGTTTCTCAAAGTTCTTTATTAAACTTTAGTTGTTTAAAACTAAACTACAAACGGTTCTCAAAATGGTTACTTTTTCCTATCTAAACGACGACGCGCCATTTTGATACAATATTATGTAAACTAATATATTAAGATGCAATAAAGTGACGGAATAAGCTAAATGGGTAGCTCCTTCTTCTAAACCATTCTACACGTATTGAGCAATTTGAATTAACGGCAACCGAAGCTTTCGCTTTGAACTAGAGTTTAATACGAAGCCTCGTGACCGGCCAAAATGTAGAGATCATTGCCGTCTTCGAGTGTACCCGTTCGGAGATTGTGTGACTCCAGTGCGACCACTCTGAAAAAAAAAAAAAACAAAAGTAAGTAAAAAACTTTAGATGAACGGAAAATTCGAAAACTATAATCTTTTCGCACGAGGAATTGTTGGCCCTTGTCTCCCATCAAAGATTTTTTCGGAAGAATGCGGACACCACGTTTTGTGAGACTGTGAGGAAAGAAGAATCTCTCAAAATAGGGAGGGGCTCCATGCGGCTATACATCGGATTATCTTGGGCCCGATTGGCTACTCTGATTTCGTTCTGTGGCGACCAGGGATAGTTTTACAGTTTTATTCAATTTTCGTGAAAAACTTCCAAAATCGTCACCGGTCTTCTGTGAAGAACTATGTTAGAATATTTAATAACAAATTACTATGTTATTTCACTAATTACATAAATCCTGTCTCCACTAGTTTCTACCTCCAATTCCGAGACTTTCTGCAGGCAGAATAAGAACCTCGGGATAGAAGTTAGAAATACGTGCATTAACGTGGGATTAATGTAATTAGTGGAATGACAAAGTTATTTGTTAAATATTCTAATAAAAAAAAATCTTTCATTTAATGTAAATTGCCGACAAATGGTAGTCATGTTGGACGGAGTGTGCCATAAAAAATAGGCATTTATTTTGTGGGCGACTCAAAGTTGTAATTATTTGGGTTTCCCTACCTCGGAAGGAGTGGTGTACTCTGAATAGGATCAGATGTGGAATGGGCCACACTGCATGTGATACGTACAAGTGGGGCCTAGCAGTCTCCTATCTATGGGGAGATTTAGACCATGGACTACATCATAAACGGCTGTCCACTGTGTTTTCCGGAGGCATGCAGGAGTTATATAACAACAGACACTGTGACCTGGTTGGATAGGACACTGCGTGATACGTACAAGTGGGGCCTAGTAGTCTCCTATCTGTGGGAAGATTTAGACCCTGGACTACATCATAAACGGCTGTCCACTGTACGTGTTTTCCGGAGGCATGCAGGAGTTACATAACAACAGACACTGTGATCTGGTTGGATACGACACTGCGTGTGAGGGTCAGAGTATAAAAAAAGTATAGTAAAAAGTCTGTCTCTGTCCGTGGTATCTGACCCGTCATTGTCACCATAAATTTTTTTCCCAGTCCAATGTGGCATCAGCAGGAGAGGGTGGAGACCCTGGAACAGCTCTTTTATCCAAGTATGACTAAACCTAACAATTTTCTTAAGGGAACCTAATTTATTCGTAGAGAGCGTCGGTAGAGGGTTAACTTTCTCCTATTGCGGAATGTTATATATGTACATACTTGTCATGGCCGAGCAGACCGTATTCCTTGGAGGGGTCGCTGATCTCCTGGGTGATAGAGCCGTCACGCAGGGACCTGCCCTGCACTCCGTGGGTATGGAACGCCAGCACGCTGTCTGCCAGCACCACTGTAAAACACACGATCACAATCAAAACATATTCTGCATTATTTAGAGTACATGGTGTACTCTACGCAGACTGTGTTGAAAAAGTCTGTAAATTTTTATTAAAAATAAAAAAAGTAATTGTTTTTTTACCATTTCTAGGTTTATTAGTAAATTTTTTTTAAACCGATCCCTATCTAACACAGATTAAAAACTCACTTTACACATTTTCCAAGTTATGAAATTTTTCCTACACATACATACATACCATGATGTCATTTTTCCGTCGGAGTAGGCAGAGAGGACAAAGTACCATACTTTCCTATCTCGATACACATTCTTAGCCTCTTTTACATCCACACACCATCTCAAACAACTTCTACGATTTATCTGACTTTCTAAGTTTCCTTCTGTCAGAATATTATTCACTTGATCCAACCATAATTTCCTTGATCTTCCTCTCATAAGCTTTCCTTTCACATCTATACAGTGCAATATCCGTTTTGTTAGTCTTTTTTAATTAATTCGTTCTACATGCTCAAATTTGCATAATATATATGTTTTTCTAGAACCAATCAATCGCGTAAAGTGTGGTTTCTCAACCTGTGGGTCACGAGCCCCAAGGGGTGAAGGTTAAATATTAGGGGAATAGTGAAAATAAAAATTACTTTTGTGTACAAAAAGGAAATTACCACATTTTTTGAGAAAAACTAACACGTTAATTTAAAAAAATTACATTCCAAGTCAACGATACATATTGTTTATATTTTTATTTATAGTTAAGGCATTAACATTGTGGAGGTTTAAAGACATTGTAATTTGTTTTATCAAACACTGTTTATTCCATTTTTTTGTAATGGTAATACTTAACAACAGTGGTGTGTATAAACTTTTATATGCTGACTGTGATCATTTCTATATAGGAAAGACAGGAAGATCTTTTGAAAAGAGATTTCGTGAACACAAATCCGCCTTAACAAATCCTCTAATTTATTCTAAAATGGCTAATCATTGTCACCGTGAAAACCATACTTTTTCTATCGATGATGCCAAATTCTTACATATCAGTAGTAACAGAAATAAATTGGACAGATTAGAAGCCCTAGAAATTTCTAAGACAATGCATCGAGGTGAACGTCTGGCAAACACATATATCCCAAGAATCTCTCCGCTGATCGCCGAGGTCGTCCCATGCTTCCCTCAACCCCCAGACCCCAGCCCGAATGTTTACCGTTAAGGTGCAATTCCACTGAAGCAACATTTAGGCAACATGTAGCATACGGCATTGACGCATGCTACACACAGTCTTTCAATCGAAGGAACAAGAAGTAAGTATCTTTGTAGCATACTAAATGTTGATTGTTGTTGCCGGGACGCATGCGTCACCTTTCGACATGTTTCAGCGTATCGAACAATGTCGCCGTTATCCAAAAGTCAGCGGATCGGTGCGGCTTGTAGCGTGCGACATGGAGTGAAATATTGATAAAACTACCTTGTTTAGTGAAGATTATCATAATTCACCGGAGTTATGGAATAATAAAATGAGTGATTATAAAGACAACAGGATAAAAAATGAAAACCGAAGCAGTTAGCGAGTAAATACGATAGCACTGTAATCCATGTGGAAAAAAAATCAAGAATTGGCGTTCAGCTTTTCATCATTCTGAGCTTCTTGACTACCAACATATAATTCTCTTCTCCAACACTGTGGCTTTCTTTTTTTTCTACGATTCAAAACTATTACCAAATATGCAGCCGCCGCGATTGTTTGTAATGACATAATGTACCAAACTGACGTTGCCTCCATGGAATTGTTTAAGACGCATGCTACACGTAATTGACGACAAAGCGCATGCGACTCGGGGAGTCAAAATCCGCATACGATATTGATAAAATTTGTGGCACATAGTCGCACACCTAGGAAATATGTCGCATGCCTCATGTCGTTCAGTGTTGCCTTAATCGAATTGCGCCTTTAGAAGCGTGTATCTCGATACCAGTTCGAACAGAATTCAGTTTTGTTTGTGCTCCCCTGAATATGAGGTGAAAGTCTTGAAACAGGTAGGGTTATACCGTTACATAAAGTGGAATAAACAGTATTTGATAAAACAAATTACATATTGTTTACTCTAATGTTTACCTCAATATAAAGTTAATGTTAGTATGTAGTAGGTAACGCAAGTAATGTAATCATAATCAAACTTAGCTCTTCTCTGTCTACCTTGATAAGCAGGTGCCGTGACGGTATGTATTGGTCGAGGACCAAGGCGACACTCACCTACGCTCTTTATGGTGAAGGGGAACTCTATCTTGGGCAGGAGCTGCCTGTGTCTCTTAGGCTTGGTGATGAGGTCCGCAGTCTGCCTGCCCGCATCGGAGCTGTTGTGGGGGAGCGGTGAGACTATCTCCACCACATTGTCGTAGCAGACCAGCACCTGGGAACATGTCAATAAGCATTATAGCATTAATAACTAATTTTCATATAATTTCTACGATTTCTAAGTTTCCATCTTGCAGAGTAGCATTCACTTGATCCAACTATACTTTCAATGGTCTTCCACTCATATTTGCACTATATATCTGTTTTGTTAGTCTTTCTTCGTTTATTCATTCCACATGCCCAAACCATCACAACGAGCTCTTCTTATCTTACATAACACATCAGCCTTAACTTCACAATAATTTCTTATCACTTTATTCCGTATTCTGTCATATAATTTCTTTCCAAGTACAGTACTCGACGGTAAGTAATACACATCGGGCTTAGGAAAGAGACTGTCGACTAACTTGGGCTTTGTAAAGCCGAAGTTAGTCGACAGTCAGTGTTAAGTTAGATGTTGCTTCTTATCTTTGTGGCCGTGCATCAGGGTATTGAATTAAGATTGCCTGGATTTATTGTAAAATACTCACAGCATCCTTTTCCAGCTGCTTGATGCAGACAATATTGCGCACCTTCTCGGTGCGGGGGACGACGGTGGAGGTGCCGCTCATGGGGTCCAACTCGTCCGAGTGGAACCAGGCAGCACCCGAGTTCATGTTGAGCAGGTCCAGGCGGAGGGGGCGGCGGGTGGCACCCACGCACACCAGCGGATACTCCTGCTCCGGCGTGATGATCATCTCGAATGTGTGCAGAGGGGACGGCAGCGGGCACTCGAGGTGCTGGAAGCAAATTGAAGATTCTTTAATACATACATTATACCATCACGCCATTCCCCTGTCGGGGTAAGCAAAGATGATAGAGTGCTAGAATTCCTATTTTGACACATATCCTTTGTCCCTTCTACATTCATACACCTTGTCAAACAACTCCTATAATTTTTCAACTGTTGGTTTTCATTCTTTTATAATATCATTCACTTGATCCAAACATACTTTCCTTGGTTTTCGTCTACCACGCCTTCCGATAAAATTTCTTCATTAATTCACATAGTCTCTCTATCAGGATAGGCAGAAAGGAAAGAGTGTCAGTCTTTCCTATCGCGACACATCTTTCGCCTCTTCTACACCCATACACCTTATACAGCTCCTACGATTCCTCTGACTTTTTACATTTCCTTCTTTGAAAATATCATACACTTTCCACTACCACACCTTCCACTGACATTTGCGCTGTATATTTTTGTTAGTTTTTCTTCGTTCATTCATTCTACATGTCTAAACCATCTCAGAGTGCTCTTCTTCATCTTATTCAATATATCAGCCTTAAGTTCACATTCATCCTTACTCATTTCATTCAATATTCTCTTATACATTGCCACTCCACATAGTCTCCTTAACCCTTCCCTTACGGTGATAAAAATAATACGCGTGTTACGGTGTTGGGTAGTGAGTACGCAATAAAAAATTAGCGATTTTAAATCGGAAAAATAAGAACATTCATAGATAATCCCCTTAATTAATTATAATTGAAGTTAAAAATTATAATAATTGAGATTTATTTGCTAAAAACATTAAAAAACGCTCACGGAACGGGCGTACGTCTAACCTATTTGCAAGCCTAGAGGCAACTAGTGACGCGGAACGTCAGTCACATACCCCGGCGCATACGCCTTTCCTTGCGACGTTGAGACAGTTCAGTTCCTCGCAATTCAGTCTAGTATGCAAGAGTGAGATGCGAATATAGTGTCGCGCTTCCCGCATACTCTTCACCTATCGTCAAGACGAGGCACTCGCCGCGTTTAAATGCGAATTTGTTTTCGATCTTTACAAAACACCTCGATGTAGTCGATAAATTCTGATTATTATTAATATTATTTTTTAAATCAATGCGTAAATATATTATAGAGGAATACCTAAAATGTTAACCTTGTATTTATAATATTTATAGAAATGTACCTACCTGTATACCTACCTAAATGAATTGTCAAAAATAATGAGTGAATTGTTAAAACATAAATAAAATAAATTAAGTATTGTTGATTTAAACATACAGGGTCATTGACCGATCAAGAATCCAATGATTGGCACACATTTCAATGAGTGCCAATCATTGGATTCTTGATCGGTCAATGACCCTGTATGTTTAAATCAACAATACTTAATTTATTTTATTTATGTTTTAACAATTCACTCATTATTTTTGACAATTCATTTAGGTAGGTATACAGGTAGGTACATAATCACGTCGGGGTCACCAATATAACGGTGTATTGCTATCGGTGTAGCGTGTGTCTTATTAGGACGTGCTGATGATTTTGATAGCGACATCGTTCTCTTCGTTTAAGTTGATTCTGCGTTAATTCTCGTACAGAATCATCAATATAGCGGAGTGCTTATTTCTATAAGCCATGATGATCTTGATTTGTTGTCAATAAATATCGGTTTATTTATAGACTCAGGAATGCGGATATATTTCGATAAGCGGACGGTAGGTAAATAAATAAATAACAAAGTTTGACAGTTCTGAATGATAGACAAATAAAATGTATCTTTATTTCGCATAGTACAGACAATTTATACCAGTGAGTGAATACATGGGTTATATATATATCTGCCTCGCTCTATCACATGGACGGGAGGTAGGATAATTATTTACATTTGGAGATCGCTAGCCAATTTGCACGCTGTAAATAGTAAATATTGTCGTTGTTTGAAATGTGTGCCAATCATTGGATTCTTGATCGGTCAATGACCCTGTATGTTTAAATCAACAATACTTAATTTATTTTATTTATGTTTTAACAATTCACTCGTTATTTTTGACAATTCATTTAGGTAGGTATACAGGTAGGTACAGAAATATTGATGGTTATTAGAAGCAACGTGTAGAAGATACCCAACACAAGGGAAGGAAAGGTTAATGCACCCACTTTCACAGTATTTATTCAGCTCTTCTCAATCTGTGATACATCAACGATACCCCTAATATTTCAGTCAATATAATTATAGGCAACTTGAACACACTGAATTCACGGTGGTTCACTTTGATGGTCAAAATCTCAGCAGCTAACCTAAGAATCTTTCATGAACAGCTGAAAGAGAATATATTTAATTCCTGCTATTTTAATTTCCAACAGTTGACTGCAGTTAAGTGCGAATCAAGTTTTATGACGAAAAGAAAGCTTCTCTCTTAAGAAATCTTGTATAAATATTAGCGGAGTTCCGCAAGGATCTGTTTTTGGACCGGTTCTTTTAATTTAATATAAAACAGAACTTGACGTGATATTCTTCAGGTAAGATCTTCTCTTACTATTGACCGGAACCTAGCAAAATATAGTTTTTACGATGTTAGGTGGAATGTTTACCTTCAACAGCATGAACTTGTGCAGAGGGTCATACCACTGCATGAGGAAGAGGCCTTGCGCAGTGGCCCCGCACAAGTACTTGTAGCCGTTGTACGGGTTCCTGCCCACAGTGCACTTGTTGCAGCCTGGAAACATACACAGTATTTTATTTAACATTATCATCGTCTTAACACATTGACCGCCTTGTCAGTCACGGGTGACTGACACTGGAATACTCCAATGGGGTGGGGCTATGTCTGTCACCAGTGGCTGACACTGAGTACCTACTTTAACTTGCCATTCAGTGCTGTCAGTCACGAGTTCTGTGTTAAACGTTACTGGGATTGCTTGACGCGGCCCTTCCGCATGTTACCGCAACTTGGCCTCAGAGTTATTTTATGACAAAACTTGTTGGCAGAGAACGTGTTAATCTAAAGTTATGGTTATTGAGAGAGGAAGTAAGAGTGTGTGTCAAACAAAAGTGAAAAACGAAATAAAGTCGAGGAAATTTTGTATCTTGGAAGCATGTTTACATCGGATGGCCGCGCTAAGTGTGATATTGATAGAAGATAAGCAGCGAGGACAAGGGTGGGGAATTACTTGTCTGAACCATCTTAATGCTTCTTTTTAATCTTGCTTAAAACGTCCGTTTTATTCATACATCCATTTCTGATATCTTCATTGCTCCGTCTTTCGTGCATTGACCTTTAATAAATTTTTCTTATTCCACGCATTTCCACAGCATTAATCTTAATTTTAATAATAAACAACATGAATAGGATTTGGAAGGCGACTGGATTCAGCGTCACAACAAAATGCCGCCTGTTTAACGCATGTGTCATCCCGATCCTCCTGTGCGGCTGTGAATCTTGGCACTTCACCAAGGCTCAGGAGCGCAGGATACTTAGTATTGAAAACATGTGTCTCAGGAGGATATTGGGAATCAGGTGGTATGACCACGTAACAAACGACGCTGTAGGCCGGCGCACCCGGCAGGGGTCTGTCGTCTCTGTAATTCGGGAGAGGCGATGGTCCTGGCTGGGACATGTTCTGAGAATGCCCGATGATAGTTGGCCGAGGAGAGAGCTGTTTTCTTAATTTTATCCTTCTTTTGCCAAGTGAAGAAATCAATCTTCACTTCTATACCAATACACCATTACGTATTATAATACAGTAAAAGTATAACAATGATAATTCGAATTGTTTGCCATTTTCTAGATCCCAAAATCGACTTTTCATTACAAATTCTACTGATAATTCGAAAAATCGCGTATTTCGTAATGTTTAGTTCTAATTAGAAATTATCCACACAAATCATGGATCCACACAGTACCAGCCTGGACGGCAGAACCACAGGTGGGATGATCGTAGTACTGTGCACCAGCGAGCAGTTCAATATTCGGGGCTCCCCCTATATCCAAAGACACAATATCAAATTTCACACGCATTGGCTACCCATGAAAGACAAAATGTATTCTTTTTACTATTAAATATGTTGTTATGTCTTACTATTGTCCAAATATGTCTACAAAATTTTATTTGATTTAAATTATTTTTATAGTAAGAAAAAATGGCCACAATATTCCTAGCAGTTAAAAAGTGCAGTGCAAATACATTTTTTTTTAGTGATAATTTGTAATTAGAATTTTTTGTGGAATTCGGTTCCCGAATTAACGGATTAATTTCGAATTAACGGATTTTTACTGTATGTAACGCGTTCCGCGAAGCGGATTTTCAAGTCGGTTGAACAGGAAAAAGTCGCAGGGAGCCAGATCAGGTGAATTCGAAGGCTGCTGGATAGTATTCGTGTTGTTTTTGGTCGAAAACTCACGGGAATCATGTCTTTCGCAATTTCCTTTTTTACATGAAATTGAGGTCTTTCGGCACCAGTTTTGCAGCGACATGTCTGAGGCCCAAATCACTAACCAAAATGTCTTGAGCGGATCCATAACCGATGTTCAAGTCCTCTGCCAGCTCTCTGATGGTCAATTTGCGGTTTTCGGCCAACATTTCTTTGATTTTATCGATGTTTTCATCGGTTTTTGACTGCCACTGCGTTAGTCATCCTCAACCGATTCACGACCACTTCTGAAGCATTCGTGCCACCAAAAAACACTTCTCCAACATTTCCAAGGTCTGCGGACCGTTAAATCCGTTTTTCACACAAAATTTAATGAGTTGCTCATTGATACACAGTTGATGCCATTTTCAAACTTGTAAAAAATCGAAAACACGCACAAAGGTAGATGTACTCAGTACAGCGTAACTTTTACAAATGTCAAGCTATGACGCTGAAATTTGGAGGGAAGTGTCAATGATAGAAGTGTCAATGATAGATGTGTTTTTTTTGTTATCTAACAAAAAAAAAAAAATCCAATCGGGTGACTGACACGGTGGCCGGTCCTAAAACTTTTTGATCAAGGTAGTATGTGCTCCATAGTAAGTCTACTTGGCTAAATGTGGTAATATTTTGTAATATACAAATATATATTGAATTTAAATATACATATTAATATTAAATCATTTTAAACAATTACTCTGTTATTATTTCTACTGCTTTTTTGTATCTTCATGTAAGTTTAAGATAAAGTTTTGTATTTTTGTCAATAATTTTAAGAACTTGTATAACTTGGAATGTGTATTTGTATGTAAAACACACTGCTGTGTCGTAAATTGAATAAATAAATATACCAGCATGTGAGGCTGTATTGGTTAATTTCATTATGTCAGAGAAGCTTTAAGGTTATCAAAGCTATCTAGTTTAAGACAGGATTTACAATATACAGAATGGGTTTAACTACCTTTGGTGTCGGGCACCCGGGTGGTGAGGGCAAACTTTCTTGGCACGAGACGCTCAGGCATGCGCTGCACCCTCAGAGAGAACCTGTTGGTATGGCGGCCCTGCAGCGCTAGCAGGTCATGCCTGTACAGCTGTTGGCTTTTACCTGCAATCATTAAATTAAAAAGTTGTACGAATGTGGAAGAGGCTAAGGGTGTGTAACGTGATAGGAAAGTCTAGTGTTTGGTCTTCACTGTCTACCCTGAAAGGGAAATGGTATGATGACATGATCTGTCAAGACTGCATGCTTATTGAAGTGCACACAACGAACCATGACAAGTACAGATGTTCTCCGTCCACAGGACAGTCATACTTGATCGCAAGGGATTCGCTATCTATTCATTAATCACTTCATTGTAAAACAATCTGGCGGGTTTATTGCCATGTGGCAATCTCTTCAGACAAAAGTAAATACAGGAAGTTACATGGTCGCAAAAACGATATAAATAAAAATGAGATATCATCAATTAAAGGATGAGGAAGAGATGTTGGAGAGGAAAGTAAAATCAGGAATGAAGTACGTTATAATCTAACGTTAGTTTGTGACTGGTTCCAGAGTCTCACTGCATGGACATTAACCCTTCCCTTACGGTGATAAAAATAATACGCGTGTTACGGTGTTGGGTAGTGAGTACGCAATAAAAAATTAGCTATTTTAAATCGGAAAAATAAGAACATTCATAGATAATCCCCTTGAAGTTAAAAATTATAATAATTGAGATTTATTTGCTGAAAATATTAAAAAACCATCTGAAAACATTAAAAAACGCACACGGAACGGGCGTACGTCTAACCTATTTGCGAGCCTAGAGGCAACTAGTGGTGCGGAACGTCAGTCGCATACCCCGGCGCTTACGCTTATGCTTGCGACGTTGAGAAAATTCAGCTCCTCGCAATTCAGTCTAGTATGCAAGAGTGAGATGCGAATATAGTGTCGCGCTTCCCGCATACTATTCACCTATCGTGAAGACCCAAGATCGAGGCACTCACAGCGTTTAAATGCGAATTTGTTTTCGATCTTTACAAAACACCTCGATGTAGTCGATAAATTCTGATTATTATTAATATTATTTTTTAAATCAATGCGTAAATATATTATGGAGGAATACCTAAAATCTTAACCTTGTATTTATTATATTTATAGAGATATTGATGGTTATTAGAAGCAACGTGTAGAAGATACCCAACACAGGGAAGGAAAGGTTAAAGGACGATGTAAAAAAAAAAGAGCGGTAAACTGGGAAAGTCAATAAATCACCTCTGTTTGAGCGTAGCGCAAGTCTATGATGGGAAAGATGTTGAAAATTTTCTACGAAATAAGAGGGGGCGGTGGGACATTATACAATAGTTACAGAATCGCACTTACCGGAAAGAGACATGAGCACATCCTTGATGACGTGCATCCACAACGTCTTACGTGGACAGAGCTGTTCCATAGCTGTCTCGTGCAATTCGTTCAAGTTCAAAGTGTAGATACCTTCATCGGCCCCTGAAACATAATGACACTGAATTAGTTTACGAAAGTTTGGACTACGAGTGAGTTGAGGAATTCTGCTATTCGGGTGGTACTTTCACAGGTAATGGAAGAATTAAGAGGGATATCGAACTACGTGGAAAAATATATGAGGTGACGGTGTATATAACAAACTCGTTCGAGGAGTTGTGAGCTGTCCAGCATTACTACAAAGATGCGCGTTAAATGTTCCTAACAATTACACTAGACTGCGCCGGCAAGAACTGTTCTCAATAACATACGCAAGAACGGGTCTTCCAGCCGCTATGCCTGTTGGAAGGGCCTTAACTCTTCTGAACGGGACGGGACTGCTTCGGATATTGACATATTTCATATCACATTAACAAAAGCAAAAGTAAATTATCTTCTTAGATTAAGCGCGTTAGAAGGCACTCATCAACATACCTAAATGACTGTGAATATATGTGTATAATATGTTTGTGTGTATATACTCGTTTGTATGCATATGCATTATTTTTTATTTTATATAATTTTTTAATTTTTTTCTATGTAATTTTTCTTCTTTTTTAATGTCTTGTATTTTTCAAAGTAATTGGGCTAAGCCTGTTTTGAGAAAAATAAATTAATATTTAAAAAAAAAAGAAGTTTTATGAAAAACTGTATGGATATAGAACTTCTCCTATAAGGTGCATGGCTGCTCGGTAACTCATTGGATTTCCGTGCGGAAGGTTGTCGGTTTGAATCCCGTGCTGTGCTACTTCCCTCGAATGACATTTTTTCCCACCGGTATTCAACGATATAAAGACTCCTATGATTTAGGTCATATCCTTTCAAAAAAGGGAAAAAACATACCGGTGTGCTCCGACCATCGCACTTCAATGTGCCATTGGATTCAGTGCAGTTGTGTGGCCGGTGAGTTTGCTGGTGTGCAACGGGTCACTCACTTAACCCTTATCTTGGCAAAGTTCAATTTATCCAAATTTTAACCTTTATCTTTGCAAAGTTCAATTTATCCAAATATTAGGTCCCCACATACGAAACCGGCGTTTTGCCATACTGGCAACTTTGATCTCAAATATCTTCTCTTTGGTTAGGAATTTCAAATTCAAATTTATACAGCTATTTACTCAAGTATTTGTGTTTCGAAAATTATAATTAATTTGTTTTTTCCTCAATTGTTTTTTTTCTTTGCGTCACTCAGATTACAAAATGGAAAACTTGAAATATCGCGTTATTTACGAGTACGAGTTCCACCGTGGCACCAGTGCTGCAGAAACGGCTCGAAGGATTAATGATGTGTATGGCGACGGTGCCGCAAAAGAAAACACAGTGCGTTTTTGGTTCCAACGTTTTCGTTCTGGAAATTTCGACCTGCAGAACAAGCCCGGTGGACGGCCGGAGACCAAAGTTGATAATGAAGAATTGAAGGCTATTGTGGAAGCGGATCCATCGCAAACCACGTCCGAGTTAGCTGCAGGCTGCGGTGTTAGTGATAAAACTGTTTTAATCCACTTGAAGCAAATTGGGAAGGTGAAAAAGCTTGAAAGGTGGGTACCTCACGAATTGAGTGAAGCAAATCAACAAACGCGCGTTGACTGCTGCGTTGCATTACTCAACCGGCACAATAATGAAGGGATTTTGAATCGAATCATTACCTGTGATGAAAAGTGGATCCTGTATGATAATCGGAAGCGCTCATCGCAATGGCTGAACCCTGCCGAACCAGCCAAACCATGCCCCAAGCGAAAATTGACTCCAAAAAAGTTACTTGTGAGCGTTTGGTGGACTAGTGCTGGTGTCGTTCACTACAGCTTTCTTAAATCTGGCCAGACGATTACGGCAGATGTCTATTGTCAGCAACTGCAAACCATGATGGAAAAGCTAGCTGCTAAACAACCGAGGCTGGTTAATCGCTCTAGGCCACTGCTGCTTCATGATAACGCTAGACCACACACTGCACAACAGACGGCTACCAAATTAGAAGAGCTTCAATTGGAATGTCTAAGACATCCACCGTACTCTCCGGACCTTGCCCCAACAGATTACTATTTTTTTCGAGATTTGGATAACTTCTTGCAAGGGAAAAAATTCAACTCCGATGGGGCAGTCCAAACCGACTTCAAAGATTTTATTGATTCCCGTCCGAATGGTTTTTTTAGTAAAGGGATCGATGAACTACCTATGAGATAGCAAAAGTGCATAGATAGCAATGGTACATACTTTGATTAAATAAATATATTATATTAAAAAAAAATCAACTTTATGTTCCTCCCAAACAAAACGCCAATTTCACATGTAAGGACCCAATATTAAGGTTTTTTTTGGTGTTTCCTTGTTATATGGTAAGTTATGAAGGAAAATTGAGGAAAAAAACTTTTCCTTATAGGTTTTTTTGTATGTAACACCCACGTTACATTGCCAAAATATCAATTTTTATAAGACACAAAAAGCGCTATAAAATGATTCAATAATCTAAAACAAGAACAACATTTACATAGTTGAATTATCAACAAATAAAATGGTGTGAATAATTTTTCTCGACATGTAGTGATTAATAAGATATTTATAGACCAGACTAAAATAATTTAAAAAAAATCTGGGTTCGAACCCGCAACCTCCGGATTGGCAGACAAGTGTCTTACCACCAGGCCATGGAAGTTGTCACGTATGCGTCACCATAAAATATGATTGATACATTTTCTTGTTATTTGGTATTTTTTTATGTATCATATAAATTCTTATGTTTGTTGATGTACGTACTGTGTCCCGACGGTAATGAAATGTTCCTTATGCGTGGCCTCCACAAGAGCTAGTATCAAAAGTCGGCCGGCCCATACATGCGAAAACTTGTGAGAATTGTGATATCTCACAAATCATGACGGCATGCACAGGCGAAAACAGGCGCTTGCGATGATTGATTGGCCCCATATAAGGAGCGCCAAATGTAAAAAAATACATTCTCTCAGTTCACTCCAGTCTACTGTCTTTTACTTGCGACCAACTACTGCCTACTAAATCTCTTCTCACCCTGCTACTTTTCACCGGAAAGCATCTAGTTAGCTGAACTCTCCGAGCATTGAGCGGCAGCCACCCACCTATTCTACAGTCTTTGTACCGGTGCCGTACATTCATCCGATTACAATTAAACTAAGGAATAAAAGGTAACAAAGTTAGTTACTTGTTCTACGGATATTGCGGGGAGATTGTGAAGTCTAAATTTTATTGAAAGGCAGTGAATCACTTACCGATAAGGATATGCTGATCCCTGGTGTCCGGGTGTATCCAGGAAGCGGTGCAGTTAATCTTCAGAGGACACCCATTGAAGACCTAAACACACACACAAGAACATTAAAATAATAAGAATTAACATAATAAATAAAATAACAAATACAAGAGAAAAGACAGTAAGGTCAAAGTTAACAAAGTACGTGTGAAGCCAATCGTGACTTATGCCAATCATCCTGTCATGTAGCTCATGATTGAGTATCGTGACACCCATGATGACTCCTCTTCATATATCCCTGCACTCTGCCGCTCGAAGGACAGTTGTTAAGGGTAGTCCAGTTGCGTTTCTCACTTGGTCATCCAACGCTTTGGGATTCTTACTCTTGTGCGTCGTCCTTCCACGTTTCCAGTCACCACATACCTCTCCGAATTGGCTCCTTGGCCCCGAACAATGTGCCCAAAGATCAGAGGACTCGTTAATGGTATATTGTCAATTATTTCATTTATTTTATTTTTATTTAACACTTTTATTGCAAATACAATCTGGCGGGCTTATTGCCAGGCGGCAATCTCTTCCAACGAACCAGAAAAAAGTAAATGAAGCAAGTTATCTCTCTCTCTCTCTCTCTCTCTCTCTCTCCCTGGCTCCATCCCAACTCATTGTCTGCGAAGCCTGTTGGGGTCAGCTCTCCTCATCCTCAGGTTGTATGCTCTTCTGTCCCGGACTACGTCCCCCAGGCCGTGCCTCTGCATCAGGTTATTTTTTTGCACCACCCATGAATTCTTTGGTCTTCCTCTGGTTGTTATTCGAGGAAGATCCATGGAGATTGCCTGGTTCACAATGTGATCGGGTGCTTTGCGTCCAAAGTGCCCATACCATCTCAATCGCCTCTCCTCCATTTTACTGTTGATATCTGTAACACCTAGGCTTCCACGAATGCATGAGCTTCTTATTTTGTCTCTTAGGTACACACCAGCTGACCATCTTAGCATGCGCATTTCAGCAGTTTCTAGTTGCCTAGAGTAAGAGTTATACATCGTCCAGCATTCGGAGCCATAGAGGAGTGCAGGTCTGACAATCGTTTGGTATACTTTTCCTTTTAACTTTACTGGCATTTTCAGATCACATAGAACTCCCGTCATTGATCTAAACTTCATCCATCCCACACTAATTCTATGTGTTACATCTGCTGCAAATGAAGCAAGTTATACAGTCGAATAAATCATTACATGGCCGAAGACAATATTGTCTTCCAGTCATGCTCTTCGATATGTCCGAATCACCAATTCGTATATGTTGAAGGGTTCCATACAAAAGAAAAGAAAGGTTTAACCTGTATAAAATATATAAGTGTACCTTTGAGAAGCACGCCCCCATATGCACCTTGGGCGTGGGTGGCAGCCCGTTAGTGTTAGGTCGTGGTGGAGTGAGAGCGCGACTTCGATGGCCACGGTGTGAGCGGCGCGGGGGCACCGGAGGAGACACCACGTCGGGAGCTGCATTGCTGCCGCCTGCAGAGAACACAGAAGTTACCTTTTACCACCAACCACATAAGAAATAATCAATTGACTCGAGTCATTCTGTAGAACTTAAAGTAATAACTGGTCTCACTGACAACTCAATAGTAGCAAAGTATCGCTAGGGTCAAAATGTTATTTTTTTGCTTTCAGTATTGTATTGACGTATTATTGGATTATTCTGAAAACAATGGCAGATTTTAACCTTTCCATTCCTGTGCTAAAAAAAATCCGCCCGTTCCGGTGTTGTGTATTCAATACACATGCAAAAATGAGCGATTTAAAATCGGGAAAATAAGAATATTCTTAGCTAATCGCTTAAATTATTAAAATTTGAAGTCAAAAGTGATAGATAATAATTGAAATTTAATTGCTGAAAACATGAAAAAAAACCATCCGCCAACGTTCACAAAGCTCTACTGAAAGCTGTCGACCTACTGAGCGAGAGAAGCGAGCGAACCGAGATTCTATTTCTCACGTTCCCATATACCGAAGTAGAGTGAGAGTGAGACGTGAATAGCGTCGCTTCCTCACCCATAGAGGTTTTTAGAATGAATATACCTACGTCACACGTTTGATTGTATTGGTGAATTTATTCCCGATTTTCGCAAAATCTCTGATGTGTCCGATAAGTGCTAATTATTATTAATATTATTTTTTCATTCAATGCGTAAATGTATTACGGAGGAATACCTAAAATCTGAACCCAGTATTTATTATATTTATAGAGATATTAAAGTTTTTAGAAGCAATGTGTACTAGTTACACATCACAGGACAGGAAGGGTTAATATTACAGTGGAACCTCGGTTTTCGAACTTAATTAGTTCCAGAAGGCTGTTTGAAAACCGAATAAATCTTTCCCATAAGTAATGTAGATTGGATTAACATGTTCTAGTAATAAACAGATTAAATAAATGAAAATTTAACTACACTCGATCTGCACCGAGGAGAGCTGATGGCGTAAGTGGAAGGTGGTGAGGCAGGTGGAGAGAAGAAGATATGGTATTGTTTGGGAAGGGAATCACCTTGCATAAAAACGTCAGGTAACTGACCCCTTCTGGGGTTCTTTCTCTTTTCTGTCTCATTAACCTTTCCTTCCCTGTGTTGGGTATCTTCTACACGTTGCTTCTAATAACCATCAATATCTCTATAAATATAATAAATACAAGGTTAAGAATTTAGGTAATCCTCCATAATATATTTACGCATTGATTTAAAAAATAATATTAATAATAATCAGAATTTATCGACTACATCGTAGGTGTTTTGTGAAGATCGGAAACAAATTCGCATTTAAACTCTGTGAGTGCCTCGTCTTGACGATAGGTGAAGAGTATGCGGGAAGCGCGACACTATATTCGCATCTCACTCTTGCATACTTCACTGAATAGCGAGGAGCTCAATTGTCTCAATCGTCGCAAGCGTAAGCCACGCCGGGAGTAAGCAGTAGCTTTTGGGCTTGCAACCAGACTAGACCTACGCCCATTCCATGAGCGTTGTCAGATGGTTTTTTAATGTTTTCAGCAAATAAATCTCAATTATTATTTCAATTACAATTAATTAAGGGGATTATCTATGAATGTTCTTATTTTTCTGATTTAAAATCGCTAATTTTTTATCGCGTACTCACTACCCAACGCCGGAGCGCGCGTTTCAATTTTAGCACCGTAAGGGAAGGGTTAAAAACGTGTCTAATGAATATTGATTTTGCCTTTTTTTTTAAAAATATATCTGAAGTTAGACATGGCACTGTCAGATGTGAGATGTTCGAGAACCGAGGTACCACTGTATTTACATTTAGTTTATTTTTCTGATGCCAAGTGACCGAAAATCCCTCCAAGGGATTTAGTATCAATGTCATAAAATAATTAATTTTGTGTTGACGTTATCTCTTACTAAATCTGCTCTGATTTCCATAAGACATTTTTTTATTTCAGTTTTATATTTATCGTATATTTTGATATCTCTAAGGCTTTAGATATATATTGGGTGTTAACATAAGTTGTGTCCGTTTTTTTCAATTTAAAAATGAGCACCAAAAGTAAAACAAAATAGTAAAGGTTAACCACCGTACCCTTCAAACCACCGTAGAATTGGCTGAGCAGATGAATTGTAGTCACATGACTGTATACCGCCATCTTAAATCAATGGGAAAAGTTCACAAGTTCGGCGCTCGGGTTCCACATGTTTTGAGTGAAAACAACAAAAATCAACGTTCGACAATTTTTGCTGGTTTGCTCGCACGTCATCGAGCTACGCATGGCCACAAGCAAAAGGTTCCTTTACCGCATCATTACTGGTGATGAAAAATGGTTTGTAAATGGTGATGAAAAATGTTTGAAGGAGATCTTCATGAATAATATGGTTTAAGTGGTCCTCATCGAAGTCCACTGGTCGTCCGGAACGCTCCATGTCTTTCAGGTCGAAATTACCGTCTTTGAAACGCAAAAACCAACGACGAGCTGTCCTTTCATTCATAGCATCTTCACCGTACACTTCGCAAATATCGCGAGCATCTTTGGCAGCTTTATTCCCTCGATTGAACGTGAACAGAAGGAGGTGTCGAAAATGTTCACTTTTGTCTACTTGACATTCCATTTTGAAGGCTTGTAATCAAATAAAATAATATATGTAACGTAAAAGCAAACACAATATCTTGTAGAGCAGAAAATTATCTTTCGAATGACGTATAACCTTTACCATTTTGTTTTACTTTTGGTGCTCATTTTTAAATTTGGAAAAAAATGGACACAACTTATGTTAACACCCAATACTATGCGAGCTTGTATGCTCATAATCATATAGAAAAACACGGCTATCAAATTTAATCCGGAGTTGATAATTCACACTGATTTCGCAAAAATATTACTGATAGAGTTCATTCAATTCAAAGTACGAGGCATATCCAGAAAGTAAGTGTACTGAATTTTTGTAGGTTATAATTTTTTTTATTTAAACAAAAAAATTACGTGGTTACCGTATTACATATGTAAGCTATTTTTCGACATAGTCGCCATTCCTCTCAATGCAGGTGGTGAAGCGGGGTGTCAACTTTTTGATGCCTTCCTCGAAGTAGTTTCCCGCCAACCCCTCCGTCCACCTCCTCCTTTACCTCGTCGTCGGTTGAGAAAACCTTTTTCCACCCATGTGCAGCTTCAGGGTGGTAAAGAGATAGTAATCTGAAGGTGCTAGGTCAGGGGAATGCGCGGGATGGTTCAGGACATCCCATTTAAACGAGGCGAGCAGTTCCTTCGTGGCGTTGGCCGTGTGTGGTCTGGCATTGTCGTGCAGCAGGCAGACTCACTTTGTCAGCATGCCTCTCCTCTTGTTCTGAATCGCCCTCCGCAATTTTTTTACGGTCTCACAGTATCTTGCAGAGTTGATGGTCTCCCCTTGAGGCATATATTCAATTAAAATTATGCCTTGACAGTCCCAAAACACGGATGCCATTATTTTCTTGGCTGAAATTGTGGTTTTGAACTTTTTGGCGGAGGGTGAAGAGGTGTGATGCCACTGTTGAGACTGCCTTTTGGTATATAAAATAAAATCCATCCGGTCGTGAGAGCCTCAGTACACTTACTTTCTGGATACGCCTCGTATATTCGATTCGAAGTACATTTCAATACATTTGAAGCCTTGAAATGTTCATTCTTCGAATCCACTGGAGTGTCATGTCACAAACGTTTCGGTCCTGCAACGCTCCAACTGTAAGCCTGTAGAGAATATGGTCGTAAAGGCGAAATTGTGGTGGATCAGACGTGTGATACACGTCCCCGCATCTACGATCGGACTGTTTCTGTTTTTACAGAAGATCACATGATCGACGTACGTGGAAGAACAGCTCAAGATTCACATAATTAAAATTTCATTACTTTAGTTGGGCCAATGGTATTGATTAATTTGTAGTCAATATTTTAGTGAGCGCATTTCGAATCATACGAAATACATACCCTAGTTTTCTGATTTTTGTGCTCAAAGCGTTAGTATGAACCTCCCAGCGAAGAAACTGACCAACAAAAACTCCAAGATACTTTATACTGTCAACCCTTTCCAAAGGAACACAACTACAGTCAGCCAAGGGTGAACAAGTGTGGAGTGTTATGTATTTATTTGTAGGTGCTTGAGTTTTTGTAGCGATGCTAAATGTGATGTATTTAATTTAGGGTTAATAAATTTGAGTCCATCCATTCCTTAACCTGTTCACCGCGTTAAAAATCAAATTCCACGAATCCTGTGCGCGGCACAATTTCAGCGTTTTTTAATTTCTAAGTTTAAACACATATTTTGTTTAGAACCACTGATATTTGATTACAACACCAAGTAAACATGACACTAAAGTAATTTTCTGATACTAAATAATAGTCATTACTCTTAAGGAGACTCATTAAATAAAGGAGATAAACTAAACATTACGTAAAATAAACAAAGGAATGCTACGATCAAATCAATGCTTCATGACACTCACCCGATCAAATGCATATAGCACTAGTAATGTTTATTTACGTAAGAGAGACTTAGTAATGTTTATTTACGTAAGAGAGACTCATCGCAGGACTCGATCCGCGCGACAGGTCGTTAATGCTGGAAATATTGAGAAACCAAAAAAATTCGGCGCTCTGTTTATTCAACAATATCTCATAAACTAATATATTATTTGACAAGGTTTTCAGAGATGTCGCTAGAATAAAGATTATTTTAAATTTTAGTTCAATTTTTATTCCGGTTTTGCAAATTTTTTTTTGAGTATTTGCGATTTGAAAGTTTGGATTGTCGTCAGATCACAGGCGTTTGTGCTTCCCGCGGGGAACACGTTAACTATACGCAATACTTTGTTTGCCTTTGAAAATACATACGTAATAGAGTGAATGGTTGGTTATATATTTACTTACTGACGGGAGTATTTCTAAAGAAGGAACGTTAGTTGCTCACAATATAATCTTGATCCCAATATTAGTTATTTGGCTAATCTTTTTATTATTGGTCAATCATTATGAAGTCTGCGCAAGCAAACTCGTGGTATAATTCCAGTTATGTGGAAATCCAGGCTCGTAGATGTCAGAATTATAAAAAATAAAACAGGGAACAAAATATCTCACCATTAGTCTCTGTCTTCGCCTTGTCCCTTTGACTGTCGGAGAGACTCCTCTGCCTCTGGCCGCTGCCGTCCAGTCTCTCCCTCCCTCTGCCGTGCATCTCTACGGGGTTGGAAGACCGAGAGCTCGACACACTAGCCTCGGTCAAGTTGAAGATCTCGTCCACGGACGCAGATGCCTTCCTTCTTATCTCTGTTTCGGATTCTTTATCCAATTCGCAGACACAAAACTGGCTTAAATCCATTAAGCCGGCATTTTTCGAACTCTGGTCTCCGTTCAAACTCGAAACTTGGTTCCTAGTGTGATCGAAAACTGAGTCAGAACTGTGACGTCCGTGTTTCTTCGTGATTCGTCTGTCACTTTCCGTATTCCCGTGCAATCCCGTCACGGAATAGGCGCTACGTATTCTCCTATCAATTTCATTGTCCATATTTAATGAGAGATCTATCCTTTTGCATAGATCGTCTTCAAATAGTGATGAACTATCGTTGTGATTCGTCTCTTTTCTTCTACCGCTCAATCTGATGTCTTGGTCGACTAAGTGCAAACTGTTCGCTATTTGTAGAGCTCTGAAATTTGACACGGAAATCTTTTGTTTCTTACACATATCACAGAACACGATCCCGGAGGAATTTTCATCATTCTTAGTCGTACTATTTGCCGTTCTATTTTGCTGCTGCAAATTGTCTCTTCTGCATCCGTTGCAAGGGCATTTTTTATCAGATGCCGAAACGGACTGTTGCAAATCACTCAGAGCTCCGGAGAAATTTGGTCTCTGGAACGATTGGTTCGAATTGGGATCTTTCGCGGGACACTGTCCACAATTACAACCGTTATCCAAAGTTTTCACCTGCGACGACACCATTGGAGAATTGACAATCGCATCGCTACCCGGTTGATCAGCGAACATTATATCGTTTCCGTAACCGGTCATTCTAGATGCTAAATGATCGCCGCTCGAGATAGACGACTTCGAAACTTCTCTAGCCATTTGAGCGCCATCTTGTTCTCTCGGTTGCTGACATCCATTTCGGCACTTGTCCCTTAGCACTAGGTCGTTGTGATGGATCGTGGGTTTGTGATCGTTTGGCGGTGTCGCATGTAAATAATCGTGTTTTAATTTTATACATTGTGACAAGTGACGATCGTACAGACTGTTCACCGATTGTTGATCATTCTTTGCTGATGCGGCATCATTCGTTAGGGGGAGAGTTGCCCTGTGAAAAAATAAATAAGAAGAATTAATATATGTATATATTTTTAATCCGTGAATATTATTTGAGAGAATTAAATGGAATAAATGCAGGCAGGTATAAAGTGAGTGCATTCAGCGACACAGCGGAGAATGTATTGGTTTCTGGAAAAGCTGGGGGTCTGTGCACCGGACTGTTTAGATACACTATCTCGTAAGGCTGTGGAATTTTAAAATGTTAAACGGGAAGATAAAGTTGTGAAAAGTCAACAGGTAAAGCAATCAAAAGGAATTATGAATTAGACTTTAGTTAGAAATAACAAAAGGCCTCGAATGCCATTCTCATTTCGGATCCTCAACTTGATAAATGGCCAATGATTTTTATTATTTATTCATCTAAATTGTTCATCTTTTTAAAACCTATGTACATATTTTTAAAACCTATTTATGAATCTTTGGGTGCCCCCTAAGTTTGCTAGTTAGCTAATGTGGCTCTGGATATACCTGGAAATTTTCAATGATGACAGAGTTTAATTATAAAGGTGAAATTCTATTTTTTAGTACTTGTAATAAATCCAATTGACTTATGACAACGCCACACATCCAAAATGGCAATTGAAATAAACTGCTTTGTTTTTTAATTTCATTGCTTTGTTTTTTTAGTTTCATTGTTTTGTTTTTTTTAGTTTCAATGCTTTGTTTTTTTAGTTTTATTGTTTTTTGTTTTTTTTAGTTTTATTGTTTTGTTTTTTAGTTTAAAATAAACATTATTTTTATTTGTATTCACCACTGTCTTATTTATATAGTTCTTTACCTGTTTCATTTATTAAGATCATTACACTTTTTTTTTATTTATTTAATATCAACCTCTCTCTTCTTCATTAGGTTCACAAATTTCTAGACTCCAGTCTATTTTCAATGCAGTTGCTAGGCTGATATATGGTAGTCATAAATATTGTCATATAAGCCCGCTTCTAAATTGTCTACATTGGTTCAAGTGCCGCAAGTGGATTGATTGATTTCAAACTTTATCTTCATGTATTCAAGTCCCTCAATGGGGAGCCTCCATTGTATCTTTCCAATATGTGTCTGTATGTTATATTTTTTATATTTTATTTATAGTTAAGGCATTAACATTGTGGACGTTTAAAGACATTGTAATTTGTTTTATCAAACACTGTTTATTCCACTTTATGTAACGGTGTAATTGGACAGATTAGAGGCCCTAGAAATTTCTAAGTCAGTGCATCGAGGTGAACATCTAGCAAACACATATATCCTAAAAATCTCTTCGCTGCTCGCCGAGGTTGTCCCTTGCCTCCCCCAACCGCCAGTCTCCAACCCGAATGTTTACCGTTAGAACCGTGTATCTCGGTACCAGTTCAAATATAATTCAGTCTTGTTTGTGCCTCTAATCTGTCCAATTTATTTTGTACTCCCCTGATGATGAGGTGAAAGCCTTGAAACCGGTAGGGTTATACCGTGTTTGATAAAACAAATTACAATATCTGTATGTTACTTTGGACAGGAGTAGAACTTTGATGTTAATTTCATCTTTGTCTAATAAATAGATTCCTTTGAATCAAACCAATGGGGGATGGGGAGTATAACGGTTTTCGCCCTTGTTGGTCATGTGTCGTGGAGTGATCTGTCCATAACACTTAGAAGCAAATTGTGTGTATACAGCTTTAGGAAGCACTTGAACACAACTATTTTGAGAGATTTTATAAAAATGTATGATTATATATGAACAATACACATTAAACTACACTCCATCTAAAGGTGAATGTGTTACTATCACATATTGGAAGAACTACAAAAATTTCTATGTAGTTCATCTTCCCTCGATAAGTTTTCTATGGTTTTCTTACCAAATATGTTTTTCTAAACATATGTAGATGCGGGAGAGTACGTAATCTAATGGCCGCAGCCAGTACTTTCCTATCCACCCAACTTTGTAATATTTTATGATACATTTGTCAATAATAATGTGTTCAAGTTCCGAGTCAAAGCCCCCTTGAGAGCCTGCTCTTGAAACGGTCCTATATAAAATTTTTATTATCAGAATGATGAGGAACTCATGACCGGGCTCGCCCTATATTGGTGGGATGTATTTCGGCCGGGAGGATGTTATGAGATGAGCCCAGACCTTTTGAAAGTTTTTCTCTTAAATGTAATTCCTGCTATTTATCTTAAAATATATGTGGGTTTTTGGAATGTATTTATATATGTACATACTATGTTAATATCAATAAACCTATATTTATTTATTTATTTAACTTGACGAGGGAGGCAGAGTTCCTTGAAACCGGTAGTGATCTTAATTAATAAAACAGTGGTGAGTACAAAGATAAAGTGTATATTATTTATAGTTAAGGAATTAACATTGTAATTTGTTTTATCAAACACTGTTTATTACACTTCTTGTAACGGCTTAACCCTACCAGTTTCAAGACTTTCACGTCATCATCAGGGGAGCACAAACAAAACTGAATTCTGTTCAAACTGGTACTGACATATCGGTATGTCGGTACCACTATATCGGTACCAGTTCGAACATAATTCCGTCTAAGTGTTCCATTTATCTTTTTAAAGATTCAATGTAGCATATATTCAATGTGTATTAACAATTTAATTAATAATTAATGACAAACTAGAATTTTAATACAAATAGGTTAGGTATTGTTTACATATTAAACGTTCATAGCTAAGTAATTACAGTTTTGTATAGCCAAGTAATTACAGTTTTGTATAGCCAAGTAATTATAGTTTTGTATAGCCAAGTAATTACACAAATGTATCAATTTTAAAGTTAACAACAAATAAACAAATGTTATCAAAAAAATAATACATCTCTTTAAAAAAAAAAAAGCTTTTAAAATAAATAGCTATTTTAAAAAAAAAGTTTTTTTTAAATACATCAGCTGCTATATATTCTTATATAATGTAAATTTTAACCAGGGGTGGGGAACCTTTTTATGTTGGAAAGCCGCAATGAATTAACTGTAACCTAATAAGGCCGCATTCAAGAAACTTCAATCGGATGTATTATAAAATATACATTATTTTGTAAAAAATCTAACTACTACGCACTGACTGACTTAAAAACTTTAGAAATACACAAAATAGTTTTATTGTCTCTGTTGTCCAAGTAACTAACAGGCTGGCGTACTGGACACACACGGAGTCTCGCCAAGCATCCTCATGAGGTAGTGGCGCCAGTCAAGCGGGTAAGTTAATGTAGATTCTAGAGATGCATTAGAACTAAGTGATGGGCATAGAAGGTGTCAAAATAGCCATTATGACTTAATAAAGTTTAATTGGTAGCAGTCAGATGGGGATGATTCCTTCATTGAGTCTTATTTTACTCTTTGGTATTTTAAATATGTTTATTTTAAGACATATAGTAAAAAGACTAAAATAATTTGTTCCGCAATATTTTTAATTAATTCAACAAAGTTGCATGCAACCTTAAGGCCGCAGGTTTTCCACCCCTAATCTAAAATGTAGTTATTTTAAAAATGGAAATTTATTGTCGAGTATTAGGAATGTAAAATTCCACAGCTTAAAAACTCCATTTTTCAAATAACTGCCGTATAAAGTAATAAATATATTCAACCGATTCGCTGCGGATTCCAGTTCATGTACGGTCGTGTGCCGTCACTGCGGGGCCCGATTCCGAACGTTACGTAACGTAAATTTACTATCTGCAATTGTGTTGAATCACGTTCAGAAGATTTTAGTTGGTAAAAACGTTTTGATTTGAAATATTCAGCAGCGAAAGGATTAAACATACAGATATGTTATAAGCTGAATAGTGACTATTTCAATTGATAAATACAATATTATGTTATTAAGAGAACAAAATAAAACCAACACCATTTTGTTAGAATACTGTTTCAATAGTGACATTTTGGATTTGGGGACTTTTTGGTCAAGTACTGGCAACACATATTTTTCACAGAGCACTCTCACCAGGATGAATGGACTTATGTATTTGTGTGTTTTCACAGAGCACTCTCACCAGGATGAATGGACTTATGTATTTGTGTGTTTTCACAGAGCACTCTCACCAGGATGAATGGACTTATGTATTTGTGTGTAGCTGGGGGTGTCCAAATTATGGCTTGTATAATTTTTTTTTATGAGACTTGCAAATTTTATTTTGTATTTTTATTTAATACTTTTAAACTACTACGAATAATTTCTTGAATCTTCGAAAAGGCTTTAGTTTCACTTTGTGGCGCCATGTTTTATGTAAAAAAGAAATAAAACATTTATTTTATATTTTCGTGTTCACCACTGGTTTATTTTGAGTTTACTACCGGTTTCGAAGACCTACATCTTCATCGTCAGGTTAAGATAAACTAAATTGCTCAGTTGTTGCTCAATTGCTCAGAGTTGTGATTCAACGGTAAATGGCAATAGCAGACTAGGGTCTACCTGTAAGATTATATTTTACCCCGCCCCATTTACCATTGAATCACAACTCTCCCCACTTCTCTCCCCCTACCTCATTCCTCTTATACTATGTACACTTGCAGAATAAATATGTTGTGAGCAATTTAGTTTTATCTTAACCTGACGATGACGACGGAGGTCTTCGAAACCGGTAGTAAACTCAAAATAAACCAGTGGTGAACACAAAAATATAAAATAAATGTTTTATTTCTTTATTTTATTTCTTTTTTACATACTACGAATAATTTCAGCACATCTCGGGTCTAACAGTTAGGGTTGCCAACTATTTCTGACACAATTTCGGGGCATGTCACGTGAAGAAATACATGTCCATTTTCCAAGTTGGAGGTCGCCGATTCGATTCCCATTGATACTAAAAAAAAAAAAAAAAAGAATTCCTGTCTGCCCGTAATTTATGTCTCGATAAAACACATTTCCTGGTTGGTTGGAAGAGATTGCCACATGGCAACAAATCCACCAAGTTATACGTGCATTGAGAAGAATACACGGAGTGACAATGTATGACAGAATACGAAATGAGTGATAACAGGGAAATGGCGTGATGGTATGTATGAAACAGTAATAATGTTAAAGTTATTCATATTATGAATTTTGAGATTGGTAATATATAATAGAATGAAATAATTCTATTTAAAAGTTATAAAGACGATGATACCATAGAAATTATTCAGATTTTATCATAGAAATTATTCAGATTTTACCATAGAAATTATTCAAATTTTACCATAGAAATTATTCAGATTTTACCATAGAAATTATTCAGATTTTACCATAGAAATTATTCAAATTTTACCATAGAAATTATTCAGATTTTACCATATAAATTATTCAAATTTTACCATAGAAATTATTTAGAACTGAAAAACTAAATCTAAATTATTTATAGAAGGTTTCACCTTTAACTTTGTGGAACTCGACAGTAGAATATTTAATAATAAATTAATTTGTTATTCAACTAATTAAATTAATCCCCACGACACATGTTTCTACTGCCTGTCTAAAGACTCTCTTCAGGTGGAGGTTTGATGATCCCGGTTTGTTACAAGAGCAATGCTTAGGTCAGACTAACGCCATGTCACATCGGAAGTGTGAGTGGTCTATTGGCACATGTGTAGTTGTATTAAACTTGTATTGTTGCAAGTTAAAAGTCTTTGACAAATGTAAACGTAAGAAAAAGGCGCCAATGACGCAGTTCGACAGTCACTACATTGACAACTAGAGCGATCTATGAGCAAATTCCGGTTTCATACTTACAGACCTGGTATATTCAACATAAAAACTTGCATAAAAACTTTGAGGCTGATATGATCTGCCCCGTGAGATTTTTCCAATACACCAGTTGGGGTCGATGATCGGCCCCGTGGGATTAAGAGGGTTAAGGACGGATTCCCAATTGACATTGGTAACTCTAGCTTTATTACGCGAGCTCCGTAATGATCAGCGAATAATAAAAATAATAGCCGATCTGATTCGAGAGACCATCGAGAAAGAATTAATATGTTCACGGTTGACCCAAAGATAACTCGCAGTCAAGTGGGAATTAAGCCTCGAGTGACAAATGCAAAGATTATGAATCAAATCAAATTATATTAGGTGTACAAATAAGTTTCCGCCGTTTTTTATCAAAAATTGGGCATTTATTGTGAAAGAACGGAACCTCATGTTTTATTCGAAGTATTGCCCATCGCTTGCCACTACCTTTTCCCATCTTTCTGGCAGCATACGGATACAGCGTCGGAAGAATGCTTCATCTTTTGAGGCTATCCACGAATCGACCCAATTTTTGGTATCTTCATATGATGTGAAGTGCTGCTCAGACAGGCCATGCGTCATCGATCAAAACAAGTGGTAATCAGAAGGAGCAATGTCTGGTGAATACAGCGGGTGGGGTAAAACTTCTCAATTGAGTGTTTCCAAATAGGTTTTGACCGGTGCCGCAACATGTGGACTAGCATTATCATGCAGGAGAATAATTTTGTCGTGTCTGGCGTAGTAGTGGGCGCGCTTTTCCTCGAGTGCTCGACTCAATCTCATCAATTATGTTCGGTAGACAGCCCCAGCAATGGTTTCATTCGGTTTGAGCAACTCATAATACACGACACCAAGCTGATCCCACCAAATACACAACAAGAGTTTTTTTCCATGAATATTTGGCTTAGCCGTAGATGTTGAAGCATGACCAGGGGATCCCCATGATTTCTTCCTTTTTGGATTATCATAATGGATGCATTTTTCATCACCAGTGACTATATGGTGCAGAAAACCCTTTCGTTTATGCCTGGCAAGCAGCATTTCACATGTGGAAAATTGGCATTCAAAGTTTCTCCGTGTCAGTTCATATGAATCCCAATTTCTTTGTTTTTGAATCATTCCCAATGATTTCAACCCATGTGAAATTGCTTGTTGAGTCACTCCTAATGTAAGTGCAAGTTCTTCTTGCGTTTGGCACGAATCTTGATCCAATAATACTTCCAATTCCGCGTCTTCGTACACTTTCGGCCTTCCGCTACGTTCTTTGTCTTCGATGTCAAATTCACCGTTCTTAAACTTTTGAAACCACTCACGACAACTTCTCTCACTTAAGGCAGCCTCACCATATGCTTCTACAAGCAATCGATGCGCCTCAGCTGCAGATTTCTTCAAATTGAAGAAGTAAATCAAAAGTTCCCGCAAATGACGCTTATTCGGCTCAAAACTTGACATTTTCGAACACAAAAAAATATGTTATACTGATAAAAATTCACTAATATTTCAAGGTCATGTTGTTGACAGATGTCCAACCTTACGATAATGACATTTTACATCTGACAATTTTAACCATAACTTACTGGTGGCGCCAACTTTTGTCAAACGGCGGTGACTTATTTGTACACCCAATAACTAATGAGAGATTAATGTGTGAAATTCTGGTGTCAATGCGGAAAATTCTAGAAATATGTACGAGGTGATACTGAGGTACCTCGGGTTACGAACTTAATTCGTTCTTTGATTCGTTTGCGAGACGAAATTTTCGCAAACCGAATCAATTTTTCATAATGAGGGTTAATTTAATGCAAAATATATTTTATATATATACTGTATTATATATAAAAAGCAAAAAAATATTGTATCAAGAACAACGAACGCAACGACAAAACTATGTTCACAACGCGCGCACCTGGGAACAACTAATGCGTAATTGTGTAATGCGCCGTTACAACTAATTCGTGAGCCGAGGCATTGTACGTAGGTCGAGTCAAAATTTGTTCGGAAATTGTGTTCGTAAGCCGATTTGTTCGTGACTAGAGGCGTTCGTGACCCGAGGTTTGACTGTATATTGAAAATGCCTTTGTTTACACCAACCGGCCGAGTGATTCTGCAGACTAATAATATCCACCCGTAAAAATGCATATTTTGATAAACAGGTAAAGTAATTTGACTGACTTGCTTTCCACAACCTGTTTAGCGCACTTGTTGCCGCAACTCTAGGCCTATGTAACCACCTGCAATTGGTTTTAGCGGATGTTCGTGAAGGACGCGCTGATGATTTTGATTGTTTGGTATTTAAATAAAATACGTCAATTAGCAATGTGGAAAGAGAGAGTGAATGAATCGATGAATAATAAATAATAATTAATGATGCTTTATTTATCGGTAAGTAGGTATTTATACATTTCAGAATGGGCGCGGGAGTGCGCCCGCAATATATTTTTATCTCGCTTCTGTGCATGCAGAGATGGTCGGTTGAAATATTGCAGACATCGCAATTAGTGTTGTGGATAGACGATTTGTTGGCGAAAACGGCGAGACAGCGCGATGCGTTCTCTTTCTACTGTGGAATGTGTCGTAAATAGTATTTGTGGGTAAACAATTTCAATGTTTTGGTATGCGACCTTTGGACATATCCAAAGGTCGTTTCGTCGGTCGTTGACCGTGTATGTTGACAATATTTCAGCGACGACAGTAGTTCCTACATGGTCTAGTGGACCCATATACAATATACTCTGTTATCTCTATTATCTGGAGTCGTTTTAACTAGGTTCCAGATTAACTGTGGCAATTCAGAAATATTTTAATAAGATTTAGAATTATTTTAAATGAAAAAAAAAAAACAATTTTTCATTCCACTGCATAAGTACCAAAAAATTAAACTGGCGAAATTGATAGTATGTAAGAGAAAATAAAACTGGTAAAATTGCAAACACGTCATTTAACAGAAATCCTGGAAGATGACGTGTTTTCAAATTATTTGAATGCATTTAAATTAGGTGGGCAAATTAAGATTAGATTACTTTTGATGCACGCAGATAGCGACACGCATCACGTCAAATTGTAAATTTAAATATAAGGGGAAAATATTACAGTAATTTTACCAGTTCCCAAAAGTGTTCAAACCTAATATTGGGGGTATTGAAATACCTCGTAATAGCTCTACTTGTTTTTTGAATGGGTATTAAAATACCTCGTACCTGCTCTACTTGTTTTTTGAATGGGTATTAAAATACCTTGTACCGGCTCTACTTGTTTTTTGAATGGGTATTAAAATACCTCGTACCGGTTCTACTTGTTTTTTTGAATGGGTATTAAAATACCTCGTACCGGCTCTACTTGTTTTTTTGAATGGGTATTAAAATACCTCGTACCGGCTCTACTTGTTTTTTGAATGGGTATTAAAATACCCCGTACCGGCTCTACTTGTCACGTGTAAACAAGGCATTCCAGTGGAAAATGGTGAAACAATATAATGAAAGATTAATAATGTTTACAATGAAAATAAAAATCAAATCAAATATGTAACAAAAAAATTATGCTTTGATTAATAGTTGATATTTTAAAATACTCTTAATACTATATCATAACGCGTAGTATATAGCGTTATGATATAGTATCAAGAGTATTTTTTAAATACTCTTAATACTATATCATAACGCAATGATACCTCACAGATACTTGTTAATATATACACGGACACCACGTACGGGTTTGACATGTACGGACGTCTATGTGACATATATGAACGTCTATGTAGAAGACAAAGATTTTGTAAAGGGATAGTGTGAAACGTCATCTAGATTATTAAATATTTTAATATTCTTACGTGTTTAAGAACTGCAAAGGTCGATGTGTGGCATAGAAATCTCAAACAGGATTGTATGTGGATTGTTTAATGCTGACGATATGGTAGGGCTAGCGGAATGAGGATGAATTGACCATTTGCACTCCACTGATGTCGCTACGGCAACATGTATAGTCAACATATTAATAATAAAACGCAACCTTGAGCACGGCACATGTAGTATATCAGGTCTGTAAGATTTTTTTAATAGAAATACACATTTATTGTATGAAAATGGTAAAAAATATTTTATTCAAAGTATTGCCCATCGCTAGCTACACATTTTTCCCATGTCTCTGGCAATTTGTGGATGGCACACCAAAAAAACTGTTGCTCTTTTGAGGCAAACCAATCATCGAGCCATTTCCGTAAGAAGTGAAGCGCTGCTCAGCAAATGCGTGTCCCATCGATGCAAATAAGTAGTAATTGGATGGAGCCAAGTCTGGTGAGTAAGCCGCATGGGAAAGTATTTGCCAACTAAACGCCTCAATCATTTCCTTGACCGGTTTTGCTGTGTGCGATGGTGCATTATCACGAAGCAAAATCACTTTGTGTTGCCTCTTTTGATATTCTGGTCGTTTTTTACGCAATGCTCGGTTCAAATCCATCATTTGTTGTCGATAGCGTTCAGTATTAAGGGTTTCGCCAGGTTTTAGCAGCTCATAATAGATAACACCCTTTTGATAATGCTCACCGTAAGCTTCGACAAGCATTCGATGCGATTCTGCAGCAGTTCTCTTCAAATGGTAACAGAAAATCAATGCTGTCCGCAAATCGTAGTTTTCAGGCACAAAAACAGACATGTTCAACGCTATGAAAACATATTATGTAGTTCTATTAAACTTGTATTGTTGCGAGTTAAAAGTCTTTGACAAATGTAAACGCAAGAATAAGGCGCCAATGACGCGGTTTGACAGTCACTACATTGACAACTAGAGCCATCTATGAGCAAATTCCGGTTTAATATTTACAGACCTGATACATCAGTAGGTGGCACTTGACGTGTGCTGCTACGGTATTGTTTACGTATTAAAATTATAATTAATTTACTGAAAAGCGAAGATGAATTGGATTTTGATTTATATAGGAAATTTTCGTCAAGAACGAGTGAGAGCTTCCACCTCCACCTTTGATTATAGGTTGAATTTGAAACTTCATTTAATTCACAGAGTTTAAGAGATATTGTGTTGTATGTTCAAACAGGTGAGACGCATTGTCGCGCAGAAATGTACTTCCGTGGCGACCTTCAGCACGGACTTCCGTACAAAAAGTCGCCGGTTCGAGCTCTGTGTCGTGTTACTCCCCTCAAACGAACGTCATTTTTTTCCCCACCTAGTATTCGAGGGTATAATGATACACATGACTTTCGTAATATCTATTCTATCAAAAGAGAAAAAAACACGCCAATGTGCTCCGAACGTCTCACTTTGGTGTGAGTTTGCTGGTGTGTAACGGCTCACTCATTTAAAGTGAAAAAAACACTCCACGGCACAGCTTCGCTATCCAATTGAATTGACTTTGGAATGTCGAGGGGAGACTAACAGACAGAAGAAGGGTGGAAGATGTAAAACGAAAGAATATTGTGACACTTCTCCTGATAAGCCAAGAATGCACGCGTAAGCCTGTTTCTACAGTTACCATACACATAGTCAACGAAAAAAAACAACCTGGCAGGTTTATTGCCATGTGGCAATCTCTTCCAACCAACCAGAAAGATGGCCCTAAGTGTTATCCAGACTGGAATCCTATTTTTAAAAAATCTGGGTTTCAGCGGGGATCGAACCTGCAACCTCCGGATCGGCAGACAAGTGTCTTACCGCCAGGCCACGGAGGTCGTCTTCATATTCATATTATAAACAATTATAGATCAATATTCATATTACAAACAATTATAGATCACTATTCATATTATAAACAATTATAGATCAATATTCATATTATAAACAATTATAGATCTTATTTTGACAATTAAATATTAAAATTTTTTAACAACAAGTCTTAAAATTGCTGGGCTATCATATTTTTAAATATGAAAGAAGAAACGCAACATTAATGTTGTATAGTAAAAAAAATATCTACAATTGTTTATAATAAGAATATTATTAATTTTTTCGTTGACTAACTATGTATGTGTATGGTATCTGTAGAAACAATCTTACGCGTGCGTTTCGCAATATTCGTTCGTTTTACGTTTTCCACCCTTCTTGTCTGTTAGTCATTTTCGTCGCTGGGCCTTGTAGTCGGGGATCCCCTCGCCATTCCAAAGTCAATTCAGTTGGATATAAAGCTGCGCTGTGGAGTGATCCGTTGCACACCAGCAAACTCTACGGCCACACCGCTGAATACTGGATCGGATGGCACACCAAAGTGATACGTTCGGAGTGCAAAGGGTTAAAGATTATGATAAATATGACATATGTGAATAAGATTATGATAAATATGACATATGTGAATAAGATTATGATAAATATGACATATGTGAATAAGAAAAAAATCTGAGATTGAATATTTCGAAATTCAAAATCACAATAGGAAAAGTAAATGGGATATATGGGTGAAAGATTGAAACGAGCGGAACAATTCTACTTTTATTGAATTAAATAAACACTTTTATTGTATACAGTACAACCATGCGGGTTTATTACCATATGGCAATCTCTTCCAGCAAACCAGAAATGGCCTTAAGTGAAAACCAGACTGAGAATTCTTATTAAAATACTATCTCGGTTACAACAGGAATCGAACCGAGTGGGAAGGCAGGCGCCTTACCAAAAAGGCCACAGATGTTGTCGCAGTTTGCACTCTTGTATCTCTACTTACCTCTACAGGAAAGTTGTGATGTTATGTGTATTTAAGGACTTTGCGTACATTCCCATTCGACATTTTTATGCCATCTATTGACTTTTATAGTTCTTAATAAATAATAGAAAAATAATACTGACAGTTCGCAATCAATACACACCACCATCACCACAAGCCTATAAATGTCATGTACAGTACCCGGCGGTAAGTAATACACATCGTTTGTAGAGCGTACAGTACCCGACGGTAAGTAATACACATCGTCTCTGTCGCAAGATGCGCTAATAGTCCGGTATCGTAGTCACGATGCGGTTAGCGCATCATGCGACAGAGACGACGCTCTACAAACGATGTGTATTACTTACCGCCGGGTACTGTAGAAACATACTAAAGTAATTTTTTTTAATAGAATTAACAAGTATCAATTATTAATATAATGTTGCCAGGTTAATAAATGATGACTCAATATGCTGCAAAGAAAAAGAAAAACAACAATAACCATAAACAAAGGAATCTGAAATACATAAATAAAGCGGGACACCATAGACAACTGATTAATATTTTCAAAATTTATGAACTACTATACATACATATAGATGCGAGAATAAATAACATCGTACCATGCCAACATAAAAATTTAAAAAATATATTTTTTGTTATACAATAGTAGATTGCCATGCTGTCAGTCATGCTAGGGTAGGGCGGAGGGGTGGGGGTAAACAAAAGAGTTGCATGAATAATTGACATTCGGTATTTACCTCAACATTAACTCTTCGTCTATATATTGTAAAAGGCTCCTATAACAAAATACAAAAAGAGCACAGATAACAAATGATCTGACATTGTCCAGCCATAAGAGAATATTTTTTTTCATACATGAAACATAACCATAGATAATGTCAAAAACCATCGATAATAATTATATTTTATAGAGAGTGGGACGATAGCATAATTTTCGTGAAAATAAAAAAAAAAATTAAATTTTTTAAGCATTGATTTAAGGTTTCAAATGATGAAAATGAACTCAAATTAATGTAGATGTTTAATGAAAATATTCTCACTTTTATAAAAGAAAATTCAGGATTAATGTATCCAAACTTAACCACATTTCACAATGTTTTTTTGTAGTGTATAGTATGTGTGTTTTTCCATCTTTTGTAGTGTATGTGTGTTTTTCCATCTTTTGTAGTGTATGTGTGTTTTTCCATCTTTTGTAGTGTATGTGTTTTTCCATCTTATGTAGTGTATGTGTGTTTTTTCCATATTTTGTAGTGTATGTGTGTTTTTCCATATTTTGTAGTGTATGTGTGTTTTTCCATCTTTTGTAGTGTATGTGTGTTTGTCCATCTTTTGTAGTGTATGTGTGTTTGTCCATCTTTTGTAGTGTATGTGTGTTTTTCCATCTTTTGTAGTGTATGTGTGTTTTCCCATCTTTTGTAGTGTATGTGTGTTTTTCCATCTTTTGTAGTGTATGTGTGTTTTTTTTTTAAATAATTGGGTACTAACGGGATTAAACCCGCAACCCCCGGGTTGAGAGACAGGTATGTTACCAATTACGACACGCAGGTCGTCGTAATATATTGTAGAAAAGAAAATATTTTTAATAAATAAATATAGAATCAATTTTATTTACTCGAAATCTTATAGCCTCACGAAACCAGCTATAAAATTTATAATTAAGTATTAATTAATGCATTAATTAATGAATATCTTCAATATTCTGGACTTATGTTGATATAAGCCTTTAATAAAGTTGTCAATCTGTAATATTGGTATAAAGAATTTAATTTGTAATTTTTTGTTTAATATACACATCTGTATTTATCCATTCATAGCGTTATCAAACATACAAAAAATAAGAAATTAATTAATAAATTATAATATATTTATTTAAATCGATTAAATTATAAATATGTAACCATTACAAGTATGATATACAAAAAAATCAATGAATAAGAAAATATCTATTGTTGATATAAAATTGATTTGAATGAGAAATTTTGTAAAACAAACAAGTAATCATTAATTCTTTATTATTTATTTATTAATTTTTTATAGAACAAATTAATACGCTTGATAAAGGACTGTTCTCTACAAATCAGCATAAATGTAATGCCTGTCACCCCAAAAGAGTGTCAAGTATTAATATTGGACAGGTAAAGGGTCTTTCAAATTGAGCATTTTTTTAAATTCTTTGATAAAAAACAGATGGCGTCGCGAACTTGCCTGTGTCTTGTGACATTTGAAAAGTGTAATGTATGACATTTATAAAAATGGAGTCGTATACAATACAACAACGCGTTCAAATTGTTAATTTATTTTATGTATTGTAATCTCCGGAACCGGTGATGTTAATTGGCCACCAAGATCATGCGTTCTGACACCGTTGAACTATTTTCTCTGGGGTTACGTGAAAAGCCAGGTCAATAAGAATGACCCCCTATCGATTCCTGAGCTGAAGGACGAAATTATTCGCGTTATTGGTGAGTTAGAACTGCAATTATGAGTGGACATTGTGGAGCTGCAAGAGGTGGACATTTGGCGGATATTGTTTTTTTTGTGTTTAAATGTCATACATTATACAAGAAAGTGTTATTCAAGAATTTAAAAAATCGCTCAATTTGAAAGATCCTATATGACCTAGATGAAAAAAGGCCTGCAGGTAAATTAGTCCGGATCTAAGAAAGTACGCTAACCACTAGGACATAGTGCTGCCGAAACGGCATCAAACATGTACACATCTCATATGTTATCCAAATATATAAATAATTAATTTTATCATATTTAAAAGTTATTTAATACTAATATACTTGTCAATGCATTTTATTTTATTGTTAAATTTTGTGTTAAAATAAAACTATAGTCCCACTGTCTACAAATAAATTACTTTAAAAAAAAATACACATTCACAAATAATTTGATTTCATTGAAACATGCTCTGCTTATATAAACAAAAAAGACGACCATTTATTTGCAAGTATAACCGATCGAAAATAATACATTTTTGATTGGTCAATAGAAAGAAAATGGTGGCCAGTCGTGAAAAATTAGTAAAATGTGTTTCATTTCATAGATGTGATAAGGAGTTTGCACTTAAAATTAATTGATAATGTTTGTATAAAAATTGTTTTCATATAAAATAGGTTATAAGTAAAAAAAAAAAAAAATCTGACAAAAAAGGCAAGTTAGGATTAATAAATAATGACAAGTCGATGTCCTTAAGTTAAACCCAAATTCTATTTACACTTTTTACAATTTAGTTGCATTTCATCAGGAATTCGTATGTTTTAGATTATATTACGAAATAAAAAAAAACATGTTTATAAATATTTCGTACCGCCCAGAAGTTCCTGTTATTAATTAACGAAAATTCAATGGCTGTGAATAACTTTAATGGTTTTCATAACCCTTGACCTTTTCTCTCCCTGTAGCATTTAGGCCTCGGCCACACAAGTAAGAGCCTCGCTTGGTGCTTAGAGGTACGCTGCGAGCTAGGCAACATATCCTAGCAAACCAACGCACCGCATACTATCGCAATGGTCACCTAACGAGTCTCCTAGCGAATAGACGTGTTGGTTAATTTTATTGTGTCCCCAAGTGATTTTACAAGATGGCGGAAGTTTTAATAGCGGCTGTGTATAAAAGGGAGCCTTTGTGGAACCCATCGAGCAAATTATACAAAAATGTACCTGTAATAAAATCACTTTGGAATGAAGTTGCACAGGAAGTAAATAAAATGGTAAGTTATAATGAAATTGATTAGTTTTGAGAGTGGCATCGTTTGTTGACTCAACCGCTCCCAAACGTCAAATGAATTTGTGCGAAGCACTTTGGTGTGGCCAAGCATGAAGTCGCCTAGTCTATTAGTCACGTAGCACCTAGCAAAGCACTTTGGTGTGGCCTTAGCCTTATGCATAAATCTCAGTTTGATTTTAACCAACGGAAACACTTGCAAGACGTTTTCACCACATCGTGTCACACAGTTATGATCTTCTCTATCGTGAGACGAATATTTCAGCTTTAAGCTGTATTTTAATTTTTGAAAAGTGCAACAAGTCGCACTGGACAAAATCGGGCGAGTATCAGGGAGTGGGGAATGACAATCGTGTTTATAGATGTCGAAAATTACCGTACGGATGACACTAGAACCGGAGAATTCTCGTAATGCAAGACTTACCTCACTAATTCCAAATATTGCAATGGAATTTTTCATTTACTGTCAGTCAAGACGGAACTAATTATTTTCCTATTTACAAAACTTAAAATGCAACTCATGGGGAAATTATCCAAAACAACAAAGGAACTACACACCGTATTGTATAATGCGTTGAGAATACTGACAGAGAATGACTTCTTGAAGTGTTTTCATCGTAAATATCACGAAGACAAGTGTTTCAAGTAGAAAAAAATTCAAAATCTATAATACCATATGACAATTCTCCCCCAGTCCATAGATACATATGTACTATCACATCATTTCCCGGTCGGGGTAGGCAAAGGATAAAGTGTCGACATACATCCGTAACCAACATAAACTACATGCATACTCCTTCTCAAATAACTCCTACGATTTCTCTGACTTTCTACGTTTCTGTCTTTCAAGTCTTCCTCTCATACGCCTTCAACTCACATTTGCACTATATATCTATTTTGTTAGTCTTTCTTCATCCATTCGTTTTACATGCCCAAACCATCTCAGCATACTCCTCTTCATCTTCCTTAACCCTTATCTTGGCAAAGTTCAATTTATTAGATGAAAAAGAAATCGACCTTAAAGTTCTACTTCTCTCCTTAATCACTTCATACCGTATTATGTCATACATTGTCACCCCGTGTGTTCTTCTCCATGCACACATTTCTACGGCATTTATTCGGTTCCTTTCAGTATTTTTCTTCGTCTAAATTCACTTCTATACATCAAAGATGGAACCAAATAAATAGAATAATATCATAAACAAACGAAAAAAAAATTGAATAGAAAAAGAATCATACAGTTAGGGGATAGGATTTATGTATAAATATAGAAATATACGTGATGACATTTAAGATAAGCTGTAACGTATTACTGTTTTGTTGCTATATAGCATGACCTGGTCGGCTTATCGCCATATTGCTATATTGCATGACCTAGCCGGCTTATTGCAGTATTGCTATATAGCATAACCTAGCCAGCTTATCGCCATATCACAATATTTTATAACAAAACAAATAGATTTAAAAAAGGCCTTGAATGAGAAACAGACTAGAATAATCCATTTTAGTAAAATTAAGTACCTAGTGGAATAAAACCCGTTATATCGGAGTTAGAAGACATGTATGTTAAGAATAATAATAATAATAAAAGGACAATTTATATAGCGCCGTTTAGGGATCAAACTCTCCTCGAGGGCGCTCTAGCTCGGGACTCGAACCCACTATTATAAAGATATTAAAAATATACTCGTATATATAATAAATTAAGTGTAGTAAATATAGGAAGTAAGTGGGTGTAGTCATTAGATAAGGTATTTCCCTGCATCTGCATATGTTCAGAAAAATATGTTTGGTAAAAAAACCGCAGAAAACTCACCAAGGGAATATGAACTATAAAGAAACTTGTGTATATGTTCTGATATGTGATAGTAACACATTTGGCTTTATGTGTAGTGTTCATATACCACCTTAAATTTTATATGACCTCCGAAAAATGGTTGCTATTTTATTGAGTCAATTTGCCAATTCCCCTATTGGGTCAATTTGGAACAATCAGTTTATTAGATGAAGAAGAAATGGACCTCAAATAAAAAGAATATTTTCGGACTGCTTTCACTTACAGGCATATTATTTTCTGAATTACAAGGGCATATTGGTACCCAAGTGAGGAACTAGAGAAGACCTTTCCAAGACAAAAATCAGTCTGGATTGTAGGGCAATGTATTGTTTGATTGTAAAAATCAGTCTGGATTATAGGGGAATGTATTGTTTGATTGTAAAAATCAGTCTGCATTGTAGGGTAATGTATTGTTTGATTGTAAAAATCAGTCTGGATTGTAGGGCAATCTATTGTTTGATTGTAAAAATCAGTCTGGATTGTAGGGCAATGTACTGTTTGATTGTAAAAATCAGTCTGGATTGTAGGGCAATGTATTGTTTGATTGTAAAAATCAGTCTGGATTGTAAGGCAATGTATTGTTTGATTGTAAAAATCAGTCTGGATTGTAGGGGAATCTATTGTTTGATTATAAAAATCAGTCTGGATTGTAGGGCAATCTATTGTTTGATTGTAAAAATCATTCTGGATTGTAGGGGAATGTATTGTTTGATTCAAAAATCAGTCTGCATTGTAGGGTAATATATTGTTTGATTGTAAAAATCAGTCAGCATTGTAGGGTAATGTATTGTTTGATTGTAAAAATCAGTCTGCATTGTAGGGTAATGTACCATTTGATTGTAAAAATCATCAATTAAAATAATATGTTACAAAAGTAGAAAATATTATTTATGAAAATGAGTAGAAAAATGTATTTATTTAAAAACATAAATACATATACAGCAGAGTCCTGATTATTCAACCTTTTGGATTATCCAACCACAGTAAATTTTGAAGTAGGGGAGTGAAAAAGGACGTGGAAAATGATGTTGAAGAAATGCGTGCATTGAGAATAATACACAGAGTGACAATGTATGACAGAATGTAGCGATAAGGGAAGAACGTGAACTTAAGGCTGATGCGTTGAGTAATATGTAAAAGAGCACGTTGAGATGGTTTGGACATGTAGAACAAATGAAAGAAGACTAACTAATCAAATATATAACGCAAATATGAGTGGAAGGCGTGGTAGAGGAAGACCAAGGAAAGTATGGTTGGATCAAGTGTGATATTTTGAAAGAAAAAACCGTAGAAAGTCAGAGAAATCATAGAAGTTGTATGTGGAGGAGGCTAAGGATGTATGTCGAGAAAGGAAAATCGAGCACTATGTCCTATCTGCCTACCCCGACAGGAAAATGGCGTGATGGTATGTATGTATTTAGCCAATAAGTTGAAAAAATTACATAAATATTTCTGATTTTAAGAACCTATTTCATAGTTTAGTATACGGGTACATAAATAATTTTTCACTTTTTATATTTTTATGCATGAACATTTGGTCATGAAAAAGCCTTTTTCGAAATGGGTGCCGCGTTTGCTCACAATGGAACAGAAACAACAACGCACCGATGATTCAGAGCGCTGTTTGGGACTGTTTACGTGAAATAAACGGGAGTTTTTGCATCGGTATGTGACAATGGATGAAACTTGGATCCACCACTATACTTCGGAATCAAATCGGCAGTCAGCTGAGTGGAGAGCAGCCGGTGAAAGTCGTCCGAAGCAACCAAAAACTTAACAGTCGGCCGGGAAGGTTATGGACTCCGTATTTTGGGATGTGCATGGTATAATGTTCATCGATCACCTTGAAAAGGGAAAAACTATCAATAGCGAATATTACATAGCGTTATTGGAGCGTTTGAAGGTAGAAATTGCAAAAAAACGGCCCCATATGAAGAAGAAAAAAGTTATTTTTCATCAGGACAATGCACTGTGTCACAAGTCGATGGTAACGATGGCCAAATTGCATTAGTTGAACTTCGAATTGCTTCCGCACCCACCGTATTCTCCAGATTTGGCCCCCAGCGACTATTGACTGTTCGCAGACCTCAAAAAGATGCTCCAGGAAGAGATTTGGCTCCAATGAAGAAGTGATTGTAGAAACTAACACCTATTTTGAAACCAAAGATAAATCGTTCTACACGGCTGGCATAGAAAAGTTAGGAAAGCGTTGGAATGAATGTATCGCTTTTGAAGGAGACTATGTTGATGAATAAAGAAGAATTCTGGCAAATAAATGTTGTTTTAGTAGTTAGTCCCGGGACTTATTGATCGATGTGTTAAGATACATACTGCGTGAAAATATATTTCTGTTCAATAGGTACATGTTTAAAATGAATAATACAACATATTTTTAATTTAACAACTTGTTTCCGGCACTTCATTCTCGATTTTTTGACGATCCGGGTTGTACGTCATTCTCGATTTTTTGACCCTCCCGCAATCCCGATTAGGTCGGATAATAATCGGAACCCTACGATATAAGGCAAACAACACACTTTAAAATCAAACACAACACAAGCATGCAGAGAGGCAATGAGAAGCAACAAGGATTTGTATAAAACAGAAATCATTTCACATACAGATGCTGTCCAAATAAATTATGTTAAAAAAGCTAAATAAATATCTAATAATTAGTGTTCAATGCGAAAAAAAGCACATAAGATATTCGATAGCTTGACTTTCCTATTTCAGAAGGGGGTACATTTTAACAAAGAGGCGTGCAGCAATAGGAAATAAGGTAAACGGGGCACTAAAACATACATATACTCGAACTGAACAGTATCAAAATCTGTTATGTTGATAGTCCACAATAGTATTTTGTTGCCGACTTTGATGTATGCAAGTGAAACATGGACGTGGAAAAAGACTGAAAGGTGCTGGATACCTGCTGTAGAAAAACGTGCATCGAGATGAGTACATTGGGGTGACAATGATTAGGGATGAATGTGAACTTAAGGCTGATGTGTTGAGTAAGGTGAAGAACAGCACGATGTGATGGTTTGGACATGTGAAATGAATGAATGAAGAAAGACTAACAAAACAAATATATAATGCAAATGTGAGTGGAAGGCATGTATGATGAAGACCAGGAAAAGTATGGTTGGATCGAGTGAATGATATTTTGAAAGAAGGAAATGTACATAGAAAGTCAGAGAAATCGTCAAGTTGTGTGAGAAAGAGTATGAATGTATTGGGTGTACAAATAAGTCACCGCCGTTTGACAAAAGTTGGCGCCACCAGTAAGTTATGGTTAAAATTGTCAGATGTAAAATGTCATTATCGTAAGGTTGGACATCTGTCAACAACATGACCTTGAAATATTAGTGAATTTTTATCAGTATAACATATTTTTTTGTGTTCGAAAATGTCAAGTTTTGAGCCGAATAAGCGTCATTTGCGGGAACTTTTGATTTACTTCTTCAATTTGAAGAAATCTGCAGCTGAGGCGCATCGATTGCTTGTAGAAGCATATGGTGAGGCTGCCTTAAGTGAGAGAAGTTGTCGTGAGTGGTTTCAAAAGTTTAAGAACGGTGAATTTGACATCGAAGACAAAGAACGTAGCGGAAGGCCGAAAGTGTACGAAGACGCGGAATTGGAAGTATTATTGGATCAAGATTCGTGCCAAACGCAAGAAGAACTTGCACTTACATTAGGAGTGACTCAACAAACAATTTCACATGGGTTGAAATCATTGGGAATGATTCAAAAACAAAGAAATTGGGATTCATATGAACTGACACGGAGAAACTTTGAATGCCAATTTTCCACATGTGAAATGCTGCTTGCCAGGCATAAACGAAAGGGTTTTCTGCACCATATAGTCACTGGTGATGAAAAATGCATCCATTATGATAATCCAAAAAGGAAGAAATCATGGGGATCCCCTGGTCATGCTTCAACATCTACGGCTAAGCCAAATATTCATGGAAAAAAACTCTTGTTGTGTATTTGGTGGGATCAGCTTGGTGTCGTGTATTATGAGTTGCTCAAACCGAATGAAACCATTGCTGGGGCTGTCTACCGAACATAATTGATGAGATTGAGTCGAGCACTCGAGGAAAAGCGCGCCCACTACTACGCCAGACACGACAAAATTATTCTCCTGCATGATAATGCTAGTCCACATGTTGCGGCACCGGTCAAAACCTATTTGGAAACACTCAATTGAGAAGTTTTACCCCACCCGCTGTATTCACCAGACATTGCTCCTTCTGATTACCACTTGTTTTGATCGATGACGCATGGCCTGTCTGAGCAGCACTTCACATCATATGAAGATACCAAAAATTGAGTCGATTCGTGGATAGCCTCAAAAGATGATGATGATGACTGACGCGGTATTCGTATGCTGACAGAAAGATGGGGAAAAGTAGTGGCAAGCGATGGGTACTACTTCGAATAAAACATGAGGTTCCGTTCTTTTACAATAAATGCCCATTTTTTTATAAAAAACGGCGGAAACTTATTTGTACACCTAATAGAAGAGGCTAAGGTTGTCAGTCTAGATAGGAAAGTCTGGCGCTCTGTCCTCTCTGCCTACCCCGACAGGGAAATGGCGTGATGGTATGTATGTATGTTAACTAGAAAAATATATATGAGTGATGAATGTTTGATTGCAAAATTTACAGGTGACAGATTTTATATCGGGTAAACTTCAAGAACGTTACAGAAGAGAACTTCTCAATATGAAGGCATAAAGAATTGGCCATCTGGATAGGCATACAGAATTGGCTGTCCGGATAGGCATACAGAATTGGCCATCCGGATAGGCATATAGAATTGGCCATCCGGATAGGCATACAGAATTGGACACCCGGATAGGCATATAGTATTGGACATCTGGATAAATTTACTTTAACCAAACATTACAATGATTTATACATATTATGATAGAGTTTTTGCCATTACTGGTTCTCTGGCGTGGAATGGTTTACGTTTTGTGTCAAGATATACGAGTGGTGTGTGCAGCTGTAGGAAGCATTCGAAGACAACCCTTTTTGGGAGGTCTTATCAAAATGTATGATGATATATGAACACTACACTACACCTAGAGCTGAATGTGTTACTATCACATATCGGAAGATCTACAGAACTTTCTTTGTAGTTCATATTCTTTTGCTAAGTTTTCTGCAGTTTTCTTATTAAATCTATCAATAGTAGTGTTAAGTTTATTTAATGCGGACGATCAAATGACACATTGTCAGCTCTTATATAGGGCAAGACAAACTTGTAACAATACTGTACTAAATACATTCGGAGCACTGTGGCACAGAGTATTGTGAATATGAAATGTACCCACATATCAACAAGTAGTGGGTTCGAGTCCCTAGTTCGAGAGCCCTAGAAGAGTCTACTCTTTAAATGGCACTGAAGAGTGTACCAAAAAAATATACACACATTTTGAATGAATATAAATTTAGTATTCATTAAGATACATCTAAGATTAAAAATCCAAATTAAAGTAGATGTAGATTGTTTTAAATTCAAATTGATGATCTATTTGGTTCATGCACTGCTGATAATGTGGAATCGCAAACATCAAGAAGTCGTTTTAGTATTTGGGTGCATTCTCTTCCAATGGCTGTTCTCAATTCATTAAATGTTGCCAGTTTTGAGCCATAAACTTTTATCATTTACGATTCTCCATAAAAAGTCCATTGGCTTCCTCTATGGCTCCGAATTCTGGACGATGTATAACTCTTACTGTAGACAACTAGAAACTGCTGAAATGCGCATGCTAAGATGGTCAGCTGGTGTGTCCCTAAGAGACAAAATAAAAAGCTCACGCATTCGTGGAAGCCTAGGTGTTACACACATCAACAGTAAGATGGAGGAGAGGCGATTGAGATGGTATGGGAACGTTGGACGCAGAGCACCCGATCACATTGTGAACCAGGCAATCTTCATGGATCTTTCTCGAATAACCACCAGAGGAAGACCAATGAATTCATGGGTGGTGCAAAAAGATAACCTGATGCAGAGGCACGGTCTGGGGGACGTAGTCCGGGACAGAAGAGCATACAACCTGAGGACGAGGCGAGCTGACCCCCAACAGTCTTCGCAGACAGTGAATTGGGATGGAGCCAGGGAGAAGATAAAAAGTCCATTGGTGTGAGGTCTGGGGAATTCAATGCTACCTCTACGTTCAACCTATATGTTCGGCAAATATTTATCAAGATAGGTTGTCACATCAAGATGAGGAGGTGACCACCTTGCTGGAAATAAAAGTCCTCCTCATCCCTAAACTCCTCGCGAATACGTGGTATTACAAATCCTGGTTTGTAATCCTTATCCTGGGTTGTAATTCTTTGAACCCAAGGATAAGGATTACAAACCAGGATCGTTGTAGTTCTGGATTGCACAAAAAACTCATCTCATCAAAAAACGTATCCCCATGATAGGTTGTTATTCCCATCTTGGGGTTTAATCCTCATTTTGGGTATCCCCATTTTAGTTTGTAATCCTTATTTTGGGTATCTCTATCTTGAGTTTTAATCCTTATCCTGGGTTACGATTCCCATCCTCGGTTGAAATTTCCATCTTCGGTTATAATCTCCATCTTGGTTTTTAATCCCCATCTTAGGTTGTAATCCCCATCCTCAACTTGGGTATGCCCTATCCTGGGTTATTATCTCAATCTTGAGTTGTAATCTCCGTTCTAGATTGCAATCCTCATCCTGAGATGTAATCCCAATCCTAGGTTGTCCCTCATCTTGGGTATCCCCACCCTGGGTTGTAACACAGATGATTAATAGCAACCTACATGCCTTGAGACAGACATGACCTTATGGCATAAGTGAATGATACAGATAATAAATAACTTTAAACAGGCAGTCGAAAACTGATGAAAACATCGATAAAATCAAAGAAATGTTGGCCGAAAACCACAAATTGGCCATTAGAGAGCTGGCAGAGGACTTGAACATCACTTATGGATCCGCTCAAGACATTTTGGTTAGTGATTTGGGACCGCGTTGAAATCGCGAAAGACATGATTTCCATGAGTTTTTGACCAAAAACAACACGATTACTATCTAGCAGCCTTCGAATTCACCTGATCTGGCTCCCTGCGACTTTTTCCTGTTCAACCGAATTAAAAAACCGCTTCGCGGAACGCATTACAGCACCCGAGAGGATGTCATGAAAAAATCTAAGTCGGCTCTGATGGACATACCGAAAATTGAGTATCAGCGGTGTTTCGAGGATTGGATCAAGCGCTGGCGTAACTGCGTTGCAGTCGATGGGGAGTACTTTGAAGGGGACCATATCGATTTTGATGAATAAACTTATATTTTCGATTTTATGAATAATGAAAAAAGTCCTAAAACTTTTTGATCAAGGTAGTATATCATTCGAAAGAAATTTTTTATACACGTCTGCATCCCCGCCTTAAAGTTCCGTATTACTCTCTCTTGGTGATTTCTGGTGGTATTGTCCCGATTCCCGAAAGCAGCTTTCAGCCTGATAGTATGCACTGCGGTTGATGCAGTCTTGTTCATTAACTTAATTTACAACCATATGGACGAAACTGAAGGTTTGCGAGGAAATTTCTCCTCACACTGATCAGACATTCCCATAGCGGCAGCATGCTTACGGACTGGACTTCTTCTTGGAGATTGAGTAACGGCATATCTTACTGCTTGGACATTTAGTGGTGTTCGAATAATGCTGCGAGGTCTTTCAGACGGTTCAGTTGGTAAAGACATACTCATGGCTCTGAAATTTACAACACAATGGTTTTCCTGTCATTTTGCAAACCGAAGCGCGTACGAAGTAATCACATTGCGTTACGATGACAATCGGCATTTTTAAAATAAGTTTCAATCGTGAACGCACTATACTCACCGCTCCGAAACCGAGTAAAATGGTAAGGTATGTGCGCTACCCAATGACACAATTCCACCTGACGTTGCACCGCTACCGCCTGAACAGCGCTGGTGGCAAATCCTCGAAGTATTTCTGCTAAAGCCTGCATTTTGCATTCATGAATATCATACTTATGTTGCCATTATAAAATAAATATTTTTAAACACACCTTTACATGCTTTTTCAACTGCTATACTTTCGTACTCAAGGACTGTCTGTACTTGTAATAAAAGTAAAAAAATATACGAGGGTCATCTAGAAAGTAAGGTTACAAGGGCTCCTGAGGCCGGGGGAATTTTTGTTTCAAAGTCGGCGCACCTGGCGTGTAGGGGGGATCTTAACGGTCAGTTTGTTTGGTCCCACATGTTTGTCGGCCATTATGTTCATTCGCAGTAAATTCTTCCGATGGAGAGGTCGTCGCGCACTCCCGCCCCCTCCCGTCCGTGCGAGATCCGCGCGGTCATCCGTTTTTTTACTTTGCAGAACAATACCGCCACGAATATCCATCGGAAGCTCTTGGAAGTTTATGGTAGTAATGTGATGAGTCGACAACATGTCACGAAGTGGGTTAGGTTGTTGAGAGAAGGCCGTACTGATACTCACGACGAGGCCAGGCAGTGATTTCTGACGAACTTGTGCAAAAAATTTAAGAATAAGTGCGAAATGACCGCCATGTGACGCTTGACGGCCTTCACGAAGAATTTCCTGAAGTCTCCTTGGTGATATTGTGTCGGAAAAACTTGGTTACAAGAAATTGTGTGCGAGATGGGTGTCCAGAATGCTCCCACCGGAGCACCGTCAAAATCGCGTGACCGCCGCGCATGAATTTTTGGATCGTGTTGCGCAGGAGGGAGAAGCTTTTCTGGACTCTATCGTGACGGGGGATGAGACGTGGGCGTGTCACTACACCCCGACAATTTTCCAAGGATCAGGAGGTCGAGGAAGCTGCTAAGAAGTGGCTGAAAGAGCTGGCGGTGGAGGTCTATGACACTGGTATACAAAAGCTGGTGCCCCGACTACAGAAATGTCTCGATCTCGACGGCGATTACGTTGAAAAATAGTTTAATATATTTGTGAAGTATCCTGTGAATTTCAATTAAATACAAGCATTTTTCAATCCTACATAAATGTTGTAACCTTACTTTCTAGATGACCCTCGTACTTTATTAATTTTTTCATATTATCATAATAATAAATAAATAAAAAAATATGTTACAAAAATCAAAATAAAACTTTAGTTCTACAAAAAAAAAAAAAACAAAACAACGAAACATCGAAAATCGGACAAAACGTTAATTCAATTATTTTTTTCAAACGATGCAATGAATATACACGGGACGTCATACGGGCATTCTGGGGTTATGTCCCGGACGACACAATACCTTAAACTCATTTTCATGATTTGTTCACCGGTAACGGCGCACTCTCTCACACGGTGTCTCACTCTAGAACGAATAAACACAGGGTTTAACCGGGCAGTTGGGAGCGGTCGCCTTCGGGGCGATGAATTAACCAAAAATAAATTATTAACTTGTCTGTTGTTTAATATTTTAGTGGTGATGACATGAATTTTAGCTGTTGGATAAAATACCAAAGATCGAATTCATAGTCCAGCCTAAATACTAATTTCTAACCTTAAAATTTGGTTATTTGTATTCACAGTCGGGCCTCGTATGCTCTAAACATTAAATGAAACCACGTGATTTCCTTATTTAAGAAAGCTACAACAATTTTATATGAAACACAACTTAGAATACTAATATCTTCAGTAAAAAATACTATAATTGTGATTTAGTATTTAGTATTAAGGTCAGACTATGAATTCAGGCCCAAATATACACCATAAATGTTTCCACCTCCATGAAGGTATACTGTTATTTTATTTTATCAAAGGTTTCTGCTTTAACTTTGTGGTATTCCAGATTAGTATATTTAACGATAAATAACTTTGTTATTACATTAATCCACGCCACATGTGTTTCTACCTCCTATCCCGAGGCTCTCTTCAGGCGGAATGATTCCGGTTTATTATTTAGGTTGGGATCAAGCAAGCGTGTGTGATCTATTGAACCAAAGGAAATGTTTTGATGAGATGCGAGTTACTTGTTACCATTTTAATTTTGCTTATGGATTTATGTATATCTAATGTGACAATGTATGACAGACTATAGAATGGAGTGATTAGGGATGAATGTGAACTTAAGGTAGACGTGTTGAGTAAGGTGGAGAAGGAAACATTGAGATGGTTTGGGCATGTGGAACGATGAATGAAAAAAGACTAACAAAACAAATACACAGTGTAAATGTGAGCAGAAGGTATGTTAGACGGAGACCATTAGAGGGAGAATGAAAAAAGACTAACGTAACAAATGTGAGCGGAAGGTATGTTAGATGGAGACCATTAGAGGGAGAATGAAAAAAGACTAACATAACAAATATACAGTGCAAATGTGAGCGGAAGGTATGTTAGAGGAAGAATGAAACAAGACTAACAAAACAAATACACAGTGCAAATATGAGCGGAAGTATATTAGAGGGAGACCATTTGAGGGGGAGAATGAAAAAAGACTAACAAAAAAATACACAGTGCAAACGTGAGCGAAAGGTATGTTAGAGGGAGACCATTAGAGAGGGAGAATGAAAAAAGACTAACAAAACAAATACACAGTGCAAACGTGAGCGGAAGGTATGTTAGAGGGAAACCATTAGAGGGGGAGAATGAAAAAAGACTAACAAAACAAATACACAGTGCAAATATGAGCGGAAGGTATGTTAGAGGGAGACCATTAGAGGGGGAGAATGAAAAAAGACTAACAAAACAAATACACAGTGCAAATATGAGCGGAAGGTATGTTAGAGGGAGACCACTAGAGGGGGAGAATGAAAAAAGACTAACAAAACAAATACACAGTGCAAATATGAGCGGAAGGTATGTTAGAGGGAGAATGAAACAAGACTAACAAAACAAATACACAGTGCAAATATGAGCGGAAGGTATGTTAGAGGGAGACCATTAGAGGGGGAGAATGAAAAAAGACTAACAAAACAAATACACAGTGCAAATATGAGCGGAAGGTATGTTAGAGGGGGCCCATTAGAGGGGAGAATGAAAAAAGACTAACAAAACAAATACACAGTGCAAACGTGAGCGGAAGGTATGTTAGAGAGAGACCAAGGAAAGTATAGTTGTATCAAGTGTATATTTTGAAAAAAAAAGGGAATGTAAAAAGTCTGAGAAGTCGTAGGAGCTGTATGGTATATGAATGAAGAAGAGGTGAAATATGTGTCACAATATAGAAGTCAGGCGCTCTTTCCTCTCTGCCCACCCGGACAGGGATACGGCATGATGGTACGTATGTAACATTTAAAAAAAAGTTTACTTATGTCATAAAAGATATACCTACAAAACAATGCATTTAGACACATTCGCACATAAATCAAAACAAAAAAAATCCAAAGAATTCAAAATGTTTCATCCCCCTTAAACAGTTTTCCAGGGTCCAATAGACTACAAACACTTCCGATGAAATATGACATCAGTTGGACCTAAGCATTGCTCTTGTAAGGAACCGGAATCATTCTGCCTGTAGAGAGCCTCAAGATAGAAACATGTGTTGAGGGGATTAGTGTAATAATTAGTGGAATAACAAAGTTATTTATTATTAAATATTCCAAATAGTATAACGTTTCTCTAAAAAAATATTTAGTGCTTTGTACAAACGACAACTTTGCTGTACACGAAAAAAATACTGGGGTCAGACAGGGCTATGTATTGTCTCCCTTTATTTTTCATCATCTTTAAGGATTATGACAGGGCTTCTGCTGTTTTTGATCTTGTGGCATAGAATGGTCTGCCTCAGTGTTAGAGATATGGGTGGCGTATGCAGCTTCAGGAAGCAATTAAAGACAACCGGAAGTTTTATAAAAATGTATGATTATACAGGGTGACCCGTGCTTCAACTTTAAACCGGTATCGAGGAAAAGGCCAGCTTATGACGGTTCAGAATTTAAAAAAAATTCTTGCAAAATCCTTATACTTTTCAATGTAGCGTCACTACCCTCTCATATTGACTCACGTCGAATGCTGACTATCTGTCTCGCTCTAGTTCATGTTAAATTGTGACACAAGCTGTCTTACTCTAACTTGTTTATGAGCTTCATCGTCTGTCTCGCTCAAACTTATTGAATTTGATCTTTGATTATTGAAAAGTGTCATAATTAAATACGGATTTTTTTATTATTATTTTTATAGAAGTAGTAGGTATGTATTGTACCATTTTGAAATCCTGACTAAACAGGCCATCTTTCGATGTAACTTGCCTTGTTAGTATAGTACATTATTTTTACAGTATGACGAGTTAAAGTTAGCTTATAAAAAAATATTAGTTTTTATGTCCGGACAAAAACAATATTTTTTTCGAACGTGCAGATTTTTTAGTTTTATAGCGGACTCCGACTAATAGCATGGCTATCTAGGATTGCGATACAACCATTAAAATCATAAAATATGGCAATTTGTAGTCACAGCATATAAACATTTAGCGCAGGGTAGCTACTTTCACGATTTTCAAAAAATTGCCTATAACTCGGAAAAGGATGAGGCTTTTGTACAGATTTTTTGAAATTCTGAACCGTCATAAGCTGCCCTTTTCCTCGATACCGGCTTGACATTGAGTTACGGGACACCCTGTATATTTACTTTGTAATACTTTTAATCTGTAAATAATAGAGAGTTGAATTCTCGAGTCTTTTTAATATTATTAATACCATAAAGACGAAAATGTATCTAGTCTCTTGTTCTCGCAATATTTACGTACAGTGTGGAGAGCAAACGAGAGACATAGAATAAATGCATTTGAAATATGGTGCTGGAGAAGGATGTTACGAATTCCATGGAATTCGTAACATCCTACATTCGTTACGAATTCCATGGAATTCGTAACATCCAACAGAAAAAAATCATGTTGCTGTCATTTTTTCTGTTGTATTAGTACCCTTCTTCTTCCCAGTGTCATTTCAGGTCCTCCCAATGTTGAATATCACTTGAGAGTAGACATCCTTGTTCCCGGCAGCCCGAAAAAGATCTCCAACGCCCCTTATGCCAGTCCAATCACGTATATTGCGGAGCCAGGAGATTCGCCTCCTGCCAACACCTCTTCGACCCTCTATTTCGCCTTGGATGATCAGGTGCAGTAATTTTTATTTTTCTCCTCTAAGTACATGACCCAAGTAGGACACCTTTCGGATTTTAATATTAGTCAGCAACTCTCTATCAACTTTGGCTCTTTGAAGAACCCTCGTGTTGCTGACCATATCCGTCCAGGGTATCCGTAGCATTCTCCAATGCATCCACATTTCGAATGCTTCCAGTCGGTTCATACTACTTACTTTGAGGGTCCATGATTCCACTCCATGCAACACTGACCAAATGTAGCATTTGACTAATCGTTGTCGAAGTTTCATGTTTAGATTATCATTGCAGAATACGCTTCTCATTTTATTAAAGTTGCACGAGATGATTTAATTCTGCACTTGACTTCGGTTTCTGGGTCGAGGTCTTCCACTCTGTATGGATTAACACGTTTAATCCTCAGCAACTCAATATTAGTCAGCAACTCTCTATCAACTTTGACTCTTTGAAGAACCCTCGTGTTGCTGACCATATCCGTCCAGGGTATCCGTAGCATTCTCCGGTGCATCCACATTTCGAATGCTTCCAGTCGGTTACCCTGGAAATACCCTTCAATAAATCTATATTATTGTATCGAACACATTGAAGAGCGTGACAATATTTTCTTTGGACTTTTAAGTAAGCCTTTGGGTTTTTAGAACCTCTGGAGTAGGCACGGAACTCACGGTTCGTCATTGAACGTTTTGGTAATACTAACGCTCGGTGCATATGGGTATTGTGACCAGACAAACTATTTTACTAGGCTTGCACTATTTTTATTTCAGTACCATCGATAATCGAACTTGAAACCCTCGGGTGCACGTCGAGAATGTTACCACTAGGCTACGGACAAGACGTACTAATGTATCCATTCTCGAAGAACTGAGAGTCACCAACAGATTGTCGACAATATGTCCATCGACCGATTCTTTACAGATTGCCCGTGGCTAAGAAGACAGCTCGGAGAGACTCGCCATGTTCACCGTACTTTCTTTTGCCCTTAGCCGACTCGTCAAAATGATTGTTGCCGTTTATACAAAGCACTAAAGATTACTGATGATGATGACAGTGAAACTACAGTGAAACATTTATTCAAAAAAAGACACTAAATTAATTCTACGTAATGATTATATTCTCCAATGAAACTACATGAAAAACCATACTTTAAAAAAATGGGAGAAGACCAACGAAAATAAGAAGCGAAAACAAATAAAAATGATATGAAAAGAGAAAATAATAGAAACCAGGAGAAAGGATAAAAACAGATAAAGTATACTCACTCCTCGCTTCATCACCAACTATCAATTTTTTTCAAATTTGTGAAAATTAGAAAATATATCATATGTAAACATAAATTCGAATATCATCCTCGTTCTGACACAAAATATTAAGTCCCTGTTTTTTTTTTGGTTTAAATAATTGTGAAAAAATAAAAAAACTTTTTAGAGTAATGACATTTTTCCTGAGAAAATATGATTTTTGTCAAGATATGTGAATTCTCGTGAAAAATATATACTTAGTTAAAAATTACGAATTTTCACGAAAGGAAAAATGAATTTCCGTGAAGAGATGTCAATTTTTGTCAATGAATGTCGGTAATTTTAGAGAAAACTCAATTTTAGTAAAGAATTGTCAATTTCCGTGAAGATTTCTCAAATTTTGTTAATAAATGTAGATATTTTTTAAGAAAACTTAATTTTAGTAAAGAATTGTCAATTTCCATGAAGAGATCTAAAACTTTGTCAATAAATGTCGATATTTTTTAAGAAAACTCAATTTTAGTAAAGAATTGTCAATTTCCATGAAGAGATCTCAAATTTTGTCAACAAAGGTAGGTATTTTTTTAAAGAAAACTCAATTTAGTAAAGAATTGTCAATTTCCATGAACAGAAGTCAAATTTTGTCAATAAATGTCGGTATTTTTAAAGAAAACTCAATGTTAGTACAGAATTGTCAATTTCCGTGAAGAGATGTCAAATTTTGTCAATGAATGTTGGTATTTTTAGAGAAAACTCAATGTTAGTAAAGAATTTTCAAGTAAAGAATTAATGCGTGTGTACCCCTTCGATGGTTTTGAATTTCTCAAAAAAAAAAACTCAAAATCCTCGGGCAACTATTCGTGACATTCTTAAAATGAGTCAAATAAGTCAAACCAATGACATCGACCCAATCTCTTTCCTCTCCAACTGCAACCAATTTATCGAGATTAATGGAGCAAGCCACACTTATGGGGTTTTTACATCACATATCGGAAAATCTACGAAGGTTTCTTTAAAGCTCATCTTCCCTCGGTAAGTTTTCAGTGGTTTTCTTACCAAATATGTTTTTTTGGACATATGCAGATACGGGGAAGTTTCTAATCTAATAGCCGCAGCCACTACATCCCATCTTTACACTCAACTTACACATATTTATTTGAGGAGAGTTTGCTGCTCTCTTAAGGGCGCTATTTAAATTGCTATATTATAATTATTGAAGTTAATTTTAGTAGCATATGTTAACTTTCATAAAAAATGTAAACTTTCATAAAGAAATGTCAACTTTCATACAGAAATATCAAATTTATAAAAAAATATCAACTTTCATAAAGAAATGTCAACCTCCATAAAGAAATGTCAACCTCAGTAAAGAAATGTCAACTTTAGTAAAGAAATGCAATGTTTCATGAAAAATAGAAATTTTACATAGTGAAAACTATGCATTACGTTACATAAAGTAGATGTTATACATTTGTTCAATAATTTACACACAAAGTGTTATTTTTTAATAAAAATATTATTGATAAAATGCTGACGACGTTACTCTCGACTTATAATTTTATGTCAGTTCGGGGACAACATATACTCGTATAAGACAACTTAATGAACACAACGAGTAAGCGACTTGGTTAAAACCAGTTCACGTAAGGAATCACAAATGAAGGGTACTGACTTTTCGCTGGGTAACGTGTCCGGGGGTGGGGTGCAGTTGGCTTGGACGTTGCTGAGGAGGTCCAGCATGTCCCAGTTGCCTTCTTCCGTCCGCCTCGGGCAACATGATTTCACTGAGAGGGGATAAAAAAAAATCATTAAAAATTAACTTTTAATTATTTTATTTAAAAAAAAAAAGACATGACTAAAATCATAGGTGTCATGTCATATACCCTCAAATACTACATACGAGTACAGTACCCGGCGGTAAGTAATATACACCGGGCTTAAGAAAGAGACAGTCGGACATAATCGGCTAACTTCGGCTAGAGCGTCGTCTCTGTCACACGATGCAACCTTAGAACACTTGACAATGACTGACAAATCGCGACGGAACACGTGTATGAATGAGAGACGACGCTCTACAAAGCCGAAGTTAGCCGATAGTCTCTTTCTTAAGCCCGATGTGTATTACTTACCGCCGGGTAGAGTACATACATAGGTGTCATATACTCTCAAATACTACATACGAGTACATACATCAAATTAGGAGATTCGATGCGATTCTACAGCATTCGATGCGATTCTACAGCATTCGATGCGATTCTACAGCATTCGATGCGATTCTACAGCAGTTTTCTTCAAATGGTAACAGAAAATCAATGCTGTCCACAAATCGTACTTTTCAAGCACAAAAACAGACATGTTCAACGCTATGAAAGCATATGTAGTCGTATTAAACTTGTATTGTTGTGAGTTAAGTCTTTGACAAATATAAACACAAGAAAAAGGTGCCAATGATGCGGTTTGACAGTCACTACATTGACAACTAGAGCCATCTGTGAGAAAATTCCGGTTTCATATTTACAGGCCTGGTATATGTACGTACATACTATGTTGCTATCAATAAACCTACATTAATTAATTTATTTATATATACTTGAGGTGATATTCATTCATTGTATGGTATCCTTGCGATGATTCAAACATATTGAAAAGAGTGACTAGGAGACATCTTTGTACCCATCAATTGAGACTTCGGGTGTACAGCACCTCAAGCATTAACCCCAAAATCCCGGGTGGAAGTTAAGCATCATACCAACTTGACGGGAGGTCTTTGAATAAGATACTAACCTGCACGCTTCATAGTGTCCGAATCCTCGACCATCTCAACCATAGTGAAAGCCTCTCCACCGCGCCTCCCGTTAGCATCTTCGATATCGTCATCAGCGTCCAAATCTATGATGGGAGAGTCGTCGAACACTCCCGAGGGCCTATCATGGGAGGCCAGGGGTTGCTGCCGCAAGAGATCGCTGTCCGTGGCCGAGTGCAAACTCCTCGGCCTCTGGATTGCTGACGAGGAATACGGGAGTTGCGAGGATGACTGCTGGCGACCTTTCCCGGTCTGTTTGGATGCAATGCGTTGGGGTACATTTGGGATTGCCTGTAAAATAAAAATAAATACCATTAGCAAAAGATAAAAATTTAAATTAAGCATGGTCTCCTGATAGAAATGGATGAAAATATATAGCTTCTATAGCAGGCCTGGCCAACCCAAATTATCCCGCGCCCCCGCATTGACGACCTAACATTTCCCAAGGGCCGGCCGCACATAAATAAGAATAATTGCAAATTTTGTTCCAATATTTTTTTTGATATCTGACTTTACAACGAAATTTGTACTTATTTTTTTTTGTAAGTGATTGATTCGGATGCAGAGGTACACAGAAAGTGTTCAATCAGAGGAAATCTGAAAAAAACAATACTACAACTAGATATGAAGAGAAAACATGTATTGAACCAACAACAAAATGTATTTGTATGGTTATATAATGACTTAGAAGTTATTAATTTGTTAATACTACCTTGATAAAAAAGTTTTAGGACTTTATTCATAAAATCGAAAATACAAGTTTATTCATCAAAATCGATATGGCCCCATTCAAAGTAAACCCCATCGACTGCAACGCACTTACGCCGGCGCTTGATCCAATCCTCGAAACACCGCTGGTACTCAATTTTCGGTATGTCCATCAGAGCCGTCTTCGATTTTTTCATATCCTCTCGGGTGCTGTAACGCGTTCCGCGAAGCAGTTTTTTAAGTCGGTTGAACAGGAAAAAGTCGCAGAAAGCCAGATTAGGTGAATTCGAAGGCTGCTGGATAGTATTCGTGTTGTTTTTGGTCAAAAACTCATGTCTTTCGCGATTTCAACGCGGTCCTTTTTTTCCATGAAATTGAGGTCAAATCACTAACCAAAATGTCTTGAGCGGATCCATAAGCGAAGTTCAAGTCCTCTGCCAGCTCTCTGATGGTCAATTTGCGGTTTTCGGCTAACATTTCTTTGATTTTATCGATGTATTCACCGGTTTTCGACTGCCACTGCGTTCGTCATCCTCGACCGACTCACGACCACTTCTGAAGGGTTCGTGCCACCGAAAAACACTTCTCCGACATTTCCAAGGTCTGCGGACCGTTAAATCTGTTTTTCACACAAAATTTAATGCAAACTCATTGATGCACAGTTGATGCCATTTTCAAACTTGTAAAAAATCGAAAACACGCACAAAGGTGTCAAGCTATAACGCTGAAATTTGGAGGGAAGTGTCAATGATAGATGTGGTAACCTAAGAAAAAAAAAAGAATTCCAATCGGGTGACTGACAGCGCCACACGGTGGCCGGTCCTAAAACTTTTTGATCAAGGTATTATATTTGTATGGTAATAAAAAAAACAAAAACATAATTCGTCATATATGAACGCGGGCCGTGGGTTGGTCAGTCCTGCTCTATAGGGTAGGCACAAAAGACAGATCTTCACACCTTTTTGTCCATGAACAAAGCTTTTGCCTCATCCGCCTCCAAACATCGGAAGTTATGGGTTCAAACTCATAGCTCCGTACGTAAAAGATTGGAGCAAGTTGAGGAATTCTGCTCGTTGGATTGTATTGTCTCGTGTGATGGAGAGGAATATCGAATCCAAGTCAATGGGACAGGACAGTTAAACACAAAATGAACATCAAAATCTGCCAGGGTGACAGCTCAAGACAGTATTTCAACACTAACTTGGATGTATTGGAGTAAAACACGTACGTGGAAAGACGGAACCGAATAAATGCTGTTAAAATGCGTGCACTGAGTACATGGGGTGACAATATATGACAGAATACGGAATGGAGTAATAAGGGATGAGTGTTAACTTAAGGCTGGTGTGTTGAGTAAGATGAAGAAGAGCACTCTGAGATGGTTTGGACATGCGGAAAGAATAAATGAAGAAAGACTAACAAAACAAATATATACAGTGCAAATGCGAATGGAAGGTAAGAGAGTGAGGATAGCGAGGGAAAGTATGACTGGATCAAGTGAGTGGTTTGTTTAACCCTTTGTTTAGTGAATTTTGAAAAAATCGAAGTAACTACTGGATTAATTTTTTTTTGAAATAAGTGCATATATTTTGAAAAGGAATAAAACAAAATTTTAAAAAAATTTAACCCTTCTTTTGGCAAAGTTCAATTTATCCAAATATTAACGTTTTACTTCGGTGATTCCTTGTTATATGGTAAGTTATGAAGGAAAAGTGAGGAAAAAAAATCACAACTTTTCCTTATAGTTTTTTTTTATATGTAACACCCACATTACATTGCCAAAATATCAATTTTTATAAAACACAAAAAGCGCTATAAAATGATTCTATAATCTAAAACAAGAACAACATTTACATAGCTGAATTATCAACAAATAAAATGGTTTGAATATTTTTTCTCTACATGTAGTGATTAATAAGATATTTCAAGATTACCCCAATTTTCAAAATGCACCCACGCTGTCCAGACATGTTGACCCGATGTCGTTTGAAAGGTTGTAGCGTTGTCAATATTTATCACCAGACGATACCGCTGCACACAATAGTGCATGTATAGTATTTGAATGTGTTGCCATATTTGAAATTACGTTCGAGATTCTGGTTTATTTTTTTTAATCTCTAAATTAGTGTAACACCTGTGTTACAATGCCATAATAAGGGTTAAGAACTGTATTTTTTTGCATAATTTTACAAAACTGATCCCACAAAATGAACATGATATACGAGGCGTATCCAGAAAGTAAGTGTACTGAGGCTCTCACGAGCGGATGGATTTTATTTTCGACATGTTGGCTACACTTCCGTGTAGCCTGACCCTTCCCCTCCGCAACGAGACCGGTTCGAGGTCAGTACGTTGAGAAGTGTCGACGCGACAACACGTTTAGTGAAAAATGTCAACCCAATTTCCCGCCAAGTGCGAAATTTTGTAAAAAGGCAAGAGTTTTTGAGGCGCTGCAAACTCCATGGAGATGAATTTCTCCGCTCCATCGTTACTGGAGATGAAACTTGGGTTGCACACTACACGCCTGAAACCAAAAGGCAGTCTCAACAGTGGCGTCACACTTCTTCACCCTCCGCCAAAAAGTTCAAAACCACAATTTCAGTCAAGAAAATCATGGCATCCGTGTTTTGGGACTGTCAAGGCATAATTTTAATTGAATATATGCCTCAAGGGGAGACCATCAACTCTGCAAGATACTGTGAGACCCTAAAAAATTTGCAGAGGGCGATTCAGAACAAGAGGAGAGGCATGCTGACAAAGGGAGTCTGCCTGCTGCACGACAATGCAAGACCACACACAACCAACGCCACGAAGGAACTGCTCGCCTCGTTTAAATGGGATGTCCTGAACCATCCCGCGCATTCCCCTGACCTAGCACCTTCAGATTACTATCTCTTTACCTCCCTGAAGCTGCACATGGGTGGAAAAAGGTTTTCAACCGATGAGGAGGTAAAGGAGGAGGTGGAGAAGTGGACGGAGGGGTTGGCGGGAAACTACTTCGAGGAAGGCATCAAAAAGTTGATACCCCGCTTCACCACCTGCATTGAGAGGAATGGCGACTATGTCGAAAAATAGCTTACATATGTACTACGGTAACCACGTAATTTTTTTGTTTAAATAAAAAAAATTGTAACCTTCAAAAATTCAGTACACTTACTTTCTGGATATGCCTCGTATTAATGACATATTGGTTTTCGAAATAGAATGACTACATGTAAAAACATAAATAAGTAACCAAAAAAACAAAATTGACCTCTTTCTTCACTTGATACTTTGTAAAAATATAAACTTGAAAACTAACTCGACAACGCATGTGTTAAATGTTCGTGACAGTGGCAACAAGTGAACTTATATGGCAGTAATTCAAACAATAAAATGCACTATGTGGTAGGTGCTGCCATCTTTATCATAAAATAAAATATTTGCGCTATATTTTACTGTAAAGTCCCATCAGAATTCGTTGGTTTTCGTTTCTATGAGGTTTATATTCATCGGGACTTCAGAGTCCCGTCAGTAAAGAAAGGGTTAAAGAAGGTAATATAGAAAGTCAGAGAAGTCGTAACGAGTTGTTTGAGAATGTGTATGGATGTGGAACAGGCAAAGGATGTCTGCCGAGACAGGAAAATCTGACCGTCTGTCCTCTCTGTTGCGAGTTAGATTTTAATTGAAACTCAAATATTTTTAAAAAGTCTCCATTCTGATTTTCATTTAAGGCTGCTTAACACCTTTAAGGTTTTGTAAGAAATTGTCACGTAACAATAAGTCAGGTTGTACTGCATGAATACCCATAACCCGTGATGAGAATAATAGAAGGCACAATACAAAGTAGGGGATCAGGGTATGTGACGTTAGTGCCACCGGAGATGTCTATGTAAGCCTTCTTCTTCAACTTTCTGTAGACTCAAGAATCTGTTCTTAGAGGATTATCCTCTTGTATGCTGAGTTCCAGCTATCTCTCCATCATTTCAGGGGTCTCCCTGGTGGACACCATCTATCCGGTACCCCATGCAGAGCTGTGTATGGGATTTTTGTGGAATTCATTCTCCGTACATGTTGGAACCAGTATCGTCGACGCTGTCATCCCCACCTGACCACATCTTGAACCTCACAGACCTCTAGGATTGTGGTATTCCTTACACGATCTTTCAATTCGATTCAAGTATTCCCAGCAATAGCGCGTAGAATTCTCATTTCTGTTATACTTAGCATACTTTTGGTTTGATAGTGTCCGCCCTCGCTTCGATGCCATATGTAAGGATAGGTCGCACACAGGTCTTATAAATGCGTACCTTGCTATCCATTCTCATATCTTTATTCCTCCATATGACATCTCTCAGGCAGCCCGCCACAACTGCAGCTTTATCTACCTGAGGTCTTACTTCTCTGGGGAGGTCATGAGAGCTGAGCAGTTCACTGCCAAGATATCTGAACTGGGTTGTTTGTTCAATTGGCTCTTCACGTACTGAAATTCTGCACTCTAGTGGGTCTTTGGAGAATGTCATACACTTAGTTTTTGCTACGGAGATAATCGTTACAGAGGAACAGCTGGACAAATTACAGCGTCTTCAAAATGTGTGTCTAAGATTCATTTTCAACCTACGTAAGTACGATCATATAACTTCATACCAGAAGGCATTGAACTGGTTGAATGTTAGAAATAGACGCCAAATTCACATACTGTCTCTATTGTATAATATCCTTAACTGTCCCGCCACACCCTCTTATCTCGCCGAGAATTTTCAGCTTCTTTCCAATCATGGATTAGCGCTGCGCTCAAACAGAGATTGTTTATTGGCCTTTCCAGTTCACCGCTCCTCTTTCTTTACGTCGTCCTTTACTGTCCATGCAGTGAGACTCTGGAACCAGTTACAAACCAATATAAGACTCGCTCCGTCCTTGGCATGCTTTAAGAAGCGACTGAAAAACCTCTTAATTTCTAGTCAGTAAAATAACGTGTTTCATTCCTGATTTTTCTTTTCCTTTCCTCTCCACCATCCCTTCCTTTCCTTTTGATTGATGATATCTCACTTTATATGAAAAATAATGTTCGGGTGATTGTCCGTCTTTGTGGGGTTCGTGGGCGTGTGCTCACGTATATGTTTATGGATTTCGTGGGGCTGGATAGTCATTTGAATGATTTATGTGACCACGTAACTTGCTTAATTTACTTTTGTCTGGTTTGTGGGAAGAGATTGCCGCCTGGCAATAAGCCTGCCAGATTGTATTTGCAATAAAAGTGTTAAATAAATAAATCATGTTGTACTTTGAGCAGGATTCTCTGTAAGTCATCATTGTTTGCAGCGATGATTATAACGTCGTCAGCAAAAGAAAATTCCCACCGCTTCCTTACCAAGAGTGTACCCCAACTTGAGAGATGTAAGCCAATTAAGTATATCCTGTTGCATACAGGGCAAAGAGCTTCCATATTTGGAGCTTATCCGCGTCTTCTTTCTCTATCAGGTCCCTGATAACAAGCAACAATTCCACACCATTTGGCTCCATCTGCTGCTGTTTCCTCCCAGTTATACTGAGCTTTAATGCTTTTAAGCGTCTCATGCAGTACATCTTTATATCTCTTACGTTGACCACCGTCCTACCTTTTGCCATCTGTCAGCTCGCCAAAGAGGACATTTCTTGGGAGTGCACTCAGGCATACTAGCCACGTGTCCAGACCAACGCAAGTGTGTATTTATTTGCTCTTCTCAAAACGTTTGATACTCTGTGATACCATCGAATCTTCATTATTAGTCTGAGGTGCCTCTGATGACATTTGTCAAGTGCCCTTAATATGTGTACTGTATACAACAAAAGTGAAATACAATTTGACGAGACGAAAGCTGTATGAATACGCAGAAAGATACTGTATGAATACGCATCTGCGTACTTTTCCCAAAACGGACATGGCATGATGGTATGTATTTAGCAGTAACACCGCTATTGTCCTAAAATGGTGAAATGCTATTAGGTGTACAAATAAGTTTCCGCCGTTTTTTATAAAAAAATGGGCATTTATTGTGAAAGAACGGAACCTCATGTTTTATTCGAAGTAGTACCCATCGCTTGCCACTACTTTTCCCCATCTTTCTGTCAGCATACGAATACCGCGTCAGTCATCATCATCATCTTTTGAGGCTATCCACGAATCGACTCAACTTTTGGTATCTTCATATGATGTGAAGTGCTGCTCAGACAGGCCATGCGTCATCGATCAAAACAAGTGGTAATCAGAAGGAGCAATGTCTGGTGAATACAGCGGGTGGGGTAAAACTTCTCAATTGAGTGTTTCCAAATAGGTTTTGACCGGTGCCGCAACATGTGGACTAGCATTATCATGCAGGAGAATAATTTTGTCGTGTCTGGCGTAGTAGTGGGCGCGCTTTTCCTCGAGTGCTCGACTCAATCTCATCAATTATGTTCGGTAGACAGCCCCAGCAATGGTTTCATTCGGTTTGAGCAACTCATAATACACGACACCAAGCTGATCCCACCAAATACACAACAAGAGTTTTTTTCCATGAATATTTGGCTTAGCCGTAGATGTTGAAGCATGACTAGGGGATCCCCATGATTTCTTCCTTTTTGGATTATCATAATGGATGCATTTTTCATCACCAGTGACTATATTGTGCAGAAAACCCTTTCGTTTATGCCTGGCAAGCAGCATTTCACATGTGGAAAATTGGCATTCAAAGTTTCTCCGTGTCAGTTCATATGAATCCCAATTTCTTTGTTTTTGAATCATTCCCAATGATTTCAACCCATGTGAAATTGCTTGTTGAGTCACTCCTAATGTAAGTGCAAGTTCTTCTTGCGTTTGGCACGAATCTTGATCCAATAATACTTCCAATTCCGCGTCTTCGTACACTTTCGGCCTTCCGCTACGTTCTTTGTCTTCGATGTCAAATTCACCGTTCTTAAACTTTTGAAACCACTCACGACAACTTCTCTCACTTAAGGCAGCCTCACCATATGCTTCTACAAGCAATCGATGCGCCTCAGCTGCAGATTTCTTCAAATTGAAGAAGTAAATCAAAAGTTCCCGCAAATGACGCTTATTCGGCTCAAAACTTGACATTTTCGAACACAAAAAAATATGTTATACTGATAAAAATTCACTAATATTTCAAGGTCATGTTGTTGACAGATGTCCAACCTTACGATAATGACATTTTACATCTGACAATTTTAACCATAACTTACTGGTGGCGCCAACTTTTGTCAAACGGCGGTGACTTATTTGTACACCCTATATTTTTCTAATGACATAATTCGTTTGTTATCAAAGATAAAATCAAACTCTATATAAAATTTTAAAAAACATATCAAAAAGCAGAAAATAAAAAAACTTCGCTAAGATTTATCACACACAAGGGTTAAACTTCAACGAGATACAATTCGTCAAGAACATAACATAAAAAACCGTATTTTGACCTCGAACATAAAATATGTAACGTGAAAAAAAAAATTGTTACGAGTAAGAGGTTACGGCTGTTTTAAAAAAAATGGTGGCTGTACAATATTAAAAATGAAACATTTTATTTTTAAATTAAATTTGAATTAAAATTTGTATGTCAATGTTTTCCAACATATTGTAATTTATTTTTATCAAACACTGTTTATTCCACTTTTTGTGACGGTATAACACTACCGGTTTCAAGGTGCACACCTCATTTTCAGGGGAGCGCAAACAAGACTTGTCTTTAAACCTCCACAACGTTAATGCCTTAACTATAAACAACATATTTCCAACATATATTAGAAAAAAATAGAATGAAATTATGGTTTTTTGTTTATGGGTTATCGATGATTTTTGTTATCTATGATTCTCACAAAGCAACTTCACACATCAAAAACTTTTATTATAGTGCTGTTAATCGATAGCGATATAAAATTTCACTCCACGAGAACTTGGAAAGCGGAGGTTTGAAGCCACTCTCAAAACTTACTGGTCTGAACGTCGGATCACTGTGCGCATTGGCATCGTGCCTATTCCAGAATGCTGGAACCACTACAGAAAATACACGATCGTAGAATCTTGCCCAGTTTCGTCGTGTTGGCTTAAAAATAATAATAACCATTTATACAAATAATGGCGGTTAAATTATCCATATTGACTGGACGGAAGGACTCTGGTATTTAATGGGACATACTGAAAGGTGTTCACGATCGATCGAATGATTGTTTCGAATCGTTCGAATAGGCTATTATTTATTTACTGACAAAATAAACACTTACGTGCCTGTAACAATTATATAACAATAGATGTTAAGGGCGGGCATTAGTCGCACTCCAGTTTCAAACATAATCTTTTGGTTTGATCCTCTTTTTTCTGTTAATTTAAAGTAATTTAATTTAAGTTTATCTATAAACTAAACTGATGTCTTTATCGCAAATCAGGAGTCAATTATTTAAATATAATACAATTTAAACATCGTTCTACTAAGTTATTTTACATTTAATACAGGTTGAACCCAATCACATCAGATAAAAAGAATTTTACATTTGATACAGGTTGAACACAATCACATCAGATAACGAGAATTTTACATTTGATACAGGTTGAACCCAATCACATCAGATAACGAGAATTTTACATTTGATACAGGTTGAACCCAATCACATCAGATAACAAGAATTTTACATTTGATACAGGTTGAACCCAATCCCATCAGATAACGAGAATTTTACATTTGATACAGGCTGAACACAATCACATCAGATAACAAGAATTATATTTATTTATAATGTATAAATATAGCATAATGACAACAGGAACAATATTACTCATGCTTCCCTGTGAAGTGACTCAGTTATACCTACAAAGTTAAATCCTCAATTTATTTTCCGAGATGTGGAAGATATCAATATCAGAAAATTCATTCAACAAGTTCATTTTGTATACGAGTGATGGTGCTCTTAGCCCTTCCTTCCCTGTGATGTGTAACTAGTACACATTGCTTCTAAACACTTTAATATCTCTATAAATATAGTAAATACTGGGCTCAGATTTTAGGTATTCCTCCGTAATACATTTACGCATTGAATGAAAAAATAATATTATTAATAATTAGCACTTATCGGCCACATCAGAGATATTTTGTGAAAATCGGGAATAAATTCACCGATACAATCAAACGTGTGCCAGTGTGTGACGTAGGTATATTCATTCTAAAAAACCGCTATGGGTGAGGAAGCGACGCTATTCACGTCTCACTCTCACTCTACTTCGGTTTATGGGAATGCAAGAACGCTTCGCCCGTTTTGTGAACGTCGTCCGATATCTTTTTTTTCATGTTTTCACATTTCAATTATTATAACTTTTGACTTCAAATTGAATTAATTTAAGCAATTGGCTGTGAATATTCTTATTTTTCCGATTTTAAATTGATCATTTTTAAATAATTTAACTAATGAATATTAATTAGCCAACAAGATTGAAGATAAAAGGATAGAAGACTGATAACACATTTTTGACAGCAGAGATAAGTAGTTTACTTGCCTCGTACCGGAAAACTGCAAACTACAGTAAAAGACTGTTGTTGCGAAATTAAAGGGACCAAATTTCGCAAACAAATTCGAATTACGAAATACACAATCACTAGAAAAAAAAAAGGCATTTGAATATGCGCGGCACTTTCCAATGGAATATCGTGACCATTTTTCTTACTATAAAAATAATGGAATATTTCTGTAATATTGAGACATTATAGCATATTTAATGGTCAAATATATGCACAATTTTTCGTACGAATAAATTTTTTTTTGTACCTTATTTCTATTTGACATGTTCACTTTTTACACAGATTAAGTCGTTTAAGTTTGCACGCGTAATATAAATATGTCACTGGTTTTTATTTGGTCACGGTCACGCATTTGATTACGATATTACGAACTATGACTCCAAGTTTTTGATAAGTAAATTTTTACAGTTGTGAAATTATTAAAAGTAAAATAAAAATACATCATAATTTATATTGAAAAGAATATTCGAAACTCCATATTTACGTTAATTATCAAGGTTTGCGCTTCTTGAATTTCATCTTAGAATTAAATTTCGTAAAAGAAGAAATTTGCTAATTTACAGAAATTAAAAATATTTTACACAAAAAATGCAGAAATTACATTTTTATTTCAATCCTTTTTACATCCTTTCCTTAGTTTATTGGTGGGCTTCCCCATACAATAAAAAATCTTGAGATAATTTGATATTGATTCTTTAGATATTGGGAGCCCCGAAAATTGAACCACTCTCTGACACATAGTACACTAGTCGTTCTTACCGGCTACTACGTGAATCGCTTCCCCATATGATAAAAAATCTTGAGATAATTTGATATTGATTCTTTAGATATTGGGAGCCCCGAAAATTGAACCACTCTCCGACACATAATACACTAGTCGTTCTTACCGGCTACTACGTGAATCGCTTCCCCATATGATAAAAAATCTTGAGATAATTTGATATTGATTCTTTAGATATTGGGAGCCCCGAAAATTGAACCACTCTCCGACACATAATACACTAGTCGTTCTTACCGGCTACTACGTGAATCGCTTCCCCATATGATAAAAAATCTTGAGATAATTTGATATTGATTCTTTAGATATTGGGAGCCCCGAAAATTGAACCACTCTCCGACACATAATACACTAGTCGTTCTTACCGGCTACTACGTGAATCGCTTCCCCATATGATAAAAAATCTTGAGATAATTTGATATTGATTCTTTAGATATTGGGAGCCCCGAAAATTGAACCACTCTCCGACACATAATACACTAGTCGTTCTTACCGGCTACTACGTGAATCGCTTCCCCATATGATAAAAAATCTTGAGATAATTTGATATTGATTCTTTAGATATTGGGAGCCCCGAAAATTGAACCACTCTCCGACACATAATACACTAGTCGTTCTTACCGGCTACTACGTGAATCGCTTCCCCATATGATAAAAAATCTTGAGATAATTTGATATTGATTCTTTAGATATTGGGAGCCCCGAAAATTGAACCACTCTCCGACACATAATACACTAGTCGTTCTTACCGGCTACTACGTGAATCGCTTCCCCATATGATAAAAAATCTTGAGATAATTTGATATTGATTCTTTAGATATTGGGAGCCCCGAAAATTGAACCACTCTCCGACACATAATACACTAGTCGTTCTTACCGGCTACTACGTGAATCGCTTCCCCATATGATAAAAAATCTTGAGATAATTTGATATTGATTCTTTAGATATTGGGAGCCCCGAAAATTGAACCACTCTCCGACACACACTAGTCGTTCTTACCGGCTACTACGTGAATCCATGTGAAAATAAATGATTTTTGGCAAAAAAACATTACGAATTACGAAATAAGCGGTTTTTCGAATATCAGTAGAATTTGGGACCTAGAAAACTTCGAATTATGAATTATCGTTGGTCTAATTAACAGACGTGTCCAGTACCTGGCGGTAAGTAATACACATCGGGCATAAGATAGAGACTGTCGGCCATAATCGGCTAACTTCGGCTTTGTAGAGCGTCGTCTCTGTCATTCATACACGTGTTCCATCGCGAGTTGTCAGTCATTGTCAAGTGACAGAGACGACGCTCTACAAAGCCGAGGTTAGTCGATTATGGTCGACAGTCTCTTTCTTAAGCCCGATGTGTATTACTTACCGCCGGGTACTGTACTTTGTCCACACTAATAATAATATTCAAAGGGTACAAGAGAGTATTGCTGATGACGTTCGGAATGTCTCGAACGTAGATTTAACCAAGTAGATTTAACTAGATGACGTTCGGAATGTCTCGAACAACACTGCAACGAATCTTAAGAAGCGATTTGCATCTCTTTCCGTATAAAATTCGGTTGGTGCAGGACTGAATCCACAAGATCGACAACGTCTCGAATAGGAGCATCTGAGTGCAACTTATAGGCCACGTATATCAACAACACCTGTCCTTTATACATAACAGTAACAATTATAAAATAAAAGACAACATCTTCCAAAGCGTAAATTCAGGATACAAACTCGTATATCATTCAAAATATGATGCATGAAAATACCAATAATTTTAAGAAATGTCAATTTGGAGAAAACTTTAAGGCAATAAGACTGACGTCTAAAGATTGGTGGATTAAAACGGTAGTAACGAGACTTACTCCATCCTCGTCCGGGTCAGCGTTGTAGTTGTACAGACTGGAGGGGTTGGACACCTTCTGCAGCAGCTCGTTGGCCAGGCGCTTGGTCAGCCCTTCCGACTGGAAGAAGGCGTGCTGCAACAGAGAAACACAATCGGCTCATTGAAAAATAATTCAGATACTACATTCAGGTAGGTTTTATGTTCCAGGCCGATTTTGTTTGTCCGCCATTTCAATTTGGCTGTTATTTGTCAATTCATATTTGACAGTCGTGGAGAGTGGTCGATAACAATTTATTATGAAGCATCTAACTCCGCAACAACGTGTTCAATTGTGAGTACGCGAAGAAAATTGCGTGTTTTTTTTTTGTTTAAATCATGTGCCAAGCAAGTCAATTTATTAATATTAATGAATTTTAGTAACCAATCATAAAATACCGCGCATACTCACTCGTAAATGGTCATATCTCAAGTGATCTGATTATTTGTTTGGTTCAACAAGTTTCATTTTAGGAATTAGTCCTTGGAAAATGTTATTAATTTTTTTAATCAAAAGTTTCAGCTTTAATTTTGTGGAACTCCATATTAGAATATTAAACAATAAATTAATTTGTTATTTCAATAATTATATAAATCCATATATGAAATAGAATGCACTTGTGAAAGTATTTACCGTATTTTACGGACTATAAGACGCTACAGACTATAAGACGTTACGGACTATAAGACACTATGGACAATAAGACGCTACGGACTAATTTTTAGGCAATTTTTAAAAAAAATAACATTTTTACCATTTTTATTATTAGATTGCAAAGCCAGACTAAAAAAAAAATCTTAGTTTATAAAACTGAACTGACGGCTGTAGCGCTAGCTTACGAGCGTGTATTTGAATATTTTTTGTATTAATTCCAATGCCATTTTGACGGTGTCCTTGAATCCATTTCAATACGTCATCTTCTAGTATTGTCCATTTTGCATGGTGTTCTGTTGGTGGAGGGCCGACCGAAATGCCACTCAGCTGCTCTGTTTACATGTTCTTTCGCATATGCTATTACTTTCAATTTATACCCCGCATCATATGAATACCTATTATTTTTTCCCATTGCCAAACTAGCTACTAACAAAAATATTGTACTGTTACCGATAACACAAATCACTTTCAATTCAAGTCCACCGGCACCGTAGACTGCAATGACGCATCATAGGCTAGACAGTGTTCTGGGTTTGTGATGGCGGGGCGGGGGGGAGGGAGACAGTGTTATAGCAAATCATGTTCGTCGCATCATTTTTAAGACTGGCGGGAATTTTAAATCAATCACTGGACATTTTTATATTAATTTTGAGTATAAGATGCACCTGAATTTTGTATATTTACTGTGCTGAGAGTCATTTTCCTTCTCCCGTAAAGTCTGACCTTAAGGGGGTATTCTCCTCTAGAAATTTGATTTTTTTTTTTTTTGTTTTTTCTTTAATCTTAAAGTTTAGACCTTTAAGAATATGTTCTCAAAGAGAAATTTTAAAATTCTCAATATTTACGAAGTTATAGCTATCAATGGGGCAGCAATTACGCTGCACCGGAATGACTCGGACAATAAATAATCTTAAAACTTTAAACGCGTTTTTTTCTTAACTACTTTTTTCGACCTGGTCGACATAAAATCTCAAGTTCTATCCAACCGATTGCCTTCAAATTTGGTATGAAACTTCGATAAATGTTTTCATACCGTTCCTACCTTGAAAAATTCAAAACTACTCTTTTTACTATTTTTATAATAAATTAAAAAATTTGAAAAAAGGATAAAAACATTTTACGTTTTTTTTTTGTGTCTTTGACTATAACGACATTATTTCTTATCAAGAAATTGTGTATGATTTTTGTTCCAGATTTACGAAAGGGTTCCAATTATGTCGACCAGCTCACCTCCCCTTTTTTTTTTTATACGACAAGATATAACAGCTGATAACATCTTTAATTTTCAATACTTTTTTTCAAAAATTTTTTTTGTATATTCTCAAATCATTAATAGTGCAAACTGTAAAAAAATGCATAGGAAAAATAATGTTTGTTTTTTATTTATTTAGTCTGAAAAAACGCCCGAAATTCACGGCTCTAGAGTAGAATACCGCCTTAACAGTAAATAAGGATGGTGTGCGCATCTGATAAACCTTGGAAGTTTGTTCCACAGTCGCGCCGAGTGAACTGCAACTGAAGATGTGTAAAATCTGGTGTGATGTGGTGGTATGCAAAGCAGTCTCTCATCGCCTCATTAAAGACGACCGTGTTCTGAAAGAAACTGGAACTTTTCGTGAAGATATGAAGGAGAATTGAGATTGTTAAGCTGGCAAAATAATGTCGACATAATGTGAAAGTTTCTTCGCTACCTGATCCTAAGTCATTGAAGTCTATTTCAAAACTCGGACACTTAGTCATACTTCTTACATATGGAGTTCACATACTTCCTACATATGGAGTTCACATACTTCCTACATATGGAGTTCACATACTTCCTACATATGGAGTTCACATACTTCCTACATATGGAGTTCACATACTTCCTACATATGGAGTTCACATACTTCCTACATATGGAGTTCACATACTTCCTACATATGGAGTTCACAATTTGCGCAACAATATAGAATAGAGGGAAGGGAATATCACCTGCAAGAGCTTGTCAGCGGTGGGCCTCTTCTTGGTATTCTTGGTGAGCGCTGTCTTGAGGAAGGAGTGGAAGGTGGCACTCCAGCGCTCCTTGTCCTTAAGCGTGGGCGGCTTGAAGCCCGACTTGGACATGAGGAAGAGAGCTCGCATCGGGTGCAGGTCGAACATCGGAGGCTGCAGCTCCGCCAGCTCTGTGGAATAGAAGACAACCTCAATAAATATATATCCTACATATATTAGGTGTACAAATAAGTTTCCGCCGTTTTTTATCAAAAATTGGGCATTTATTGTGAAAGAACGGAACCTCATGTTTTATTCGAAGTATTGCCCATCGCTTGCCACTACCTTTTCCCATCTTTCTGGCAGCATACGGATACAGCGTCGGAAGAATGCTTCATCTTTTGAGGCTATCCACGAATCGACCCAATTTTTGGTATCTTCATATGATGTGAAGTGCTGCTCAGACAGGTCATGCGTCATCGATCGAAACAAGTGAAAATCAGAAGGAGCAATGTCTGGTGAATACAGCGGGTGGGGTAAAACTTCCCAATTGATTGTTTCCAAAAAGGTTTTGACCGGCGCCGCAACATGTGGACGAGCATTATCATGCAGGAGAATAATTTTGTCGTGTCTGGAGTAGCAGTGGGCGCGCTTTTCCTCGAGTGCTCGACTCAATCTCATCAATTGTGCTCGGTAGACAGCCCCAGCAATGGTTTCGTTCGGTTTGAGCAACTCATAATACACGACACCAAGCTGATCCCACCAAATACACAACAAGAGTTTTTTTCCATGAATATTTGGCTTAGCTGTAGATGTTGAAGCATGGCCAGGGATTCCCCATGATTTCTTCCTTTTTGGATTATCATAGTGGATCCATTTTTCATCACCAGTGACTATACCGTGCAGAAAACCCTTTCGTTTATGCCTGGCAAGCAGCATTTCACATGTGGAAAATCGGCGTTCAACGTTTCTCGGTGTCAGTTCATATGGAACCCAATTTCCTTGTTTTTGAATCATTCCCAATGATTTCAACCTATGTGAAATTGCTTGTTGAGTCACTCCTAATGTAAGTGCAAGTTCTTCTTGCGTTTGGCACGAATCTTGATCCAATAATACTTCCAATTCCGCGTCTTCGTACACTTTCGGCCTTCCGCTACGTTCTTTGTCTTCGTTGTCAAATTCACCGTTCTTAAACTTTTGAAACCACTCACGACAACTTCTCTCACTTAAGGCAGCCTCACCATATGCTTCTACAAGCAATCGATGCGCCTCAGCTGCAGATTTCTTCAAATTGAAGAAGTAAATCAAAAGTTCCCGCAAATGACGCTTATTCGGCTCAAAACTTGACATTTTCGAACACAAAAAAATATGTTATACTGATAAAAATTCACTAATATTTCAAGGTCATGTTGTTGACAGATGTCCAACCTTACGATAATGACATTTTACATCTGACAATTTTAACCATAACTTACTGGTGGCGCCAACTTTTGTCAAACGGCGGTGACTTATTTGTACACCCAATATATTATATTATTATTTATAGTTATGGCATTAACATTATGGAGGTTTAAAGACATTGTAATTTGTTTGTTATCAAACACTGTTTATTCCACTTTATGTAGCGGTATAGCTCTACCAGTTTCAAGGCTTTCCCCTCATCATCAAGGGAGCACAGACCAGACTGAATTCTGTTCGAACTGGTACCGACATACACGCTCCTAATGGTAAAATTCGTGTTGGGGAATGTGGGTGGAGAGAGGCAAGAGACAACCTCAGCAAGCAGCGGCGAGATCCTGGGAATATATTGTACTGGGAACAACATCCATGTTGAGTCAAGATAAGTATTAAAGTTTTGTGAGGGCTGGTCATTCAAAAGGTGGTGGTTCTTAACATGTCAGGATGGTCGGCTCCTATTAAGTTTTTATGTTAGTTTTAATCCACAGATTGTAAAATATTTTACTATATAAGCTTTGTTAAGCAATGTATTGACTACAGTTTGACAATGTTTTCGTAAAGCAAAACAGATCTGTCACTTTAATTTAAGTTTATTGTGTAGAATTTTATCTCATTTAAGTGTCGAAATAATCCCGTAATAAAATGGAGTTCTACAATATAAACACCAAATCAATTAATAAGATAATTGTTCATTCTCATTATATTAAATCATGGTTTCAAAGGAACAGATTGATGGATTTACACAGGTTATATCCCAATTCAACGTGCATTATTTCGTGCAGTCCTTATTTACACAGGTTATATCCCAATTCAACGTGCATTATTTCGTGCAGTCCTTATTTACACTGGTTATATCCCAATTCAACGTGCATTATTTCGTGCAGTCCTTATTTACACAGGTTATATCCCAATTCAACGTGCATTATTTCGTGCAGTCCTTATTTACACTGGTTATATCCCAATTCAACGTGCATTATTTCGTGCAGTCCTTATTTACACTGGTTATATCCCAATTCAACGTGCATTATTTCGTGCAGTCCTTATTTACACTGGTTATATCCCAATTCAACGTGCATTGGTGCAAAGTATCGTGTTTAATTTATAAATATTTAAAATTTGTATAACATTTTGAAAGAAATCCCGTTATCAAAGAGGAACAATACTCACCAATGGCAGTAATTCCACAGGCCCAAATATCACAGAGTTGGTTATAGCCACCTTTCCTTTCCACCGCTGCCACCTGAAAACATCAGAATAGTTTCAATGTGGCTGTTATCACTTCAGCCCCTCCCAATAATATTCCAATTGACAATCCCTGACTAGAGTGATACCTTTGTTCGTATTTTTTCTTCGATAACAATTAATGCTTGGCAATATTATATAATCCTTACAATTGACAATCCCTGACTAGAGTGATACCTTTGTTCGTATTTTTTCTTCGATAACAATTAATGCTTGGAAATATTATATTATCCTTACAATTGATTATACAGTTACAACAGGTTTCCATAGTTTAAGAGAGTTCAATTTTTTAAGTCTATGTCTTCCAACAAGAGAAATAAAAACTCTTATTGATTGATTTGTTGTCGCATTTGGATTATTGTATACTTGAGAAAATGTAGGATGGTTCCTGTGATGTTTGAAACGTCATGTCTCAAAGGGATGGGGTAATCGTTTTTTTTCACAAATCGAATAGTTTTTTATAAATCGAAAACTTGTTTTTCTCTAAACTAACGTTTTAATTCCTAATTATCATTAAACTGACTTTCTAATGTATTGTTTGATTTGTATCTATCTTTAAATAGGCCAAGATCCACTATGAATTAATACTAATTACGAACATTTAATTTTATTTATAAAAAAATCAAAAATCCAATTATCGTATACCCCATCCCTAGCCAATGCGGACTAACGTAGTGACTTTTGACAAACGTCACCAAATATTATTTGATTTTAACAAACTGCCGCATTTTTGCTAATTTGTAACAAGATGTATTAATTTGTCATTATTGTTAGTTTTATGTAATGTATTTACCTAAATAACTTGCTATTTATTAGAATCGAGGCTTATATTAAAGTTGATAAAATAATTCAAATTACTGAACGTCGTTACAAGGTTGTATTGGGGCAAATTTGTGAACTGTCACAGGAAACGTGCTACAATTTCTTAAGCATAACACTATTTATTCTGGTTTGTCCGATTCACAAATTTCTAGACTCCAGTCTGTTTTCAATGCAGCCATCAGGCCGATATATGGTAGTGACAAATATCGCCATATTGGTTCCTTTCTAAAAAGTCTACACTGGTTTACAGATTGATTTCTTATTTGACAGTAGGCAGCCATTTGCTTTACTTAAATTTTGTAAAAATGGAGATTACGTACTTCAGGGGCCATCCAGTAAGGCGTCCCGATAAAGGACTTCCTCTTATTGATGGTTGCGGTGATCTGTGCCGAGACCCCGAAGTCTGCCAGCTTCACGTCACCGTATTCCGTCAGCAGGATATTTGCCCCTTTGATGTCCCTGCAAGCAGAATTTATCATTATTAATTATTATAGAAAGGGAACATAGAGTTAGATTAGATGCTGTTTCATAGTTAGATTAGACGTTGCTCCCGTCAGCAACATAAAGATATACGAAGAGACACTCACATCCCTCCTCATGCTAAGAAGGTAGTATCCCAATATACCTAAAAGAAATCTTGTAGGATAGAGCCATGGGTAGAAACCGCATTCCCGTAAGTAGATATCTCAAAAATTTATTTTGGTCTTTCTCCACCATTTGAGTGTAACAAATCTTCCGTGGGCTCCACACACTAATGCTCCACATTCTAACTTGCTACGTACCAGCGCACTTTAGATGGATCTGAGAACTATTAGGTGTACAAATAAGTTTCCGCCGTTTTTTATCAAAAATTGGGCATTTATTGTGAAAGAACGGAACCTCATGTTTTATTCGAAGTATTGCCCATCGCTTGCCACTACTTTTTCCCATCTTTCTGGCAGCATACGGATACCGCGTCGGAAAAATGATTCATCTTTTGAGGCTATCCACGAATCGACCCAATTTTTGGTATCTTCATATGATGTGAAGTGCTGCTCAGACAGGTCATGCGTCATCGATCGAAACAAGTGGAAATCAGAAGGCGCAATGTCTGGTGAATACGGCGGGTGGGGTAAAACTTCCCAATTGAGTGTTTCCAAATAGGTTTTGACCGGCGCCGCAACATGTGGACGAGCAATATCATGCAGGAGAATAATTTTGTCGTGTCTGGAGTAGCAGTGGGCGCGCTTTTCCTCGAGTGCTCGACTCAATCTCATCAATTGTGCTCGGTAGACAGCCCCAGCAATGGTTTCGTTCGGTTTGAGCAACTCATAATACACGACATCAAGCTGATCCCACCAAATACACAACAAGAGTTTTTTTCCATGAATATTTGGCTTAGCTGTAGATGTTGAAGCATGGCCAGGGGTTCCCCATGATTTCTTCCTTTTTGGATTATCATAGTGGATCCATTTTTCATCACCAGTGACTATACGGTGCAGAAAACCCTTTCGTTTATGCCTGGCAAGCAGCATTTCACATGTGGAAAATCGGCGTTCAACGTTTCTCGGTGTCAGTTCATATGGAACCCAATTTCCTTGTTTTTGAATCATTCCCAATGATTTCAACCTATGTGAAATTGCTTGTTGAGTCACTCCTAATGTAAGTGCAAGTTCTTCTTGCGTTTGGCACGAATCTTGATCCAATAATACTTCCAATTCCGCGTCTTCGTACACTTTCGGCCTTCCGCTACGTTCTTTGTCTTCGATGTCAAATTCACCGTTCTTAAACTTTTGACACCACTCACGACAACTTCTCTCACTTAAGGCAGCCTCACCATATGCTTCTACAAGCAATCGATGCGCCTCAGCTGCAGATTTCTTCAAATTGAAGAAGTAAATCAAAAGTTCCCGCAAATGACGCTTATTCGGCTCAAAACTTGACATTTTCGCACACAAAAGAATATATTATACTGCTAAAAATTCACTAATATTTTAAGGTTATTTTGTTGACAGATGTTCAAACTTACGACAATGACGTATTACATCTGACAATTTTAACCATAACTTACTGGTGGCGCCAACTTCTGTCAAACGGCGGCAACTTATTTGTACACCCAATACTTTTCCCCCATAGATGACTTCGACACTTGTATCGCAAATCCCAAAACTCCATAAGCAGACTCACACAGTTAGAGCCAAATGGGAGTCAACTGTTAAAATTAATACCCAAATATTTAATGTGTACGGCACCGGTACAAAGGACTGTAGAAATAGGTGGATGGCTGCTGCTCAATGCTCGGAGATTTCGGCTCACGGTGAAAAGTAGCAGGGTGAAGAGATTCCTCTTTAGCAGGTAGTAGATGGTCGCAATTAAAAGGCAATAGACTGGAGTGAACTGAGAATGTATTTTTTACATTTGGCGCTCTTTATGTGCGGCCAAACGCTCATCGCAAGCGCCTGTTTTCGCCCGTGCATGCCGTCATGACTTGTAAAATATCACAATTCTCGCAAGTTTTCGCATGCATGGGCCTGCCGACTTTTGATACTGTCTCGCGCGATGGCCGCGCATAAGGAACATTTCAGTTACGGTCGTGACACAGCACGGACCTCAACAAACATAAAAATATATGTACTAAACATGAAAATATAACCAAGAATTTATACACGTAAAACAAGAAAATATATATCCATCATATTTTAGGTGACGCATACGTCCGATGCAAATGCATTCCACTCTCTGAATCATAAGACCGTTCAGAGTGCATCTATAGTATTTGAAAATCATTACTCTAGATAAAGACAAGAGTTTACATTTCGAAATATTTAAATTAAGCCTATTGATTTGACTTCACTTCCAAAAAGTGCTCAAGTCCCAATGAAGGAGTAAACAGACTTCATAAGAAATGTTTTTTTGGAGATCTTTAAATCGTCTGCGAATAATAAATACCTAGAGTGCCTGATTACTGTTGATAAAAATTAAGAAGAGCGTAAGCTCCAAATTTGACCCTTGGGGGACCCCAAGGGTCAAATTTGGAGCTTATATCCCGTGAAATAATCAGATTTATACAATCTATATGAAACATAAAATCTTCAATCGGTTAAATCAGGGGTCTCCAAACTTTTTACTGACTACTGGGCCACACTGACTCCTCCACTAAGTCCCAAGGGCCAAGACCCAGCTAGCTCATCATACCAACATACTGTAGTTTTGAATTACGCGCAAATTTTCTTATTGGGACTATCCGGCGAGTGAGATATCTATGGCGCAGGTTGCGGGGGTGGACTCCGCCCTGTTTTCAATTTCGGTCGGTACTTACGGTTGGTGTAGCGAATATTTTTAAAGAAAAATATTTAAAGTCATCATTGCTGGAATTTTATATAAGTCTTCCACTCGCACAGTTTGACCAGTTGTGTGTGAAACAACATTCTCCAAAATGAAATATACAAAAAATATTTACAGATCCAAATTAACTGATGAGCATTTGAAGTCGCTGCTGATAATTTCCACTAGTAAACTTGCTCCACAACTGCAAACAATTGTCAGTGGAAAGTTACAGCTACATAAATCTCATTAATCATAATTGTAATGTTTCATTTCATTATGTGAATTACCTATGCATGTCACTTATTGTAAGTTTTTATGATAAATCTCGTATCATTAATTACAGTTAAAATGTTCAAATTCATTATGTATATCAGTTATCGTGTTTCTTAATTGGTCGTTAAATTAAAAAAATTGATTATTATTTTGTATGATTTACTTACACTGTAAATTTTACAATGTAATCAAAATAAACTATCGCGGGCCAGATACCGGGCATATTCCGGCAGCTGCCGCGGGTCGAATTGGCGGTGTTCGCGGGCCGGTATTGGCTGGCGGGCCGTAGTTTAGAGACCCTTGGGTTGAATAATCGAAAAATAAATTAATCAAGATATCAGGGACCCCTCAGCAATCCATTTTATCAAGAAGCAATTTGTGGTTTAACCGATCGAAAGCCTTTGAGAAATCTTGATATGAGCCAACCAACATGTTTTCCGTCATCCAAAGTTCTCGAAACATAACACATCGATCAATAAGTCCCGGGACTAACTACTAAAACAACATTTGTTTGCTAAAATTCTTCTTTATTCATCAACATAATCTCCTTCAAGAACGATACATTCATTCCAACGCTTTCCAGCTTTTCTATGCCAGCCGTGTAGAACGATTTATCTTTGGTTACAAAATAGGAGTTAGTTTCGGCAATCACTTCTTCATTGGAGAATCTTTTTGAGGTCTGCGAACAGCCAATAATCGATGGGAGCCAAATCTGCAGAATACGGTGGGTGCGGAAGCAATTCGAAGTTCAACTCGTGCAATTTGGCCATCGTTACCATCAACTTGTGACACGGTACATTGTCCTGATGAAAGAGAACTTTTTTCTTCTACATATGGGGCCGTTTTTTTTCAATTCCTGCTTTCAAACGCACCAATAACGCTATGTAATATTCGCTATTGATGGTTTTTCCCTTTTCAAGGTGATTGATGAATATTATACCATGCATATCCCAAAATACGGGGGCCATAACCTTCCCGGCCGACTGTTGAGTTGTTTTCGACGGAGCAGAGCTCGGATAACACTTTTCAAGCCATCGTTGAGTTTGAACAGTATTTTTTCCCATTAAAAAGCAATGTTTTATCAACACACGAAATTCGGTTTTTTCCATTGTTTTGAAAATCGCAAAAGTAGCGTCACTAAAACCACTGTAACTCAATGACACAATGTTGGAATATCATGAAAGTTTGACACGTAACTTCTAAAGGTTGGTACTAACTAAGAATGGTATGGATGTGTTATTAGAGGCACCATCTGTTGGTTAGTCCCGGGACTTATTGATCGATGTGTTAGTTATTAAATATCATTATAAATAAATGATAAATAAACAGTAAAAGTATTAGGAATTTCAGTTCCGCCAAACTGATTAACCCCCCAATTCATTTCAAATTCCAATTTAAATTCCCTCTGAATATTTTTCATACGATCCCATAATGATTTTCGGTCACGCAAAATATATTGGACCTCGAAACTTCCACGAGTTGCTTGTAGGCAGCAGATACATCAAATTAAATCTGAACTTTTATTTGTTCGCAAAGACACTAGATGTTTTTCCACCCAAGGGTGTGGGCTGAAAAACATCTGATGTCCTCATGGCCGAGCTGGCCCTATATTGATGGAGTGTATCTCAGCCGGGCGGATGTTAGGAGATGAGAAAAAAGTTCTCTTTCATCAGGACAATGCACCGTGTCACAAGTCGATGGTAACGATGGCCAAATTGCACGAGTTGAACTTCGAATTGCTTCCGCACCCACCGTATTCTCCAGATTTGGCCCCCAGCGACTATTGGCTGTTCGCAGACCTCAAAAAGATGTTCCAGGGAAAGAGATTTGGCTCCAATGAAGAAGTGATTGCCGAAACTAACGCCTATTTTGAAACCAAAGATAAATAGTTCTACACAACTGGCATAGGAAAGTTAGGAAAGCGTTGGAATGAATGCATCGCTCTTGAAGAAGACTATGTTGATGAATAAAGAACAATTTTGGCAAACAAATGTTGTTTTAGTAGTTAGTCCCGGGACTTATTGATCGATGTGTTATGTTGCCATCAATAAACCTATATTTATTTAAAATGCTCACGATCAACACAAAGTCCAAAACTTTTCCGTTTTCTGCTATATGAATGTTTGAGCTTAATGCTCCTGACAATATCCCAGTGAACCACCGATATCGCCATCCACGCAAAATTTACAAAGATGAAAACTGTATCGGACGTATGCGTCACCCAAAAACATATGATTTATTTGTTTTCTATGATACGTAAAAATGTACTTGCTGTGTACCTGTTGTAATGAAATGTTCCTTATGCGTAGCCTTCGCAATAGCAACAATCAAAAGCCGGTTGGCTCATGCAAGCGAAAAACGCGCAAGATACATAGTATCTAGCAAGCCATGACGGCATACACGGGCGAATATAGGAGTCTACAAAAAATATATTCTCAGTTTTTGGAACGTCTACTGTGTTTTTACTTATGACCAACTTCTACCTGCTAAAGAGGAATCTCTTCACCCAGCAAATTTTCACCGGAAAAGCATAGTGAACCGAAATCTCCAAGTATTGAGCGACAGCCATCCACCTATTTTACAGTCTTCGTACGGATGCCGTACAAAGTGGTCCTTTGAGCAGGATCTGCTGTCTTACTGTACTGTACAAAGTGATTCTTCAAGCCGGATCTGCTGCATTACGGTGCTGTACAATAACTAAGGTTTATAAAGAAGAATGATTATCTTAGAACTATCACAGCAAGTGATGGGTCATGTTACCTGTGCATCTTGCCCTTACTGTGCAAGTAGGAGAGCCCGTTGAGGGTCTCCTTGCACATGTAGGCGATCTGCATCTCCGTCAGGGGCCCTGTGATGTGGTAGATATCCTGCAACAACACAATAACTCTTAAAGACACAAATAAAATGTGTATAGTAAAAGTTTGACGTTTTATAAATTTCAAACTGCTAATCATAAGTGCTGAGTTGGACTACGGTCTATTGTAGGAAGTGACGAATTTTATAACATTGTCAAAGAGAAGAAAAATAATTGACTTCACAACATTATATAAAATTCATCTTAACACGTTCCGTGCCGCAGTACATTTTGAGAAAATAAGTACCTGCGCCACTAAACAAATTATAGTTTATATTATGTATACATATATAGGCTTCATAAATAATGATTTATTTTTAAAAATAAACTGATTTTAGGTGATATTGTGACCGTAGGTCACCGGTGACCTACGCGGCGTCGTACGGTAATACATGTATATACAACATTAACTTTTGTAGTCCAAACAAATTGTAGCATGCCTAATTTATTACTTATTATATTTTTTATTTATTTATGTAATATGCTATAGTGTTACGCCATAACATAATAATCTCTTATGATTACTGAGACAATAGCTCCAAAAAAGGGTCACAATGTTGCATAGACAATGCACCCTCATAAATTTCCAGAGTGGGACAAATGGATGGTCCCATTCATTATGTTATCCCTGGAATCTCTTCTATACCCCCTAGCATAATTGTAGAGGCTAGTTTATCCTTGAAAAAAATAAACCGTAATAGCTTGCTCATGTACACCTGGAGGTTTATTAAAAATAATTGCATTTTCAAACAAAATTTTGGAAGTTTTTATGTGCATTATATTCAGGGGCGCCGTATAGGTCACATTCAATGTTAAAATTCCTAGTAAATGTGTCCGCTGGCGCACTGGGACTGTTTATAAAAAAAAAACACGTAGGTCACCGGTGACCTATGTGGCGCCCTGGTCAAAAACATGGTAGGTCACCGGTGACCTACGCGGCGCGGAACGTGTTAATGTTTCTTCCACGTTGGAGGTTGGCAATCATCAAGACTATTTTAACTCTGTCTGCAGTTGCTCTAAACAATGTCTCCATGCTGTAGTGGAACCACTTTCTTAGTTTCTTCAGCCAGGAGTTCTTACACTTCATTTTCCATGTATCTTCCCCTGCAATATAACATGGATGATTTCATGTTTGTTTCCTCTCATGAAATGCCTTGAGTATTCCAAGCTCTTAATGCAAGTGAGTACTTCTTTGTCCTTTTCTCGAGGACCTCTTCTCAAGGTAAATTCATAACATTCACCTATAGCACCACATTTCAAATGCTTCTATTCGTTTTGTGGTAACGCAGCTCAGTATCCACGCTATAAAGAAGTACTGAAAAGATATAACATCGTATAATGTCGTTCCATAACCTTCTCAATCCTGTTTCTGATTTCCCAGGAATGATCATTAAGTCAGCATCCCAAATACTTGTATTTATACCACCTTAACTAAACCAAAGTACAGCCTATAGTTAGGGTTACATATTACAGAGGCATGGTGAGGCTCCAGGTGATGGAGTATACCTCTGTAATATGGACTTCTTAGCAATGACTTAAACATTATCATCAATGATGACCAATTCTTGAATGATCTTGCAATTCTCATTAGGAATCCCAATAACCTAAAGCACTTCTTCACTATCTCGTTCACATGATAATCAAATGCAAGACGAGAGTCGTAATGGACACCAAAATCACGCATATTCTCAATGGTTCGCAAGGCTTAACCATTTAGTATATCGTCGTCATACAAGAGAAAGTGACCAAGTGCATTTTTCGCGAAAACGTGATTAATGACTATCTGACACCTTACTAACGTAATGGTGGCCTGGAAGAAATAACCCAGCAAGAACTTGGAAGAATAATAATAAAATCTTGACTTGTTCAAAATGACTACCTGCATTGATGTTTATTTTCTTACAAGCAAAATTGTATGAAAATTTTCAAAAATATTATTTCTTAATTTTGAAAGCAATGAAGATTTATATACAAACAAAAAAAATCACAAGTGTTAATACATTTATTAAAAAAAAAAATTGAAAACAAAAGTATAAAAACGGTTAAATGGCTCTCCTGAACATTTTGCATTTTGTTAGTTGGTCACTTTCTCCTGTATGACGATGATATATTCATTCACCATAGAAAATGTTGATGTGGTTATGTGTAAAAATTATTTCGTAACACTTTTCCGTTTTAAGGCACATATAATGTTTATGACACCAACCATACAGCAAATTAAGGTCCTTTTGAAGCATCCTTATGTCGTTTTCGTAAGAAATCATTCACAGTATTTTTAAACGAGTTATTCTGGCCGGGATCAATTAAATAATAGGTTAGTCAATAAGTTTTGAAAGCGACATCTATGGAGCAGTAGAAAAACCAAAATTTCTACGCCATTTTAATATTTCATCTTTCATAAGAACGTACTCAAAATTTCATTTCGATCTGTCAATTCATTCTTTGTTTACAAGCCATTTGAAGTTGACGTGTCAGTGTATTTTTTAACAATGGAAAAATCCGAATATCGTGCAGTGATTAAATTCTTTGTTTTGGAAGGTTTATCGGCTACTGAGATCCATGCAAATATGGTGAAAGTATTAAAGGAGTATTCTCCTTCATTTCCAACTGTTCATCGATGGGTTTTGGAGTTTAAGCGTGGCCGTACAAGCGTTGAAGACGATCCACGCTCAGGACGTCCAAAAAGTGCATCAACACCAGAAATCATAGCGAAAATACAGGATATGGTTTTGGAAGATCATCGATCGACTGTGGATGTGATAGCTGACACCATAGACATCTCACATGGAACAACATGGCATATTTTGGCTGAAGTTTTGGGTTTCAAAAAAATGTGTGCACAATGGGTGCCGCATTTGCTAATAATGCAACAAAAACACGTTCGAATGCGACTTTCTGAGCAACATTTGGAGCAATTTCGAAAGGATAAAAAGGATTTTCTGCGTCGATTCATCACTATGGATGAGACTTGGGTCTACCACCATGATCCTGAATCAAAACAAGAGGCTAAGGAGTGGTGTGAACCAGGCACTTTGGCTCCGAAGCGAGTTCGTGTCCAGAAATCGGCCAAGAAGGTGTTAGCGTCAGTTTTTTGGGATGCAAAAGGAATTTTATTGATAGATTATCTCCAAACTGGTAAGACAATCAACTCTGATTATTATTGTGACCTTTTGGACCAACTGGATGAAAACATTTGTGAAAAAAGACCCGGTTTGCAGAAGAAAAAAATCATTTTTCATCAAGACAATGCACCTGCTCACACAGCTCAAAAAACCATCGCGAAAATCAGTGAATTGGGGTACGAATTGTTGCAGCATCCACCCTATTCGCCAGATTTAGCTCCCTCTGACTTCTGGCTGTTCTCACACCTCAAAAAATTCCTTCGTGGAAAGCATTTTTCATCAAACGATGAGGTTATAGCCGTCGTAGAGGAGTATTTTGCAGGCCTTCCAGAAAGTCACTTCCGTGATGGGACAACAAAGCACCTGGAAGATCGTTGGACCAAGTGTATTGATCTTATGGGAGACTATAATGAGCAATAAAAGTGATTTCCCCCCAAAAAAAATGTATTTTCATTTCCGCTTTCAAAACTTTTTGACTAACCTAGTAAAATATACAAGTTTCCTTTTCAATGTGTTGCGCTCTTTTTATTCAAATATTTTTCTTCTTCATCTTCCTCAACACATCAGCCTTAAGGCGGAGCCATACTATTGTGGCGTGGTGTGTCGTGGCGCGCCATAATGATATCGTGACCATACACTTGGTATGGTTAGATTCACATTACTATGGAGCCTTGAGTCGCAACGCACTGTGTCGTGACGGCGATCGCTCGGTTTCGATCTGCGTCAGAGCGGTGGTGGGGATAATGGCGCATCACGATACGTCACACCAATATGTTTCTAGTATGATGATACACTATCGACTATCAGCTGTTGGGTATCAGCGCACGTATACATTTTGCAAGCAAGTTTTTCTTTGAGAAACAGAATAGAATGTATTTCTTCAAATTGTATATTGGTCACTCTAAAATAAAGATGGAATCTCTCTTCATCGCTCTCTAGTTCTTGTGCTAGACAATGGAATTCGCCTTTACTCCTTCTTAGTCTATTTAATGGATGAATCCAATATCTTCCATTTTTTGTGTTTTTTCAAGTAGTTTTAACATAACCAAAAATGAAACATCTTCAGAATCACTATCCGAATCGGACTAAAGCATTGTAGGCGCACGTACACTCCAAAAGTCACGGCTATATTGAATCGAAAAAACGTCAGAGCGTGCCCCGACACGACAGCGTGCACGCACGCCATCGTGACAGAATGTGGCACGACACAGCACAATATGTTTCCGCCTTTAAGTTCACACTCATCTCTAATCACTTCATTCCGTATTCTGTCATACATTGTCACCTCACGTATTCTTCTCAGTGCACACATTTATTCAGCTCTTTCCTCGTCCATGTTTCAGTCTCATACATCAAAGTTGGTACTAAATCCATAAATACAAATTTTAAATCAAAAATGAAGAAAATCTAAAGGGCTAAGTGTGTCGAGGTGACACGGAATAACTCACCTGTAGACTGCCCCCGCCGCAGTACTCCATAGAGATCCACAGCTTGTCCCGGCGCAGGTAGGAGCCGTAGTAGGCGATCACGTTGGGGTGGCGGCAGTCGCGCATCATCAGGATCTCTTGCTGGATGATCCCGAAGTCGTCTCCGGGCTCCAGTTTGATGACCTTGATGGCGGCCAACTCGTTCGAGTTGAGCCGCTTCGCCTGGAATATTAAACACGCTCGTTTTAAATATTTATTATTATACGAACATGATTTGAAATATTTCAGACTTTACTTTATGAAACTGCATTTAATAGTTAGCGGGAAGAGCGACAGCTGAGATGGTACGGGCACATAAGACGGAGACCACCAGACCATACTGTAAATCAGGCAATGTCTGTGGATCTTCCTCGACAGCCGTCCAGAGGAAGACCAAAGAACTCCTGGGTGACTCAATGCTCCAAAATCCTGCAGAGAAACGGCCTAGATGAAAGCGACACCCAGAACCGAAGAATATACAGCCTGAGAACGAGAAGAGCCGACCCCAACAGCCTACCTAGGCAATGAGTTGGGACAGTGCCAGGAAGAAGAAGACTTTAAGAAACTGCATTATATTTATGATAAAATTTACTTTGCAAATTTCCCTCCAGCTGAATAAAGGAGATTGAAACATACAATCAACACATTGTAAAAGAGGTTAAAACAAGTTACAAATCACATTGGAAAGCAGTTTTATACTAGAGTTGCAATAAACACATCATAAAGGAGCTCTAAACTAGACACAACAAAAACATCATAAAGGAGTTGAAACCAGTCACAATAAAAGTATTATAAAAGAGCTCTATACTAGAATTGCGATAATCACTATGTGAAGAAGCTCGAAATTAGAGTTGTAATAAACGCTTTGCTAAGGAAGTGGAAACTAAGAGACGTGATAAACGGGGAACAGGGACTCGAACCTAGAGTTATGATAAACACATTGTAAAGGAGCTTGAAAATAGAGTCAAAATCAATACATCGTAAAAGAGCTTTAAAGCATAGTTGCGATAAATACTTTGTTAAGGAATTTGAAACCCAAGTCACGATAAACACATTGTACAGGAACTCGAACCTAGAGTTGTGATTAACACGTCGTAAAGAATATTGAAACTAGAGTCACAACCAATACACTGTAAAGGAGCGTTTAACTAGAGTTGTGATAAACACTTTGTTAAGGAGCTCGAAACCAGAGTCGAGATAAACACTTTGTTCAGGAACTTGAACCTAGAGTTGTGATAAGCACATCGTAAAGGAGCTCGAAACTAGAGTTGTGATAAGCACATCGTAAAGGAGCTCTAAACAAGAGTTGTGATAAGCACATCGTAAAGGAGCTGTTAACTAGAGTTGTGATAAGCACATCGTAAAGGAGCTCGAAATTAGAACTACGAATTGATAATTACAAAGCAATGATTTAGACTGTTATAAAATCTATGGTTTCCACTATACCAATTAACTTATGCTAGTAAGTTGGCGATGTTTAACACCGGCACGAAAATATGTGGATATAATTGCCATGGAATTATACCAGCATTGAACAGTTGGATCTGTCAAACATTGAGAAAGCTCGTTCGTGTACTCATCTTGAGTAACAAAATGTATCTAACCTTTCAACTCTTAAAATGTTTAACTCAATTAACACTTTATTTGGATTCGTTCGGGTGTTCCCCAATTATCAAGTGTACAGTCTTGGGTGTTCCCCAATTATCATGTTCTAGTCTCGGGTGTTAATGGGTCTATTGGCTTGGGTGTTCCTCAATCATCACGTATATAGTCTCGGGTGTTCTCCGGTATATAGTCTCGGGTGTTCCCTAATTATCACGTACATAGTCTCAGGTGTTTTCGAGTATATTGGCTCATGTGTTCCCTAATTATCATGTATATAGTCTTGGGTGTTCTCGGCTATATTGACTCGGGTGTTCTCGGGTATATTGGCTCGGGTATTCTCAGGTATATTGGCTCAGGTGTTCTCGGGTATATTGGCTCAGGTGTTCTCGGGTTTATTGGCTTGGGTGTTCCTCAATTATTACGTATACAGTGGAACCTCTCATAACGAGCACCTCTCATAACGAGTAATTCGCATAACGAGCTAAACAGATTGTGAAAAAAATGCTCCCTTAACGAGCGACATTTCGCATAACGAGTGACGCAGAAAGGGGAAGTCCCATCTTCACGTCACTCACTTGTGAGCCGGGACTTCCGCGCAAGTGCGTCAGTCTCTGGTTAGCACTCGTTCCGCTAGCACGTTAGTGTCACATGTGATCACACATTTTTCCAAACTTGTGTTAAGACATTATTTGTATTTTTTTTTGTGCAAAGTTTAATAACCCTTGCAAAAATGTCCCTGAAGGAAAAACCACAAGAAGACAGCCATAAGAGAATAAAAGTAACTGTAGAAATGAAACGTAAAATCATTGAAAAGCGAGAACGAGGTGTGAGCGTGGCTGATCTAGCGTGCACATACAATCAGTCTACATCAACGATTTGCTCTATCCTCAAGAACAAGGACAAAAATAAAAAGATAGATGCTTCAAAGGGAGTATCGGAAGAACCGGCACCCACAGCGTTGTGAGGCACGGTGAAGCAGCAATCTCTGACACAAAGGCAGCAGAGAACTTCATCAGCGACTAGAAGAAACTCGTAGATTCTGAGGGTTACCGGATTTTACTTCTAGTAAAAAAGAATTAATTATTTGTCATAAATTCATAAATAAAAAACTAGTTATTTCGATTTTTTTAATGTTTTTTGCAAATCGAAATCGCATTCCGGGTTGTTACGCTCCTTAACAATTTATAAGTATGTAATTTTATTTAAATAAATGTTAAAAATAAAAAAAAAATTGAGTATTATTTTCGGCATGGAACGCATTATCGTACTTTACATTGATTTATATGGGAAAAATTGTTTCGCTTAACGAGTGTTTCACATAACGAGTAAGATTCTGGAACGAATTATTCTCGTTATGAGAGGATCCACTGTATAGTCTCGGGTGTTCTCCGGTATATAGTCTCGGGTGTTCTCGGGTCTATTGGCTCAGGTGTTACCCAATTATTACGTATATAGTCTCGAGTGTTCTCAGGTATATTGGATCAGGTGGGATCAATTATCACGTATATAGTCAGCGATTTACCGTATTCTTTTCAGTTCACGCATTTATTCAGCTCATTCAAGTCTTTTTCCGCATATTAGCAGTCAAAAGTTTGTGGGTCACAAAAAATGCATGGGTACGGGCCCCGCCAGTTGGTAATCCCTACTTTAAATATACAAATATAGGAAATAAGGTGATATCTTAAAAGGAAATCCTGCCACAAAAAATAGAATAAAATTGTTGTAAAAATATAATATTTCGAGGAAAAGTCACTCATTTGTTGGAAACAAACGAAACACAAAATAAACAAATGAAGAGCAAGGGTTACAATATAATATTCATCAAAATTTGTTTTGTCATAGCAGAGCCATAATGAACTATAGACTTCGCATTTTAGCAACCTTTCGACAAAACGACACCGGGTCAACATGTCTGGACAGCGTGGGTGCGTTTTGAAAATTGGGGTAAATAATCTAAATATCTTATTAATCACTACATGTAGAGAAAATTATATTCAAACCATTTTATTTGTTGATAATTCAGCTATGTAAATGTTGTTCATGTTTTAGATCAGGGGTCTCCAAGCTACGGCCAGCGGTCCAACACCGGCCTGCGGTAGCGGGCCGAATATGCCCAGTATCCGGCCTGTCATAGTTTATTTTGATTATTGTAATTTATTTTTATCAAACACTGTTTATTCCACTTTTTTAGTCTTGTTTGTGCTCCCCTGAAGATGAGGTGAAAGCCTTGAAACCGGTAGGGTTACACCGTCACAAAAAAGTGGAATAAACAGTGTTTGATAAAAATAAATTACAATGTCTTTAAACCTCCACAATGTTAATGCCTTAACTATAAACAACTTATTTTGATTACATTGTAAAATTTACAATGTAAGTAAATCATACAAAATAATAATCAGATGTTTTTATTTAACGACTATCATATAGTCACAAAACACACTAGTCGCACTATATTTCGCTTTTCGCGCATCGGCTATCTCCGCCGCAATTAAATGTCCTTGATACTTGCCCGTAAGTACCAGCCAAAATTACGAACGGAACGGAGTCCACCCTCGCACCCTGCGCCATAGATATCTCACTCGCTGGCTAGTCCCAATACGAAAATTTCCGCGTAATTCAAAACTACAGTATGTTGGTATGATGAGCTAGCTAGGTCTTGGCCCTTGGGACTAAAAAGTTTGAGGCCCCTGTTTTAGATTATGGAATCATTTTATAGCCGTTTTTGCGTTTTATAAAAATTGATATTTTGGCAATGTAACGTGGGTGTTACATATAAAAAAAACTATAAGGAAAAGTTGTGATTTTTTTTCCTCAATTTTCCTTCGTTACTTACCATATAACGAGGAATCACCAAAGAAATACGTTAATATTTGGATAAATTGAACTTTGCCAAGATAAGGGTTAATTGTTATGACAAAAAAAAACTCATTTACGTAACAAATAATATTGCTTTGTTATACATGTAAGATTATATATATTTATTTAGATAGTGATAATTAAATGTGGTATAAAGACAAATTATTAACATTAAATTCATATCGTTACACGGTAACACGTGAATGCATTAAAATAAGAAAAAATAAAATGCATATGAGGAATAAATTGCTAAACAAAAGATTTATTAAATAGGAAACAAAAATCAGAGAATGGATAATAATTTATTCCAGCTGGTGTACAATGCAACAAAAGTCGTATAAATAATACATAAGCAATAAAGACTGAAAGGATCTGAATAAATGCTGCAGAAACGCGTGCTTTGAGAATACATAACGTTACAATGTACGACAGAATACAGAATGAAGTCATTGTAATTTGTTTTTATCAAACACTGTTTACTACACTTTTTTGTAACGGTATAACCCTACCGGTTTCAAGGCTTTCACCTCATCATCAGGGAGCACAAACAAGACTGAATTCTGTTCGAATTACATCTGGTACCGAGATACACACTTGTAACAGTAAACATTCGGGTTGGGGACTGGGGGTGGAGGGAGGGATGATACAATCTCGGCTAGCAGCGGAGAGATTATTGGGATATACGTGTTTGCCGGATGTTCACCTCGATGCACTGACTTTGAAATTTCTAGGGCATCTATAATTTGTCCAATCTATTTCCGTTACTACCGATATGCAAGAATTTGGTATCATCGATAGGAAATGTATGATTTTCACGGTGACAATGATTAGCCATTTCAGAATAAATTAGAGGATTTGTTAAGGCGGATTTGTGTTCACGAAATCTCTTTTTCAAAAGATCCTGTATTTCCTATACAGAAATTATCACAGTCGGCACAGTTTATACACACCACTGTTGCTAAGTATTCCATTTTTGCCTTTCCCGTTAAATAAGAGTTTCCGGAGATAAAAATTAGTGTAAAAAGCTGGCTTTATGTGACTTGGAATATTTTGGTTATTTCGTATGATATGTGTTTTATAAATAGGACTTTGCTCCATTTATAGGCATGCTTATAGGTGGCGTTAAATATACGATCTTTTATAAGTTTCTTAACTATTAATAATATATTATACAGAATGAAGTGATAAGGAATGAATGTGAACTTAAGGCTCGTATGTTGAGGAAGATGAAGAAGAAAAATAGTTGCATTAGAAGAGCACAACACAGTAAAAAAGGAAACTCATATATAATGTATTTAACCTTTCCTTCCCTGTGTTGGGTATCTTCTACACGTTGCTTCTAATAACCATCAATATCTCTATAAATATTATAAATACAAGGTTAAGATTTTAGGTATTCCTCCATAATATATTTACGCATTGATTTAAAAAATAATATTAATAATAATCAGAATTTATCGACTACATCGAGGTGTTTTGTAAAGATCGAAAACAAATTCGCATTTAAACGCTGCGAGTGCCTCGTCTTGATGATAGGTGAATAGTATGCGGGAAGCGCGACACTATATTCGCATCTCACTCTTGCATACTCCACTGAATTGCGAGGAGCTGAATTGTCTCAATGTCGCAAGCATAAGCGTAATCGCCGGGGTATGCGACTGACGTTCCGCGCCACTAGTAGCTTCTAGGCTTGCAAATAGGTTAGACGTACGCCCGTTCCGTGAGCGTTGCCAGGTGGTTTTTTAATGTTTTCAGCAAATAAATCACAATTATTATAATTTTTAACTTCAATTATAATTAATTAAGGGGATTATCTATGAATGTTCTTATTTTTCCGATTTAAAATCGCTAATTTTTGATCGCGTACTCACTACCCAACACCAAAACACGCGTTTCATTTTTATCACCAAAAGGGAAGGGTTAATTCATCTCAGAAAGAACAACTCCTTTAAAAATATTTCGAATGATTCTTGCGAGAATGACATAAGGATGCTTCAAAAGGACCTCAATTCTCTGTGTGATTGGTCTCATAAAAATATAAATAAATGATGTAAAAATGCGTGCACTGAGAAGAATACATGAAACAACAATGTATGACAGAATACAGAATATAGGTTGATGTGTTGAGTATGACGAAGAAGAGGAAAGTAATTTTGTATTTCTTGGATTTTCATTGCTTACTTCATCTCAAATATGTTGAATGTATATTATTATGAAAGATAATAATTTAGCGCATTTTTTCACTCATTGTTGACCCAAATGAATACATGGTGTTACAACGTATGGTGGAATACGGGATTAAGTTAGTAGAGATGAATGTGAACCTAAGACTGATGTTTATGTCAACCTGCTAATAAAGCGATGTGACAAACTGCTTTATCCGTGCTTTGAGATGAATAAATGGAGTAACAATGTATGATAGAATACGAAATGATGTGATTAGGGATCAATGTGAACTTAAGGTTGATGTGTTGAGGAAGATGAAGAAAAGCACGCTGAGATGGTTTGGGCATGTAGAACGAATTAATAAAGAAAGACTAACAAAACAAATATACACAGCACGTGTGAGTGGGAGGTGTGTGAAAGGAAGACCAAAGAAAGTATGGTTGGATCAAGTAAATGATATTCTGAATAAATGAAATGTAAAAAGTCAGAGAAATCATAGGAATTGTATGAGAAGGTGTATAGATGTATGTGTCAAGATAGGTGAAAGTCTGGTGATCTGTGTTCTCTACCTGCCCCGATACACAAATGGCATGATAGTATTTATAAACTTGAGACTACACATTGTTCAACTATCAAAGACTGAAAGGGATTGAAAAAACCTCTTAATTTCTAGTCAGTAAAATAACGTGTTTCATTCCTGATTTTTCTTTTCCTTTCCTCTCCACCATCCCTTCCTTTCCTTTTGATTGATGATATTTCACTTTATATGAAAAATAATGTTCGGGTGACTGTCCGTCTTTATGGAGTTCGTGAACATGTGCTCACGTATATGTTTATGGATTTCGTGAGGATGGAGTCATTTGAATGATTTATGCGACCACGTAACTTGCTTCATTTACTTTTGTCTGGTTGGTTGGAAGAGATTGCCGCCTGGCAATAAGCCCGTCAGATTGTATTTGCAATAAAAGTGTTAAATAAATAAAGATCACAATACAGTAGAGTGCCAATTATCCGGGGTTCAATAATTCGTGAATTAGATAAACTGGGGTCTTCTGTAGTACAATTTTTTTTAGTAATCCCAAAAAATTATTCTAAATTTTTAACGATCGTCCTTGTTTTGAAAATTACAAATCAAGGATCTTAACTGTTATAAAATCTATGGTTTACATTATACCAATTAACGCTAGTAAGTTGGCGGTGTTTTCCCGTGGCCACGACATGAAAACATGTGGATCCGGGGTTTCCCAATATAATATAAATAACCTAGTATAAACGAAACATTAAGGACAATACTTTGCCTCTGGAGTTGAGTAACCCTGCATCAACATGTGGAAGGTTTCGATTCTGCAAAGCAACTTGCATTTCATTATACAAGCGAGTCCATGTGTTTTCTATATCTCAAGATCTATCCATAAAATTCTCGAAAAATCCAATTATTCTTGTTCTATGTAAGCGTTGTTCCACTAAAAATAAATCTAAGTTCTTTACCACTATAAAATAAGTCTTCGACAATTACGTAAGTCTACTTGATAAAATTTGGTAATATTTTGTGATATACATACATAATATTGAATTGAAATATACATATTAATATTAAATAATTTTAAACAATGACTGTAATTTATTATTACTACTGGTTTTTGTATATCCTGTCCATGTTAGTTTACGATAAAGTTTTGTATTTTTTATCAATAATTTTAAGTACTTGTATAACTTGTCATAACATATGTTCATTTGTATATAAAAAAACACTGTTGTGTTGTTAATTAAATAAATAAATAATTGTCGAAGTATGATACCAGCGTTTAGCAGATATGTCTGCCAAACACTGAGAAAGCTTGTTCGTGTACTCAAATGCGTAGCAAAATTCATCTAACATTTCAACTCTTGAAATTTTTAACTCATTAAAAACTTCATTTGGATTAACCGTGTTGTTTTTCAATTATCCATGGTCGACTGTCCCCTCAATTACCATGGATAATTAGCGCTTTACTATACTTATCATATTATTTCGTACAAACATAGATTGCTTTTTACTTTAAAGCTATTTTCAATTAAACTATAACAGGTCTGTAAATATGAAACCGGAATTTTCTCATAGATGGCTCTAGTTGTCAATGTAGTGACTGTCAAACCGCGTCATTGGCGCCTTATTCTTGTGTTTACATTTGTCAAAGACTCGCAACAATACAAGTTTAATACAACTACATATGTTTTCATAGCGTTGAACATGTCTGTTTATGTGCCTGAAAACTACGATTTGCGAACAGCATTGATTTTCTGTTACCATTTGAAGAAAACTGCTGCAGAATCGCATCGAATGCTTGTCGAAGCTTACGGTGAGCATGCTCTTGGTAAATCACAGTGCTTAGAGTGGTTTAAAAAATTCAAAAGTGGCGATTTTGACGTGAGAAACTAAGAACATGGAAGACTACCGAGAAAGTTTGAATATGCCGAATTGCAAGCATTGTTGGATGAGGATGACGCTCAGACGCAACAACAACTCGCGGATCAATTAAATATGACACGAGAAGCTGTCCCCATACCTTTGAAAGCCATGGGAAAGATCCATGTGGGAAAATGGGTTCCACATGAACTGAATGAAAGACAGCAGGAAAACTGAAACACCACTATGCCGGCAAGAACTGTTCTCAATAACATACGCAAGAACGGGTCTTCCAGTCGCTATGCCTGTTGGAAGGGCGTTAACTCTTCTGAACGGGACTGCTTCAGATATTGACATATTTCATATCACATTACCAAAAGCAAAAATAAATTTTCTTCTTAGATTAAGCGCGTTAGAAAGCACTCATCAACATACTTAAGTGACTGAATATATGTGTAACATATGTTTGTGTGTATATACTCGTTTCTATGCATATGCATTAATTTTTATTTTATATAATTTTTTAATTTTTTTTCTATGTAATTTTTCTTCTTTTTTAATGTCTTGTATTTTTTAAAGTAATTGGGTTAAGCCTCTTTTGAAAAAATAAATAAACCACTTGCGAAATGCTGCTCGCCAGGTACAAAAAAAAACATTTCTCCATCGAATTGTGACTGGCGATGAAAAATGGATATATTTCGAGAATCCTAAACATAAAAAATCATGGGTAACTCCAAGCAAACCAGCGACATCGACTGCAAGGCCAAATCGCTATGGGTGGGATTATCTATTATGTGGGTGTTATCTATTATGAGCTGTTAAAACCTGGCGAAACCGTTAATACTGAACGCTACCGACAACAAATGATGGATTTGAACCGAGCATTGCGTGAAAACAACCAGAAAATCAAGAGGCAACACAAAGTGATTTTGTTTCATGATAATGCACCATCGCACAGAGCAAAACCGGTCAAGGAAACGTTTGAGGTGTTTAGTTGGCAAATACTTTCGCATGCGGCTTACTCACCAGACTTGGATCGATGGGACACGCACTTGCTGAGCAGCGCTTCACTTCTTACGAAAATGGCTCGATTATTGGTTTGCCTCAAAAGAACAACAGTTTTTTTGGCGTGGCATCCACAAATGGCCAGAGAGATGGGAAAAATGTGTAGCTAACGGTGGGCAATACTTGGAATAAAATATTTTTTACCATTTTCATACAATAAATGTGTATTTTCTATTAAAAAAATCCGGTTTCATATTTACAGACCTGATATATCCCATCTTTACAATAATAATCGTTGCAACTCTGTGGGTTAATTCACTTTTTCTTCTTCTTGAATAATGCCAGTGAACTTCTATATATGGAGTATACGCCAGTGTCAAGTGATAACGGTTCAATTTAAAAAAAGAATTAACTATTTCTTACAAAATTCTCTCTAATAAAATCGTAATTGAAAGAAATGTCAAAAAAGCTGATGAAAACAAAACAAAAGAATTGTGCATTAATGTTATAATGAGTCATGGTCAATTATTTGGGCAATACTGTCAAAAAGGAACTTGCGCAAAAAAAATAATGACATTTTAAACATGGTATTTATTATTGTCTCGCGATTGTGGACCGTTCGGCATGTAAACATGGCCTCTGTTATCATTTTACATGAAAAACACAGCATTCCTTATTAGAAAAAATATCTATGTTCGGTCGAACGTAAAGAACTATCGACCTTGGCTGTATTAATATAAAAAGGAATAAATTTCAAATACGTATTTATATCGAACAAAAGACTCATTAAAATATTCCTTTTGATTATATTGTCTTAACTGAGATGGGAAAAAAAATTATGTGCAAAACTAGAAATGTCAAAGTAAGTTATTAAGTTTAAATCGTTCTTTTTCCATGTATATACTTGTTGTTATCAATAAAACTCGTGGATTTTAAAGTGGTATCAACATTAAGAAGGTTTTTAAAGAGTGCACATCGGAAGGAAATAAATAGAAATTTTCTCATGTTAATATTAGATTGTACAAAACCGAGAATTCTCGAACTATAAATATTTTAAAAGGGATTGATTGTGTTGTATAAAATAAGTTACATCCCTAAAGTGTGTTCTATTTTTTTGTTCAAAAAAAGAGAACAGAGAAACGTCAAAAGGCGAAACTGTCATGGCTGGGAGGCACTCCCAAAAGAAGTGTCGTATGGTCCGGACGCTTGATTCGGGCGCTCTGTGGAGTGGATTAATTAATGCATCATTTAATTTGGGTTGACCTTATTAGCACGAATGACAAGAGCTGTCGATCTGGACTCACCTTATACACATCTCCATATGTACCAGAGCCGATTCTCTGGATCAACTCGTATTCATCCTGTGGATTGCGCCGCGATATGTCCGAACTGAGAACAATCGCATTTTGCGCCATATTTATTCACACAATTCACCCGAAACTCATTTAAATAATTTGTTAGACAATGCGATTATTACACGTAAAATTGAAGAGAAACATAGGAAAACAAGAACGGGTCCCCCCACATCCGCGACATAATTACGCTCCGTTATGTTGGCAATAAAAATGACAAGCAACATGATGGAAATAAAGTTTTTTTTTATTTTCTTTTCTTTATGGCTTACAATGTACACTGTATATGGTGAATAAAACTTAGGGTAGGCACTAAGTTTAATTCTTTTGTGGGGTTAGTTGGTCATAATATATTTCAAATTAATTGATTTCTTATATAAAAGTGTTTTATTATGTTGTATCTTATTTTTATGTTGTATGTATGTTATTTGCTGATTATTTTCGAAATCGAAAACTGTTTGTCTTTTATGAGATATTTACATCTGATCAATTCCATATTTACTCAGGTACTCCCCAAGCATCAAATTTAGGGTCAATGCTTCATTCATGATGTTAAAAAAGTATAACTCACTCAAATGTTTTATTATTTGCAGATGATCTTAAATTGTTCCTAAAACTATCGAGCGTTGATGACTGTAGGAAACTCCAGGATGATATCAATAATATATGTAAATGTAGCATTCGTAACAAACTCTTCTTTAACGTGTCAAAATGTTTTGTTATTTCATTTATAAGAGCACGAAGAACTACTTATTTCTGTTATCTTATAAATGGTCAACAACTGTCTAGGACGGATATAACAAAGGATTTAGTTGTTTTATTTGAAAGTAACCTTTCGTTTAATTTATAAATCAAATCGGTCTGCAATAAAGCAAATAAAATGCTTAGGTTTGTAATTTGTACCACCAAACTATTCACAGATACCTACGTACTCAGGATATTATATAATTCTTTGGTCAGAAGTGACTTGGAATATTGCCCTATAATATGGGCGCCAGCAGGGATTACGTATTCACTCATGCTAGAAATGGTTCAGAAAAGATCTCTCAGTTGTCTCTACATGACCGAGTATGGATATTAGCCCTGTGTCTTCTCACTGGGAATGCTTAGTTACAGATCATTAGAGAGTGGAAGATCTCTTCGATTGGGTGTCCATTTTTTTTGTTTGCTCAGGGATAATTTAGTTAACCCATCTGTCTTGAACAGTCTTGGTTTGTATGTTCCGGATAATTATTTGAGACAACGCTCCCATAGATTGTTCTATCAACCTACGAGTATAAGTCGAACCAACCTGGCTTTGGAGATGCCGGTAGGTAGAGCAATCACACTGTTTAACCGTGTGTGTCCTCATATAGACGTGTTTCATGTGTCGCTCAGCTCCTTCCGGAAAAATCTCTTGAGTTTAGTATAGTACTTGAAATAATTTAGTCTTTTTATATTATTATTTAACAGACTACATTTTGTCATGGTGTTTTAGTGTAACATATACATTTTTCAATAGTTTTTATGTCTTAAAATGTTGAACTGTTTTAAACATAAGTATTTTTTTTGTACTTTTGTTTGATACTTGTAGGAATTAGGAAAACATGTAATGTACAAAGGACCTGAAAAAAAATATTAATGAATGGAGTTTAAATTGATAGCTTCTGTTTTTTAATGTATTATCTTTTTAATGTGTTCTTGAAATGTGTCTAAATGTATTATGTACATACTATGTTGCTATCAATAAACCTGTATTTATTTATTTATTATTATTATTAAATCACTGTAGGCTTATTACTTTTTGGGATAAACAGAGAGGAAAGATCTCCACACCATTCAATTCCCACAGAAAGTCACTTTATTTTCCACATTAATTTATCTCATCATGCATTCTATTCTGTTTCTCACACTTTTTACCTTTCTTTCAACTGCTACTTTTTCAATTATTTCTTTTCAATCTTTCCTGGATTTATCTCTTCCTCGCTTTCCATTAATTTCAAAGTATGTATTCACTTTGTAGGTCTTTCGCAATTCATTGTTTCGATATCGTCAAACCATATCGCGATTATTTTTTTAATTCTCCTTATTACATTCTTATCTTTTATCAGATTACAATGTCTTTCAACCCCCACAATGCTAATGCCTTAACTATAAATAAAATTAAAATAAATGCATTAATTTAATTTTATCCAGGCTTCCACACATCAAGGTGAGTACCAATACACTATCATGTATTGTTATTTTTGCGACTTTTGAGTTACTCGTAGTACAGTTGTTGTATATTACATTAAGTGCTCCATTTGTTCCCCATCACTACCCTTCTCTCATATCCCTTTCAACTTGCCCACAACACGTAAACATACTGCCCAGATAACGAACTCCCGTATATCGCAAACCCTTTTTACCATACCTCTAACAATAATCATAACCTTTGATTTCGCTATATTCATTTTCAAACCTTTTACTAGACATCTCTAATATAGCTCCCTTATCATATCCCCTCATTTTCATTTGCATTCAAATGTCCACATTCACTTATTTCCCTCACTTTCATGCCTCTCTCATCATCTTTTAAATTGTGCACACATGAATCTTTATATAAATTAATCAACTAAGGTGACATCACACATCCCTGATTTACGCCTTTAGTAATTTAAACCAAATGTATTAAGGCTGCGGAATAACCTAAATGTGAAAGTTAAATAAACAGAAATACTGTATAATTATAAAAATAACGACAAAAATACTAGTATAAACCACACTAAAGCTTGTGCAGTCATTATCTACTCAGTGAGTTTCACATAAATGTATAAACTGTACATACACACTTATTCAGGGTTTACATGGTAAAACCATCCGTCCTGGATCTTTCTTTTTGAATATCATTCACTTGATCTAGTCATACTTTTCTTGATCTTTCTCTCACACACTTTCCAACTCATATTTGCAATATATATCTGTTTGATTATTCTTTCATCATTTATCCCTTCCACATGTCCAAAACCATATTTTCTTCATGTTTCTTAATAATACTAGAGTGCTCTTCTTCATGTTTCTTAATACTTCTAGAGTGCTCTTCTTCATGTTTCTTAATACTATTAGAGTGCTCTTCTTCATGTTTCTTAATACTATTAGAGTGCTCTTCTTCATGTTTCTTAGTACTATTAGACTGCTCTTCTTCATGTTTCTTAATACTACTAGAGTGCTCTTCTTCATGTTTCTTAATACTACTAGAGTGCTCTTGTTCATGTTTCTTAATACTATTAGAGTGCTCTTCTTCATGTTTCTTAATACTATTAGAGTGGCCTTCTTCATGTTTCTTAGTACTATAAGAGTGCTCTTCTTCATGTTTCTTAATACTATTAGAGTGCCCTTCTTCATGTTTCTTAATACTACTAGAGTGCTTTTCTTCATGTTTCTTAATACTACTAGAGTGCTCTTCTTCATGTTTCTTAATACTACTAGAGTGCTCTTGTTCATGTTTCTTAATACTATTAGAGTGCTCTTCTTCATGTTTCTTAATACTATTAGAGTGCCCTTCTTCATGTTTCTTAGTACTATAAGAGTGCTCTTCTTCATGTTTCTTAATACTATTAGAGTGCCCTTCTTCATGTTTCTTAATACTACTAGAGTGCTCTTCTTCATGTTTTATACTACTCAAGTGCCCTTCTTCATGTTTCTTAATACTACTATAGTACCCTTCTCTTCATGTTTCTTAATACTACTAAAGTGCTCTTCTTCATGTTTTATACTACTCAAGTGCCCTTCTTCATGTTTCTTAATACTATTAGAGTGCTCTTCTTCATGTTTAATACTACTTAAGTGCCCTTCTTTATGTTTCTTAATACTATTAGAGTGCTCTTCTTCATGTTTCTTAGTATTACTAGAGTGCTCTTCTTCATGTTTCTTAATAAGTTCACATTCCTCTCTAATTACTTTATTCCGTCGTACATTGTCACCTCATGTACTCTTCTTGCATTCCTACAGAATTTATTCGGCTTTTATCTTATTCCACATCTACATTTCACTCTCATACATCAAAATCGGCACTAATATACTATTGTGGACTTGACATATTTATCTTAACATATTTTGATACTGTCCGGTTTAAATATACTCGTATATGTTTTAGTGCCCCATTGACTTTTCTATCGCTACACGCCATTCAATATCTCTCATAACTAACTCTTCCAGCATCTGAGACAATACTGCCTAATAAGTGACAATATCCCTCATAACTAACTCTTCCAGCATCTGAGACAATACTGCCTAATAAGTGACAATATCCCTCATAACTAACTCTTCCAGCATCTGAGACAATACTGCCTAATAAGTGACAATATCCCTCATAACTAACTCTTCCAGTATCTGAGACAATACTGCCTAATAAGTGACAATATCCCTCATAACTAACTCTTCCAGCATCTGAGACAATACTGCCTAATAAGTGACAATATCTCTCATAACTAACTCTTCCAGCATCTGAGACAATACTGCCTAATAAGTGACAATATCCCTCATAACTAACTCTTCCAGTATCTGAGACAATACTGCCTAATAAGTGACAATATCCCTCATAACTAACTCTTCCAGTATCTGAGACAATACTGCCTAATAAGTGACAATATCCCTCATAACTAACTCTTCCAGCATCTGAGACAATACTGCCTAATAAGTGACAATATGTCTCATAACTAACTCTTCCAGCATCTGAGACAATACTGCCTAATAAGTGACAATATCCCTCATAACTAACTCTTCCAGTATCTGAGACAATACTGCCTAATAAGTGACAATATCCCTCATAACTAACTCTTCCAGTATCTGAGACAATACTGCCTAATAAGTGACAATATCCCTCATAACTAACTCTTCCAGCATCTGAGACAATACTGCCTAATAAGTGACAATATCTCTCATAACTAACTCTTCCAGCATCTGAGACAATACTGCCTAATAAGTGACAATATCCCTCATAACTAACTCTTCCAGTATCTGAGACAATACTGCCTAATAAGTGACAATATCCCTCATAACTAACTCTTCCAGTATCTGAGACAATACTGCCTAATAAGTGACAATATCCCTCATAACTAACTCTTCCAGCATCTGAGACAATACTGCCTAATAAGTGACAATATCTCTCATAACTAACTCTTCCAGCATCTGAGACAATACTGCCTAATAAGTGACAATATCCCTCATAACTAACTCTTCCAGTATCTGAGACAATACTGCCTAATAAGTGACAATATCCCTCATAACTAACTCTTCCAGCATCTGAGACAATACTGCCTAATAAGTGACAATATCCCTCATAACTTACTCTTCCAGCATCTGAGACAATACTGCCTAATAAGTGACAATATCCCTCATAACTAACTCTTCCAGCATCTGAGACAATACTGCCTAATAAGGGACATTACAGTCATAAGAAAATAAAATTAAATTGATCTTTTAATGAATTATAAATTGTGTTGTATGGCGATTTACTTTATACTCCATAACAGCACAGCGCATCTGGTGGCGGGATTACACTGAAACTGAAGGTGATTAAAAATCTATTTGCAAAATATTTTATAAATTTTATTCTGGAAATCATATCAATTAGAAAAATATACATATACATAATAGCTCAATGTAAAAAATCTTGCACTTAAATCAATATATTCTTATTTTTAGTCCAGCAATGTCCAATACATTCACCTAATCTTGCCAACCATTAGTTATAACATTGTGAAATGTACATATAATTTTCGTACACATTTTAATGGTTAATTCTTTAAACCAATGCTCCAAGAATTTACAGCATCTTCCTGAATGAGTGGTAATTTTCAAAATACCAAACGATCAAATTTCATCATAACTCAACCATCATGTCAGGTTCAACAGGAAATGTACATTTGGTTATTATATCTCGAGTACGTGTTTATCCGCTAATAAAGTTCTGAGATTTTTCATAACAGTCTCTAGGGCATTTGATGGTGGCGCTATCACGAGATCACTTTATAACTCAAAAAATTAGCAGTAGATTAGAGTGCGGCTCGATCATTTGGAATCCGAGAGAGATCCAGAATTATTTGATAGTTGAGGAGTGAGTTCAAAAGAGATTTCTGCGACACCTTTATTGCATAGTATGAATGTACCCTTGGCTGTATCCCACATTATTGCAGAGTATGAATGTACCCTTGGCTGTATCCCACATTATTGCAGAGTATGAATTTACCCTTGGCTGTATCCCACATTATTGCAGAGTATGAATGTACCCTTGGCTGTATCCCACATTATTGCAGAGTATGAATTTACCCTTGGCTGTATCCCACATTATTGCAGAGTATGAATGTACCCTTGGCTGTATCCCACATTATTGCAGAGTATGAATTTATCCATGGCTGTATCCCACATTATTGCATAGTATGAATGTACCCTTGGCTGTATCCCACATTATTGCAGAGTATGAATGTACCCTTGGCTGTATCCCACATTATTGCAGAGTATGAATGTACCCTTGGCTGTATCCCACATTATTGCAGAGAATGAATGTACCCTTGGCTGTATCCCACATTATTGCAGAGTATGAATGTACCCTTGGATGTATCCCACATTATTGCAGAGTATGAATGTACCCTTGGCTGTATCCCACATTATTGCAGAGTATGAATGTGCCCTTGGCTGTATCCCACATTATTGCAGAGTATGAATGTACCCTTGGGTGTATCCCACATTATTGCAGAGTATGAATGTACCCTTGGCTGTATCCCACATTATTGCAGAGTATGAATTTACCCTTGGCTGTATCCCACATTATTGCATAGTATGAATGTATCCTTGGCTGTATCCCACATTATTGCAGAGTATAAATGTACCCTTGGCTTTATCCCACATTATTGCATATGAATGTACCCTTGGCTGTATCCCACATCCCAGAGTATAAATGTACCCTTGGCTTTATCCCACATTATTGCATATGAATGTACCCTTGGCTGTATCCCACATTATTGCAGAGTATGAATGTACCCTTGGCTGTATCCCACATTATTGCAGAGTATGAATTTACCCTTGGCTGTATCCCACATTATTGCAGAGTATGAATGTACCCTTGGCTGTATCCCACATTATTGCAGAGTATGAATGTACCCTTGGCTGTATCCCACATTATTGCAGAGTATGAATTTACCCTTGGCTGTATCCCACATTATTGCATAGTATGAATGTATCCTTGGCTGTATCCCACATTATTGCAGAGTATAAATGTACCCTTGGCTTTATCCCACATTATTGCATATGAATGTACCCTTGGCTGTATCCCACATCCCAGAGTATAAATGTACCCTTGGCTTTATCCCACATTATTGCATATGAATGTACCCTTGGCTGTATCCCACATTATTGCAGAGTATGAATGTACCCTTGGCTGTATCCCACATTATTGCAGAGTATGAATTTACCCTTGGCTGTATCCCACATTTTTTTAATGGATATGTTAAAATATTACTCCTTAAGTGTCAGAAGAGATCTACGCACCTGTTTATACATATATAAATTGCCAACGGGAAAAATAGCAAAACCTTTGTTGATTCACAGACTTTTGTTCTATGTACCGGACAATTGGTTATGCTATCGTGAATAAAGATTGTTTCCAGTGCCGTATTCACGAACTGAGCTCTTACGAGTATTACCATTCGCATATGGAATAATTTAGTTGAATGGATTTTCTTATATCAATATCTTCCACATCTCTGTGGATAAATTGAAGATTAAATTTTGTAAGTATAACCGAGTTTTGTTTTTTAACCTGGCGAGTTTATTTCCATGTGGCAATCTCTTCCAGCCAACGAAAAAGCTGTTTTTATAGGCCCTAAGTGTTAACCAGACTGGAATCCTATTTTTTTTTAAATATGGGTTCCAGCGGGGATTGAAGCCGCAACCTCCGGATCGGCAGACAAGTGTCTTACCACCAGGCCACGGAGGTCGTCTTTACATAGGGAAGCAAGATTAACATTGTTCCTGTTGTCATTATGATATATTTATTTAGATTTAATAATTTAATTTTTATCTTGTTATATGATGTAATTGGGTTAAATCTATATCAAATGTAAAATAAATTACAAATATATGAAACAAAGTGATTCTTTGACAGAGGGAGGATGAGGAGCTTTTGGAGGTCTCCACAAAGACATGTGAATGTCAGTGCTTCAAGAGAATATCGTCAACAACTGAGAAAATTCTTCGTCAAATGCCGTAACTTGAAAAAAAGGTGACAATAAAAGAATATTTCTACAAGGGAACGTTACTGCAAATAATCATGCAGGATACTAATTCCTATGGAGCATTATTTATAAAAAAGAACAATTTTCAAACGACACTTCCTCTTGTTTGTGTCCAACTAGAAGCAGGGACTGAACTTGGCAGCTTTATCACAGCTATTGTTAAAGGTGTTTCATACCTTAAGTTGAACCTAATTTATATAGGCGTAGTATAGTGTGTGTAATAGAGTTATTGAACATGATTTTGATTTGGTTAGAATTATGTATGTGCTAACTTAGGATTTGGTTAGAATGATGTATGTGATAACTTAGGATTTGGTTAGAATGATGTATGTGATAACTTAGGATTTGGTTAGAATGATGTATGTGATAACTTAGGATTTGGTTAGAATGATGTATGTGATAACTTAGGATTTGGTTAGAATGATGTATGTGATAACTTAGGATTTGGTTAGAATGATGTATGTGATAACTTAGGGTTTGGTTAGAATGATGTATGTGATAACTTAGGATTTGGTTAGAATGATGGATTTGGTTAGAATGATGTATGTGATAACTTAGGGTTTGGTTAGAATGATGTATGTGATAACTTAGGATTTGGTTAGAATGATGTATGTGATAACTTAGGATTTGGTTAGAATGATGTATGTGATAACTTAGGATTTGGTTAGAATGATGTATGTGATAACTTAGGATTTGGTTAGAATGATGTATGTGATAACTTAGGGTTTGGTTAGAATGATGTATGTGATAACTTAGGATTTGGTTAGAATGATGGATTTGGTTAGAATGATGTATGTGATAACTTAGGGTTTGGTTAGAATGATGTATGTGATAACTTAGGATTTGGTTAGAATGATGTATGTGATAACTTAGGGTTTGGTTAGAATGATGTATGTGATAACTTAGGATTTGGTTAGAATGATGTATGTGATAACTTAGGATTTGGTTAGAATGATGTATGTGATAACTTAGGGTTTGGTTAGAATGATGTATGTGATAACTTAGGATTTGGTTAGAATGATGTATGTGATAACTTAGGGTTTGGTTAGAATGATGTATGTGATAACTTAGGATTTGGTTAGAATGATGTATGTGATAACTTAGGATTTGGTTAGAATGATGTATGTGATAACTTAGGATTTGGTTAGAATGATGTATGTGATAACTTAGGGTTTGGTTAGAATGATGTATGTGATAACTTAGGATTTGGTTAGAATGATGGATTTGGTTAGAATGATGTATGTGATAACTTAGGGTTTGGTTAGAATGATGTATGTGATAACTTAGGATTTGGTTAGAATGATGTATGTGATAACTTAGGATTTGGTTAGAATGATGTATGTGATAACTTAGGATTTGGTTAGAATGATGTATGTGATAACTTAGGATTTGGTTAGAATGATGTATGTGATAACTTAGGGTTTGGTTAGAATGATGTATGTGATAACTTAGGATTTGGTTAGAATGATGGATTTGGTTAGAATGATGTATGTGATAACTTAGGGTTTGGTTAGAATGATGTATGTGATAACTTAGGATTTGGTTAGAATGATGTATGTGATAACTTAGGGTTTGGTTAGAATGATGTATGTGATAACTTAGGATTTGGTTAGAATGATGTATGTGATAACTTAGGATTTGGTTAGAATGATGTATGTGATAACTTAGGGTTTGGTTAGAATGATGTATGTGATAACTTAGGATTTGGTTAGAATGATGTATGTGATAACTTAGGATTTGGTTAGAATGATGTATGTGATAACTTAGGGTTTGGTTAGAATGATGTATGTGATAACTTAGGATTTGGTTAGAATGATGTATGTGATAACTTAGGATTTGGTTAGAATGATGTATGTGATAACTTAGGATTTGGTTAGAATGATGTATGTGATAACTTAGGATTTGGTTAGAATGATGTATGTGATAACTTAGGATTAGGTTAGAATTATATATGTGATAATTTTGATTTAAGTGGATTTAAGAATACTAACGCAGAGTGTGAATACTTCAACAATTGTTTTTGAATTTAAGACAAATATATGAAACTTGTGATTAACGAATGAGACCATTTTGTCACAGGTCTTGTCTGTGGAAGCGAATTTCTATATTCACAAAATGGCGAGTTTTTAGCATTATGTACTTGTTCTTTATGGTTCATTTTCTCATTAAAATCATGTAAATTTTTAATGTATTATGGATACTAAAAAAATATATATTATATATTTACATCTCAAATCCATTCTCTGGCACTACCATCGAGAGGAAGGGAAGATGCAGACTCAGCAGAGACACATGACACGCATGGCAACTGATCAAATGTTCACCATCCCTAGAGTTAAAATATCTTTTGCCCAAAGGCAATATGACTATTTAGCTCCCATGACATACAATGGGGTGCCGAATTCAATAAATGCAAAGTTTGATTTCACGTGATGTATACATGCGTAATTGAGTGTCGCTGTTTGTCAGGTTGATGAGAATGTGCAATGGGGTTTTATATAATCAAAAATTGGAAAGAAGTATCAATTTATTTTTTCATGCTATATGTCCTCGGTGAGATACAGGCAAAAGCCTAGTTTACTGGGGACACGACAAATGAAAGGCAACAAACCCAGATCCATTAAAATTGTGTGTCCAAATTAAATTACCTGTTGTTTTTTTACACAAATGACATATATTTCTTGTCATATGTAAAATAAATAAATAAAAAATATTATCTTTTTCCTTTACCGCATCGTTACTGGTGATAAATGGTTTGAAAATGGTGATGAAAAAAAAAATTGCTGATATAAAATATTTGAAGGGGATCTTCATGAATAATATGGTTTAAGCGGTCCTCATCGAAGTCCACTGGTCGTCCGGAACGCTCCATGTCTTTCAGGTCGAAATTACCGTCTTTGAAATGCAAAAACCATCGACGAGCTGTCCTTTCATTCATAGCATCTTCACCGTACACTTCGCAAATATCGCGATCAGCTTTGTCAGCTTTATTCCCTCGATTGAACGCGAACAGAAGGTGTCGAAAATGCTCACTTTCGTATACTTGACATTCCATTTTGAAGGCTTGTATTTCAAATAAAATAATATACGTAACATAAAAGCAAAGACAATATTTTGTAGAGCAGAAAATTTGCTTTCGAATGACGTATAACCTTTACCATTTTGTTTTACTTTTGGTGCTCATTTTTTAATTGAAAAAAAACGGACACAACTTATGTTAACACCTAATATATTCCTACATGCTTTCATTTTTATTAAAATGAATATAAATTGGTGACAAATATTTTCATATTTTTTGTTACGATAATGACCCACAAACTGAACATCATTGAAATTGAAATTTTTTTTTTTTTTTAATTTCTTAGTATACAAGTAAGTTTCTTAGTAAACAATTGAAATTGAAAAGATATATTTTTAATTCTTAGTTTTATCTTTAATTTGTTTATTTAGGGGACGTAGGTATGCTACAGTTTCATTGTATTGTATTACACTTTCGTTGAATACAATACTTATTGCCGCATGAAAGATGTTTACTCTTCCTTCCCTGTGATGTGTAACTAGTATACATTAATTCTAAAAACTTTAATATCTCTATAAATATAATAAATACTGGGTTCAGATTTTAGGTATTCCTCCGTAATACATTTACGCATTGAATGAAAAAAATAATATTAATAATAATTAGCACTTATCGGCCACATCAGAGATATTTTGTGAAAATCGGGAATAAATTCACCGATACAATTAAACGTGTGACGTAGGTACATTCATTCTAAAAAACCGCTATGGGTGAGGAAGCGACGCTATTCATGTCTCACTCTCACTCTACTTCGGTATATGGGAATGCAAGAAATAGAATCTCAGTTCGCTCGCTTCAGTAGCTCGCGGGCTTTCGTTTGAGGTGGTCGCTTTGCCCGTTTTGTGAACGTCGGCCGATATTTTTTTCATGTTTACAGCAATTAAATTTCAATTATTATCACTTTTGACTTCAAATTTAATTAATTTAAGCGATTGGCTATGAATATTCTTAATTTTCCGTTTTTAAATCGCTCATTTTTACATGTGTATTGAATACACAGCACCGGAATGCGCTGATTTTTTTTAGCACAGGAAGGGAAAGGTTAAAAAGAGGCCTTAAGTGAAAATCAGACCGAATTCTTTTTTAAAAATCTGTATTCCAACAGAAATCAAATCCGCAACCTCCGGGTTCGGACACAAGAGTCTTACCAACTAAGCCATGGAGGTTTCTTGAATCTGAAAAGGACATGTATTGGAATATAGCGGAAAAGTGATGCAGTATTTATTGTCTGTACTAATCTCCAAGTTCTCTTTTGATCTACCCACGTGGATGCATAGGCGATTAAGAAACCTCCGTGTATACCACATGGTAGGTGGTCTCCTACCGGCAAGCGCTTCACAAGCTTTACCCAAAACTACCAGTTCTATTTCTCCTGGAATCGACACAATCACACTCCGGAGAGCCTTCAAGGGGGTTGTGGGTGGTTTAAATAATAAAAATTTAATATCAAATTTGGTAAATCTATTGGACCTTGCTGTTTTACATTATTATTGCTTGTTAATTTTTTATACAATAACATTTCATTTTATCAAAATTATGTGATTTTTTTTATATAAATTAGTTTGGCATCTAATCGAGATTCGACTGATTTTATTTATTCTCACAATTATCTATGGCTTAGGATAAAATATGAAACAGAATTAAAAATCAACCGCCGTAATGTAGACTATAGACTGAAAACAAAGACACAATCTAAATTTTTTATCAGGAATAATAATCTTGGGATGATTGATGGCTGCAGCCATTATCTTTATTTCCTTACACTCAATTTACTTTTTTTTTTGTAATATTTTTAATCTGTGAATACTAGTGGACTCGAGTCCCAAATTAGAGCACTCTCGAGAAAAGTCTGCTCTTTAAAGAGCGCTATATTAAATGTCCTTTTATTATTATTATAATCAAAGAATAAAAAGCTTTTACTAAGACATATTTTTGTAATACGGGTGTTAATTATTAATTCTGCATTTATCTCATCATTTAAAAATAAAGTTTTTTTTTTTAAATAATCACAAATTTATTAAACAAAATACATGATTTACATTTTATTAGTATATATACAAACTGAAGAAAAACATAAAAAACACTTTGGCGATGGAAGTTTTTTTAAAACAATTCATAATTTTATAGAAATAATAACTTTAAAATGGAATATTCTTGCTTGATGAAAACATCCATTCCTCTTTTACAATATATAAGATAAAGTACATTATTCTTAATATTATGATACTAGCAAAGTGTACTACTGACTTTATACAAAACCAATTATTGAAATGTATTTAGAATCATCGCATTGCGCATGATACCGCTTGAATGATATCAAAATCCTTTGAACATATCGCTACGTATCTTTGAAATTATATCAAATCCTTTGAATGTATCGCTACGTATTCTTGAAATGATATCAAAATCTTTTGAACATATCGCTACGTATCCTTGAAATGATATCAAAATCCTTTGAATATATCGCTACGTATATTTGAAATGATATCAAATCCTTTGAATGTATCGCTACGTATCCTTGAAATGATATCAAAATCCTTTGAACGTATCGCTACGTATCTTTGAAATGATATCAAAATCCTTTGAACGTATCGCTACGTATCTTTGAAATGATATCAAAATCCTTTGAACGTATCGCTACATATCCTTGAAATGATATCAAAATCCTTTGAACGTATCGCTACATATCCTTGAAATTATATCAAAATCCTTTGAACGTATCGCTACATATCCTTGAAATGATATCAAAATCCTTTGAACGTATCGCTATGTATCTTTGAAATGATATCAAAATCCTTTGAACGTATCGCTACGTATCTTTGAAATGATATCAAAATCCTTTGAACGTATCGCTACATATCCTTGAAATGATATCAAAATCCTTTGAACGTATCGCAACATATCCTTGAAATTATATCAAAATCCTTTGAACGTATTGCTACATATCCTTGAAATGATATCAAAATCCTTTGAACGTATCGCTATGTATCTTTGAAATGATATCAAAATCCTTTGAACTTTTACCACTAATCAGGAAGCGGAAACCGAAGTGCTTTGACCACATTATACGAGGATCCAAATACAAGATTGACCTTATTGTATTGCTCGTATATACACATATGTTAAGAAAGTGCAAGTTGCCAGTAACATAATAAAATGAAATAATAGCTTATTCATTTTTGTTAGTACTTAGAATAATTACAATAAACATCAAAAAATCAGTCTCCAACATATATTTTTTTAATCTTACCTAGCTGAAATCACTTCACGATAATAATATGTAACTAAATTTATTAAGTATTGTCTCCCGTTAATACTAAAATACTTATCATTTGGAAGGAAATATTTTACAGCACATTAGGATTTTTTTTATTAAAAACTCTGAATTAAATCATTCTTTATAATATAATATCGCCTGTTGAGAATCATAGTGGCGAAACTCCAAAAAAATAAATTTTCGAGTTAAGACTTCCAAATGGCACTAAAATGACTCCTTTTTTACGTGCATAAGTGGCGAACTTATATTTCAACTACTCGCCGCTTCAATGAGTTGAAATATACTTTTGCCACTTACGCGCATAAAAAAGGAGTCATTTTAGTGCCATTTGGAAGTCTTAACTCGAAAATTTATTTTTTTGGAGTTTCGCCACTATGATTCTCAACAGGCGATATATCGCTCATGATAAAACAAAACTTCGTATCTCCCACATCTAGTATATCACCGATAACAAACGTAATATAGAGGGTATTGCTACTAGCAAAATATAAGTAGGTTATCTATCTGCTATAATTTTCTGTTTTTTTAAGAATTTTTTAAGAAATAAAGCTCAATCAATTAATTTTAATCTAAGTTGTATTGCATTCTAGTACACTTTCATTGCATACAGTATACAACCTAGCAGGCTTATTGTCATTTGACAATCTCTTCTAATTTTAACCTTTCCTTCCCTGTGTTGGGTATCTTCTACACGTTGCTTCTAATAACCATCAATATCTCTAAAAATATAATAAATACAATGTTAAGATTCTAGGTATTCCTCCATATTATATTTACGCATTGATTTAAAAAATAATATTAATATTAATCAGAATTTATCGACTACATCGTAAGTATTTTCTGAATATCGGAAACAAATTCGCATTTAAACGCTGTGAGTGCCTCGATCTTGGGTCTTGACGATAGGTGAAGAGTATGCGGGAAGCGCGACACTATATTCGCATCTCACTCTTGCATACTAGACTGAATTGCGAGAACCTGAATTGTCTCAACGTCGCAAGCAAAGCCGTATGCGCTGGGATATGCGACTGACGTTCCGCGCCACTAGTTGCCTCAAGGCTTGCAAATAGGTTAGACGTACGCCCGTTCCGTGAGCGTTGCCAGATGGTTTTTTAATGTTTTTAGCAAATAAATCTCAATTATTATAATTTTTAACTTCAATTATAATTAATTAAGGGGATTATCTATGAATGTTCTTATTTTTCCAATTTAAAATCGCAAATTTTTTATTGCGTACTCACTACCCAACACCGTAACACGCGTATTATTTTTATCACCGTAAGGGAAGGGTTAATCTAAGTTGTATTACATTCTAGTACACTTTCATTGCATAAAGTATACAACCTAGCAGGCTTATTGTCATTTGACAATCTCTTCTAACTAATCAAAATAAAAAGTTGAATCTTTCAAGCGAAAACTAGAATAAAATCCTTTTAAATAAATTAGGATCTTAAAGAAATCAAGTCCGTAACCTCCGAGTTGGAAGACTGGCGTCTTATGTACTAGGCAATGGAGGTCACCAGTGGAGCACAGGAGGTCGTAAGTTGTGAGACGTGAGGAATCATTTTATCATGAGCGATATGTGACTCCAATGTGGTGAACGTAAATTAAAAAAAATATATAACTTGAATTATTTTTCAAATATTCTTTTTTGAGAGTCAATTGTTACTTTTAAATATATCAAACTGTTATAAAAAAATTATTTCTTTAAAAAGAGTCAATATTTACTTTCTTTAAACCTGTGATTTTTAATTGAATAAAATATTTTTAGAAAGATCAGCTAAAACATTCTTGGGATAATCCAACAGTATAAACTTTAGAATTTACTTGATTGAATGGAATAAGTAAGGTTACAAGGGCTCCTGAGGCAGGAGGAGTTGGCGCACTTGGCGTGTAGGGGGAATCCTAACGGTCAGTTTGTTTGGTCCCGCGTGTTTGTCGGTAATTTTTTTTAGTCACAGTAAATTCTTCCGAGAAGTTTTTCACTTTTAATTGTTAAATCATTCTGTAATAAAAGACAATTACTGTTTTTATTTCCAATTAGAAAACCTATGAGGGTCATCCAGAAAGTAAGGTTACAACATTTATGTAGGATCGAAAAATGCTTGTATTTAATTGAAATTAACAGGATACTTCACAAATATATTAAACTATTTTTCAACGTAATCGCCGTCGAGATCGAGACATTTCTGTAGTCGGGGCACCGGCTTTTGTTTGCCAGTGTCATAAACCTCCGCCGCCAGCTCTTTCAGCCACTTCTTCACAGCTTCCTCGACCTCCTGATCGTTGAAAAATTGTTGGGGTGTAGTGACACACCCACGTCTCATTCCTCGTTACGATAGAGTGCAGAAAAGCTTTTCCTTCCTGTGCAAAATGATCCGAAAATTCACGCGCGGCGATCACACGATTTTGACGGTGCTCCGGTGTGAGCATTCTAGGCACTCATCTCGCACACAACTTCTTGTAACCAAGTTTTTCCAGCACAATATTACCAAGGAGACTTCGAGAAATGTCAGGAAATTCTTCGTGAAGGTCGTCAAGCGTCACACGGCGGTTATTTCGCATTTGTTCTTGCCTGGTCGTATCAGTACGGCCTTCTCTGAACAACCTAACCCACTTCGTGACATGTTGTCGACTCATTACATCACTACTATAAACTTCCACGAGCTTCCGATGGATATTTGCGGCGGTATTGTTCTGCAAAATCAAAAAACTAATGACCACGCGGGTCTCGGACGGACGAGAGTTGGCGGGAGCGCACAACGACCTCTCCATCGGAAGAATTTACTGTGACTGAACAAAATGGCCGACAAACACGCGGGACCAAACAAACTGACCGTTAGGATCTCCCCTACACGCCAGGTGCACCAACTTTGAATCAAAAAAATTCCTCTGGCCTCAGGAGCCCTTGTAACCTTAGTTTCTGGATGACCCTCGTATTTTTCTATATAAACTTGATAAGCAACAAGTACAGTTTGATAGTACTTTTATAAAGAGAAACAGATCTGTCACTTTAATTGAAATTACTGTGTCAATTTTTTTCACATTTAAGTGTCAAATTGTTCTGTAATAAAATTCGAATTAGAGTTCTACAATATAAATACCAAATCTATTAATCATTTTTTTTTAATCTTTGGTTACTGAAACCATCCGACTGGAATTTAATCAATTCACTTGCAAATTTTTTCTAGAATCAATCAATCACGTAAAGCGAGGGATACCTGAAGTACTAAGCTATTGGATATCTTTAAAAGTAACAACATTAAAAATAATTAGAAAACGATAAATTAAAATAATTTGCACAATATGTTTGTATATTTTTGATTTTTTTTTCAAATTAATTTTATAACTATTTAATAAACATTTCGGAGAAATTCAGTACATTCGAGTTTCATAATTGAGTTTTTCTCTAAATCAAAACCAATACAGCATTCATCCCTTTAAAAAAAAAAAAACCATATTTGATTTTATAAATAACAAACAAAAAATTCAGCTGCCACAATATAGATTTCATTCTCAAATTAATTCACATGGTACCCCTCAATACATCCGAACTGGCATTGCGGAAATATTGAAGAGTGTGACCGGGAGACAACATTGTCTTCGATCCCATTAATCATCGCACATGTGGGCAATTTTACAATACTCGCACAAATCTTTTACAGTACGCGGCAGTAAGTAATACACATAATTTGTAGAGCGTCGTCTCTGTCACACGATGCGCTAACAGTCCGGTATCGTAGACACGATGCGGTTAGCCCATCGTGCGACAGAGACGACTCTGTCGCACGATGGGCAAACAGTCCGGTATCGTAGTCACGATGCGATTAGCGCATCGTGCGACAGAGACGACACTCTACAAACTATATGTATTACTTACAGCCGGGTACTGTACATTACCAGACGAACTGTATACCAGACTGGGACCCTTTTTTTTCTCTTTATATTTTAGGGTACCATCGGGAATCGAACTTGAAACACCCGGGCATAAGTCCAGCTTCTTGCCAACTAGGGCACAGTACGAATATTCAATTTCTTTAAACTAAAATAATATATATATAAAAAAGATTTGTGGCATTTTTTTCTTATAATTACTATAAAAAATACTTGGATAAAAATATTTACAAAAATGATTTAAGACTTATTGAAATCTATTTACAACTTGTTTTACCCATCCTCCTCTGGAGTTCTCGCCAGTATTCATTCCTTCATTATGTGTCACATCATCCGTATTTTCATTAACGGCAACATTTGAATCGGGATTCGTAGTATCTGAAGCACCATCGTTCTGTTGACTTTCACTTAAGCTAGCCTTATTATTATGATCTTTTAAACCGACGGATGTACTCTTTGGACCGGCCGTAGTGTTCGGCAGAGGAATATTGCATTTCTGCATCGGAGACTTGTTAAATGGAATGGAATTCTTACTATTATAGCTAAGTTTTAATTGGTCTTTCGAGGAATCGTTTGAAGTAGTCATTTTCATGCTAACGGATCTCGTAAATACGGCAGAATTAACTTCTAAACAGTCTGTGGATTTTCTATTCGCTCTTCCATCACCCGAGACACGTTTAGCTTTTTGTTCATTTGCATTTGACGTAATCATCTCAATCTCTTTCCTTCTTTCTTGTACAGATTTCGTGATTAATTTTTCTTCTTGGGATGTCTTCGCAGCGCAATCGTTTTCTTGTTCGTAATGTGCGACGCTTTTAGACCGTCTGTTAATTACCGACGAATCTAAACTGCACCTTTCGAAACTTAATCGTTTCATTTCTATATTTGACGATGTCGTCCTTTCGTAAGTAGGTCGAGGTATTCCTAATTTTTGTTTCTCTACCGGTGATTTATTCGGCGAAGGAAATTGGAAAACGTTAGCTGGTTTTTCCGATACTTTCAAATTTAAATTAAGTTTCGCAGTAACTTCATGCTGATTCGTATCTATTTCGCACACTTTTTGTTCCGTTACTATTGTTACTATATTTTCTTCGATATCTTTTTCCGTTATTTTTAAAGGACTACTTAGATTTTTATCACTTTTCGGAACAAATTTTAATACAGGTTTAGGCAAATCTGTCTGAGAAGTTTCTTTTAATGATTGCGTGATTGTTTTACCGTCCATTGATGTATTCGTGACGGTTTCTTTTGACTCTGACATTTTGTTACTAGTAACATTAACACTTTGCGTTAAATTCGATCTGTAAAGTGACGGTTTCACAGGAACAGGAGGTGCTGCTGGCTTCGAAATGTTACTTTTTGTTAATTTTTTATTATCTTTGTCTAATTTTGATATCGTAATTTCACTCATTACCTTCTGAGATACATTTGAAGATTTAGATTTCTCTTCTGACTGCATATCATCTCTTTTATCGTCTTGAGTTTTTACACCACCCGTCTTCTTAATTTCTGAGGATTTAACATCAGGAGATTTCAAAGAATATTTACTAAACCTTTCCAAATTATCACCGGTTCTATTGATATTACTATAAAAATTCCAATGTTTTTCTTTAGCAGGGGAAATCAATATGTTTTTACTAGAAACACCATTTCTACTTGAGGTTGTTTCAACATTATAGAACGAGGTATCATCAGGATCGCTGTAAATAGCTGAATCGCGGAATATTTCATTCCCTATAAAGTTCTCAATCTCTTCGAAAGACTTTTCATAGAAACTATCGTCTGAATTCATCTTAAAATGAAGTTTCATCTGTTCTCGTTCACTTTGACTCTTACTAGAAGACTTGTTCTCTTCGTCAAAGATGGTCTTGGATTCTGTCTTTTCTACGGATTCGTAAACTAATTTATTTTTATTGACCGCATCATTTTTAGTTTCTTTTACTGGTTCCGCTTTAGTTTTTTGATCTCTATAAAGGAACGAATTATTTCTATTTGCTTCAATGTTGAGATTAGCGTAACCGTCACTGGAAGATGTGAAATGAGACGAATTAGACAAAAGACTGTCCGGTCTAAGTGCATTTTTATTTATAAACACATTCACTTTGTCTAAGTCCGAATTGGAATCGAAAAGCATCTTAGGGTCTGCGTAATCAGATTGAGCTATCCTCGCACCCAAATGTCTACTGCCCTGTTTGTAGATCGGGAGTTTATTCAAATCTTGTACGGAATTTTGCGACTTCACCAAACCGTGGTTCAAAGGTGACGGGAACTGTACAGATTGAGACATTTGCTGTACATTTGTCGATAGATTCTCACTTGATTTGTACGGCATCGTAATATTGTTACAGCTCTTAGAAACGTATTCCAGAGAGTTAACGAGCGTTTCTTTGGTTTCACAGAAGCTTTTGCTTAAGACGGCGTCACTATTTTTGACTGGAGAATCGTCAGCTCTCGTAACCATGACTGTTATGGAATTCTTAAGAGCAACGTCCCCCTTCGAATCTCTTCTATCGTTAGAACTTACGTTATCTTTCTTACACGAATCACTGTCCAATACCTCTTTAGAATTCAAATCTGATAATTCCGCAACATTTCCATTTTGTTCATCGTGTATGATACTCTTAAATCGTTGCATTAGATTTCGAGGGTGTTTCTTAACGTCATCTTTTTTAATTTTACCATCCTTCTCTGTAGATACACTTTGAATGGTCTGTTCTTGGTTCGAACGAGTCTTTAATTTAAACTTGTTAAGAACATTCTTCAACGAAAGTATATTGCTCGTTGTTTTATATATTTTATGCTCCGGATGCATAGAAGTTATATCTTCTCGAGAGTTATTCTGCGTTTTATCATTCATAACTTCCATAGACGAAGATATAGAGTTGTCCATTAAGTTCTGAGTGCTTAAAAGAAGATTGTTGTTCGAAGCGTTTGTTAGATCTTCCATTAGTACTCTTCTCATCTCCATATTGCTCTTATAACATCTGTCGATCTCGGCTTCTAATTCGAGAGTAGAACGACTAAAGCTGTCGATATTTTCGTCTATGCTATCACCTTCGACAAATGAACGAGAGCTACGATTGGAAGAAGATTCGCAAGGGAATTTGAGCGATGAATTATTATCGGTTTTAATAAACCTCTCGATATCTTCGTAACATATTTCACTGTAATCCGAAGCTATAGTGAAAGGTCTATCAGTTTGTAAAACTTTTCCATCTTTGTTCAAGTAAACCTTGTTGTAAATAATAGGTTTATTCTTCATGATTGGTACGCTTTTGTCGTCCATTTCATTCAAATTGACTTGGAAACTTCTAGGTAACGAACCAGACTTTTTATCTCTCGGGGTTGTAAAATGTTCCTTTTGACTTTTAAGCCAAATTTCGGGAACATTGGGACTCTGCGGCCCGTTCTCGGATTCGAGATATTCGTCAATATTGACATTGTTTAGTTTATCATTGTTTCGTCTATTCTTCAAAGCGGGATTTTCTATCACCGTATCGTTAGATATACGTTTCCAAACTTCTGAACTATTGTCGTAGTGGCATTCGAGACTAACGTGATTAAATTTTGTATCCATATCAATATTATCTCTCAATAATCGTCTTTCTACTCCGTCTTTTTCGACTTTCTGCAGTGTTGAAGCGGGAACAGCGTACTCTCCATCGTCTTCGAAATCATTGACTTTCTTCACTTCACTCGGAACTTTGTACGCATCAATATTTTTATTACTATCAAAACATAAATAAACATAATCAGATTCGCTTAAACTGATTCTGGTTTGTTTTCCAAGTGGAACATCAAGTCGCTGTTCATCAGCATTCTCAGTAATTACCGCTTGATTTGTTGGAGAATTAATCTTTAGGGGAGCAAAAGTTCGTAAGCAAGGTATATTAGAATTTACGACACTCATAGACTCTTTTGTCGGACTTTTTTCTGTATTTGATTTATTTTTATCAGGATTTATGACGAGAGTTTCGTAAATGTGTTCTTCTGTTAAATATTTTTCTCTATCATCCGTCTTATCTTCGTCAGCGGCATCTTCTTCTCTACTAATATCTTCATCGTGTTCTCGATTGTCATGGATCATGTTTTCGACATCGGAAGTTTGCCGTCCGAACTTTGGTTTCAGTTTTGTTTGATTCTCTCGACTCTGCGCCAAAATCTTTTCCGGATTCGAATGTGACTTTAGTAATCTTTGGTGCCGTCTATTAGTTGCATTTCTCAGTTGATGCCTCTTTAGAATTTTCTGAAACTCTCGGTTCTGCATTAGCAATTGAGAAATTATCTGTTCTAATGGCTTTTCACTTTGACCTTCGTCGCAACTTTCAAATGCGTCATCTTCTACACTTGGATCGATGATTTTCGGAGACACACTTCCGCTTTCTTCTATATTTTCAGTCACTTCTGTGTTTGATTCCGGATGGTCTTCTAAATCTTTTCGAGCCGTCACTTTGTCTTTGTTTAATTCGCTTTGTTTAAACGAATCCGTCTTTTGAATCAAACTTTTATACAATTCATCATCCATATCTGGATTTTGTTCGTTAACATCTTTACTCGAATCTTCTTTATCGGTCTTTGGTATTTCTTCGATCTTTTGACTATTGATTGTATTGATACTGTCCGTAGATTCAGAAATATGCAACACATTATCGGTGCTAAAATCTGTGTAGAATTTAGCCGTCGAATCGACAGCGAGATGTCTCAATGTCTTAGCTCTGGTCTTTTTAATCTTAGATATTTTCTTTGGCACCGTTTTAGAATTGTACATCTTTATTTCAAACGTGTTATATTTATGATCTTGTTTATTCTTTTCAGTAGGATTTGATTCTCTATCGAGAGATCGGCACTTTCGATCCGAAGCACTTTTAATGGAAGAGTTTTCTCGAACACTACTGTGTACGCACTTTCTTCTTGACAAAGTAGCTCTACCGCAATGGGAACAGTTTACGATCGCCCTTCCACAATCTTGACATTTATTTTCATCCTTTTTCGTATAACTCAATTCTTCTTGGCTCTTGGCGCAGTTTTGCATTTCGTTCTCGACCGATTTCTTCCAATCTTTCGGATCGAAATTTATATTAGACATTCCCGGTTCGGACTTTCTTCTCATAGATCCCGTTACTTTAGGAACAGTCAACAGCGACTGAGAATCGTCTTTCGAGAGTCTTTTGGTTCGATTAACGTCGTGTTCACACTTAGTCGTCTGTCCGACAGCTTCCGAACTATAATTCAGACTATCTTCCATTGTTATATTCTCCCTGATCTCTTGACATTTAAGACAAGTCTTCTTTATATTAAGAGACTCCCTATTTTTCATTCTATCACCTCCTACATCCATCACGTCAAATTGTTTCTTACTCAGATCGTTCGACAAAACAATACTTTTACTGTTACAACTCGAACACCTTTCGCACGAGCTGGTCTTTTGTCCCATTTCTTCCATGGAAGACCTAAAATCTTTCTCGTATCTGTACCCAGAACACTTGCTACAGATTTTAACACTCTCTATACTGATATTTTCTCTACTGCTTTGATCATCGATATAATTTACGGACCTATCACATTCGATGCACCGTTTCTTCTCTATATAATCAACATCGATAGATGACTGACTTTGAAATTCGGACATATTGCACCGACAAGTTTTTTCATAGTCTAACTTATATTTTCCCCTTTCTTTCGGATCGTTTTTGCAATCCTCACAAACCCGACTATCGTCCTGACATTCTTTGCATAGTTCTTCAATGTTGAAATAGCTGTGTTGGCAATCACAAATATCCTCGTCAAACGTCGAATCATTTCTGTTGCACCGGTCCTTTTCCATAGCATCATTCTCGCTAATGCCATCGATATTAAGTCCTTTACGACCGGACTTCTTAAGACGATGTCTGAGGCCAGGTTCGAAAGATTTGCGACGTTCCCTCTCCAGTTTTCTCTTCTCCAGGTATTCGGGAGCAGAGAGTTGCTTTCTCATTGATGAATGGGACATGAGAGTGGATTTTTCAGCCAGCATATCATCTGAAATAATAAATACATAATAATATAGTCTTTATTTACTGAACAATATTTCAATAGTACTATCAATGAAGTGTTGATAAAAGTAATTAAATGTGTTAACTCGAATATTCTTTGTAAGCTATAAGTGAATTCATTGTTATCTGCCAAATCTTATTATAATTTCTAGTGTATTCAGATGGAAGAGTTACAATGGATATTGAAATGCATGTTGAGTGATTGGATTGATTAAACATATTATTATTATTTATTTTTTTAACACTTTTATTGCAAATACAATATGGCGGGCTTATTTCCAGGCGGCAATCTCTTCCAACCAACCAGACGAAAGCAAATTAAGCAAGTTACGTGGTCGCATAAATCATTCAAATGACTATCCATCCCCACGAAATCCATAAAAATATACATGACCATATGCCCACGGACCCCACAAAGACGGACAACCACCCGAACATTATTTTTCATATAAAGTGAGATATCATCAATCAAAAGGAAAGGATGGGAAGGTGGAGAGGAAAGGAAAAGAAAAATCAGGAATGAAACCCGTTATTTTACTGACTAGAAATTAAGAGTTTTTTCAGTCGCTTCTTAAAGCATGCCAAGGAGGGAGCGAGTCTTATATTGGTTTGTAACTAATTCCAGAGTCTCACTGCATGGACAGTCAAGGACGACGTAAAAAAAAAAAAGAGATGCGGTGAACTGGAAAGGCCAATAGACAATCTCTGTTTGAGGGTAGCGCTAATCCATAATTGGAAAGATACTGAAAATTTTTGGCGAGATAAGAGGGGGCGGCGGGACAGTTATGGATATTAAGTTACGGATCGGATATATGTGTCACATAGATTAATGATTTTCTATATTTTTTCTGTTTTAAAATCATTGCTTTAATATTCTTGTTTTGTTATAAAATATCCCTTTGTGTGGTCTTCGCATTATCACTATATATGATCGGATGGCCCCTGCGTACGAAAAACGCGTGGCAAGCATTGAGCTAGTAAAGGATGACAGCATAAGCGGTCAGATCGAAGCGCTTGCCATGTGTGATGGGCTAAACATAAGGGACCCAAAATGACCAAAATACATTCTCATCCGAAACGACATACTGTATTTTTATTTCAATGAATCTCTTCGTCCAGCTGTCATCGAGACTCATTGAAGTTACGCAGGAATCTTCGAAGTGGTAACAACCCACATATTCTACAGTCTTTGTACCGGTTCTGTACAGTACGTTTTTTCAATCCAACAAAAAATATTAATTATTCTGTAAATGTTATAACTTCGTTATTCGTCATGAAATTTGACTAGAAGTCATAGTTTGACAAGTCCATTGTATAACGAAACAGCTGTCACTGGGTCAACGTTTCATTTATTTTTAGTCAATAAACAAACCTGAAAGGAAAACCAGACTGGAACCCTTTTTGAAACAATTCGATACCAACGGGAATCAAAGCCGAAATTACCGAGTTAGAAGACAGGTGTCTTTTACGGACTAGGCCATGTAGATTATTTATCAGCATTTTTTCTATCATACTTTCGTTGTATATTACAATTTGGAGAGTTTATTTTCACTTGGCTATCTCTTCCAACCGACCAGAATGACGTTCAAGAAGCCTGAAGTAAAAATCATACTGGAAACATTTTGATACCAATGGAAATCGAACCCACAACACCAGAGTTGGAGATCTTTCCAACTAAGACACAAACTATAGTTCAGAAATTCTAGGATGAGTCTTGTGGCGTTTTAAACGTCATGTCTCTAAGGGATGGGGTGAAATCATTTTTTTTTACAAATCAAATAGTTTTTTTATAAATCAAAAAATTGTTTTTCTCTAAACTGATGTTTTGATTCCTAATTTTCATTAAACTGACTTTCTAATGTATTGTATGATTTGTATCTATCTTTAAATAGGCCAAGATCCACTATGAATTAATACTAATTACGAACATTTAATGCTCAGGATCCTGTCCGAAAGGCGTGCAAGATGGATCGGTCATATAATACGACAAGAGGGCCTCTTGCATGCCATAATGGAGGGCATGACCGAGGGGACAAACTCTAGGGGACGCCCACGCCGAGAGTACCTGGAGGACCTGTTGGTGGACGTGCGCTGCTCAACATACACAGACTTAAAAAGAGCCGCACAGGATAGGGGGGAATGGAGGAGAAGAGTTCAAATTGCTGCAAACCAGTCTTAGGACTGCAACCACGGAAGGAAGGAATTTTAATTATAAAAAAATTGAAAATCCAATTATCGTATACCCCATCCCTAGCCAATGCGGACTAACGTAGTGACTTTTGACAAACGTCACCAAATATTATTTGATTTTAACAAACTGCCACATTTTTGCTAATTTGTAACAAGATGTATTAATTTGTCATTATTGCTAGTTTTTTGTAATGTATTTACCTAAATAACTTGCTATTTATTAGAATCGAGGCTTATATTAAAGTTGATAAAATAATTAAGTCGTGACATGGTTGTATTGGGGCAAATGTGTCAACTGTCAAAGGACCCATCCATCCTAGAATTTCCGAAGCATAACAACATATTGCTTTTTATATTGTGTGATAAATTGAGGAAAACAAATCTCACCATCAGTTTTATTTTGACCTAACTCCATGACCAGCTGCCTGGCGTGGAATGGTATCACTGCATTGTAGTTTTCCAAGATCACCTACAAATAAAAATACATCATTCAAATAAGTGTAGAGGAGATAATGTGTGTTGAGGAGTTGTTGGATATGATTTTGATGCGGTAGTTGAGACTATGGTGCAGTTAGAATTGTATATGTGATAACTTGAGATTTAAGGATGTGAATGTTTCAGCTGAGTGTTTTATTATTAAGGACAAATGTATGAAATTTGTGATTAAGGAATGAGACTGTGGCGTTCGTATGTGCGGTCAATGACCGGCGAGACGACCTTTGCATACCTTAACAATTTGAAACAAACAAGTGCAAGGTCCACACGCCGGTCATTCAACTCACTATCAGGCGGAGAGCGCATTCCATGTTAGAGCGAGAAGGCAACACATCTGTCGCGCCAGTTCCCAAAACAGAATGATACCTACACGCGGCAAGAATCGTATTGTGAATGCAGAAACGAGACGGTGGTATATCGTGCGCGCATTCCCCCCGCACACATTCAAGAATATTATAAATACCTACGTCTATCAATTAAATTTCTTTTTCCGCATTGCGATCTCGACAAGTTTTATTTATCAACAAATCATCCTCATCATCTCTCTTAAAAGACTATAGTGCCCGGCGGTAAGTAATACACATCGGGCTTAAGAAAGAAACTGTTGCTTTGTAGCACGTCGTCTCTGTCGCATGGACTGTTAACGCATTGCGTGACAGAGAGGTCGCTCTACAAAGCGACAGTCTCTTTCTTAAGCCCAATGTGTATTACTTACCGCCGGGTACTGTACTTCATCGCAGGCCTTGCCTAGTTAAATAGTTATCTGTATTTATTTATTTATATAAATTGTAAAATGTATCTTATAACAAAAATAATATAAAAGAACCAATAGGGAGTGGTCAACACATAAAGGACAGAATATATAAAAAAACAAAAAATAATTTTACACAATTACAACAAAAGCAATCAGAAAGAAACACGAGTCAAATCTTACGCAATCACATGTTACCAACACAATACGGGGTCGTCCACAGGCGCACAGCCCGCACTGCGCAAAAAACACAAAATACAAATAATTGAAAAACAAAATATAAAAGACGGAATCAAACAGGCGTAACTTCACAAATCTCCTTTAGCATGTAGGATACCTACGTTCCTAAATAAACATCTGTACGACTCTGCAGATCCGGGAAAAAACGCCACTCGCTGCTGTTATCCACGTACCTACTTCGACAACGGGAAACGGATAACCAGTCCAGGCGTCAGATGCACCGGAACCTAACGTTCGCGTAGGGCACGCGCTCCCTACGTTCACTAGGAGGGGAGCCATGTAGGATACCTACGTTCCTAAATAAATAATTGTCAAACATAATTTGTTATCAAAATAAATTGTAAACATACAGGGTCAACGACCGATGAATCAACCTCTGAACAATCTACAATTGTCACATACTAGAAACGTCAATGTGTACTCACAAATAGTATTTACGCTTTGTCTCGCCGTTTTGACAAATAAAATATCCTACCCACTACACTGTTCGCAACGTCTGCATACGCCTTGTCATGCACAGGAGTGAGATGGGGATATACGGCTGACGCATTCACGCGCCCCGTTCTGAAAATCTATATATACCTACTTATCGTTGAATAAAGGGCACTTATTGTTAATCATTTGACTTGTTATTATTCACTTGACCATTCATCGCTGTTTACTATTTATCGATTATTCACTCTCACTTTTATCGCATTCCTGAATTTTGTATTTATTTTAAATACAAACAAATCAAGATCATCACGACGTATCAAATTAAGCATTACGCTAAAAGCATGAGGGAAATAAAAAAAAACTACAATGGTCAATTGAAAAGCAGTTCAAAAAAGTCCTCGAAAGACACACAAGATTCCATTTTGAGGCTCGGATATTTAGAAGTATCTTTTCAGGGACTTCTTATAAGTCAACAAACTAACTCCAAAAACGTCCATGACTGCAATGTACTCATTTCCGACCCTGTGCAGTCTAAGTATGAGAGAATCCGTAACATAATTTGATTTATAATTTTCACATAGGAATGTGTGCTGCAGCATTGCAGCATAGCTGCAGATATTCACATCTACTTGTATTCTATAGATCACGATGATCCTAATGAAGGTGCTTTCAAGTAGTTTTAACTGTCCTGCGATACTAAAAGCAATAAATATAGCTATGCAAAGAATCACCGTCTGTTCTAAAATATGTACCAACTTACAGAAGGCGAAACACTCAGTCACGTGTGGTATAGAGATACTGAACCAACTGAGTAACACTGTGGATATAGTCTCGGCATCATCTAGCAGTATGAGAAGAATCCTGGCTGATATTCTTCCTTCTGAATTTAACAAACTAGTATCAGACCCTCTTTGTGTAACAGACTGGACAAATTAATTAATAAAAGTTTTTATTTCCCTTGTTGGAAGACATTGATGTACAAATTGTAAGTGGAATTCCATTTAAGAGTCTACCTTAGGTTAAATCAGTTATTTCTAAGATTTCTCAGAAGACAGTACTCACCCTCTTGAGCAGCAGGGTCCACTCGCGCTTGTGCTGTGCGCTGCGTGCCTGCAATGTGACCTGCATGCGCGGGCAGTCAAAGGGGATCACGTGAAAGCTCAGCGGCTGCCCCTGGATGGACTCCACCAGCATTAGGTTGTTACACTGCAAGAAGGTAGGACATATGTGACTTATTTTTACTTTTAGTTTTGTTTGTACAGATTACGGATGTTTACCGAATCTTGTACACTGCGACAATTGCTGACCTCCATATTGTATTGCACTATCATAAGTACAGTACCCGGCGGTAAGTAATACACATCGGGCTTAAGAAAGAGACTGTCGGCCATAATCGGCTTTGTAGAGCGTCCTCTCCGTCGCACGCAAATCGCGACGGAACACGTGTATGAATGACAGAGACGACACTCTACAAAGTCGAAGTTAGCCGATTATGGCCGACAGTCTCTTTCTTAAGCCGGATGTGCATTACTTACCGCCGGGTACTGTACAGACCGTGAACCTGGCAGTTTCAGCTCCTCTAACAGGAGATTTGTTGCACCTTTGCAAACTTTTTCTTCTATTGCTTTGTTTTTGCTTATTCAAAACAAAAACAAAGCAATAGAAGAAAAAGCAATACAATAATATAGGTTTATAGTATTCCAAAATTTAGAGCAAAAGTAGGATTTGTTTTTATGACTTGAGAAAAAAAACAAATATACGAGTAATACAAAAACAAAAAAAATTACAAAATCAAACCAAAATTTAGCAACGTTATCTATAGTCAGGCGAAAGAAAAAGAGATTCGAAAATTACATGCATAGAAACCATCACACAATTTCCCTGTCGGGTAAGCAGAGAGAACACAGTGCCAGACTTTCCTATCATGACACACATCCTTAGCCCACGATTTCTCTGATTTTCAATAATTCCTTCTTTCAGAATATCTGTATCGGACGTATTCGTCACCTAAAATATGATTTATATATATTTTCTCATTTATTTGATATTTTAAAGATGTTTTGTTTGATGTACTTGCTGTGTGCCGACCGTAATGAAATGTTACTTATGCGTGGCCTTCGCGAGAGCTACTATCAAAAGTCGGCCGGGCCATGCATGCGAAAACGTGTGAAATACGTAATATCTCGCAAGCCATGACGGCATGCACGGGTCAAAATAGGAGCTTACGATGAGCGATTAGCCACACATAAGGAGCGCAAAACTCCAAAAATATATTCTCAGTTTCTCGAACATCAACTGTCGGCATTACTTACGACCAACTTCTACCTGCTAAAGAGGAATCTCTTCACCCTGCTACTTTTCACCGGAAGAGCATAAAGTGAGCCGAAATCGCCGAGTATCGAGCGGCAGCCATCCACCTATTCTACAGCCTTTGTACGGTGCAGTACAATATCATTCACTTGATCCAACCATACTTTCGTTGATCTACCTCTCGTACGTCTCACATTTGCACTATATATCTGTTTTATAAGTCTGTTTTCATTTTTTCGTTCTACGAGTATTTCCTCAAACCATCTCAGTGCGCTCTTCGTTCAACTCAACACATCAGTATTAAGTTCACATTCATTCCTAATCACTTCATTCCGTATTCTGTTGTACGTTGTCACTCCATGTATTCTTTTTAATCCACGCTTTTCTACAGCATTTATTCGGCTTTTTTTTAATCTTTATCCACATCCACGTTTCACTCCCATGTTCGTACATCAAAGTTTGACACCCAAATACTTTTGTGGACTGTCATATTAGCAGATTTTTATATTGTCCGGTTTGAGTTTCTATGTTTTAGTGCCCAATTGATTTTGTTTCCTATCGCTACACACCGTTCGATATCCATCTTAACTCTTCCAGTACCCGAGAAAATACTACCCAAATAGCAGAATTGGAAAATAACTCTTCCATACTCTGATAAACATTTCTCCATAACTTGGAACACCTTGGATTATGCTGAGGTACAGTTGTTGAAAGAAAGGCATAATCACCATGATATGAGACTTGTAGGCCAGGATGCCGTACTCCTTGTTCTTGGTGAGCAGCAGCATCTTGTCAAACAGGAAGGCGTGCCTCATCGCTTTGGCGCCAAACACCCTGGTGAAAAGATGAAACAGTTAATTGTCATATATTATTTACAGTTAAAGCATTAACATTGTGGAGGTTTAAAGACATTGTAATTTATTTTATCAAACACTGTTTATTCCACTTTTTGTAACGGTATAACCCTACCGGTTTCACATATATACCAAGAATCTTCTCGAGGTCGTCCCATGCCTCCCCCAGCCCACAGTACCCAAACCAAATGTTTACCGTTAAAAGCGTGTATCTCGGTACCAGTTCGAACAGAATTCAGTCTTGTTTATGCTCCCCTTATGATGAGGTTAAAGCCTTGAAACCGGTAGGGTTATACCGTTACAATAAAGTGGAATAAACAGTGTTTGATAAAACAAATTACAAAGTTAATTGTCAATTTCCGTGTTTGTCTTTTCATTACTGATTCTGAAAGTTTTTGTTTACCAATAATTAAAATGATTTTACAAACAATAATGAAAATTTACAATTTTGAAATATGTGAATTTGTGACATACAATTTTGAAATATGTGAATTTGTGACATACAATTTTGAAATATGTGAATTTGTGACATAATTTGTGACGTACAATGAAGGCACCGTATAGTATAATAGGCACCATTTTAACACGTTAACTTATAGTAGCGAAATAGCAGACTTATATAATCTAGTATAAAATCTTCAAACAATTTGGACAAAAAAAACAGACACAAAAGACAAATCATTGAAAAACAAAATACAAAGGACGGAATCACCCAGGTACAACTTCACAAATCTTCTTCAGCACGTGGAAAAACATTACAAAAATAGATTAAAAAAAGCAGTTCAAAAAAGTTCTTCAAAAGTAATATTACCTAAATGTTCCCTCGGCACACAGTTCTCCGTACGTGGTGAGGTCCTGCCCATTCCAGCCGTACAACAATGACTGGATTTCCTGCAAATATACAAAAACACTTGTGGTTAAAAGACAATCCTGTTAATTCATTACTATTTCAGATGCCACAGGGTGAGGGTTGACTCCGGATCTGAGTTTTTAGATAGCTAAGTTGACATCGGTTGCCCACAGGGCAGTATATTGGGTCCATTGCTCTGGATCGTCCTCATGAATGATCTATTAAAAACTTTTCTGTCCCCAGGTTGCACGATCCAGATTTATGTGAATGATGATCTGGTTCTGATCGAAGCCAGCACCAGTGCCTCAATTCAAAACCTCTCAACCTCTCTGCTTGGTTAAGATCCACTATGAATTAATACTAATTACGAACATTTAATTTTAGGTATAAAAAAAACGAAAATCCAATTATCGTATACCCCATCCCTAGCCAATGCAGACTAACATAGTGACTTTTGACAAATATCACCAAATATTATTTGATTTTAACAAACTGCCACATTTTTGCTAATTTGTAACAAGATGTATTAATTTGTCATTATTGTTAGTTTTATGTAATGTATTTACCTAAATAACTTGCTATTTATTAGAATCGAGGCTTATATTAAAGTTGATAAAATAATTAAAATTACTGAACGTCGTTACAAGGTTGTATTGGGGCAAATTTGTCAACTGTCACAGGAACCGTGCTACAATTTCTTAAGTCTAGTATTCTAATATAGAATTTCGCAAAGTGAACCAAAACATTTAATGAACTGGTGATTACCTGTACTCTGACGGTGTGCTCGTGGCGTTTCTTCATATCATTGATGTGCTGAGCTATGCCCGTCATCTTGTGCAAGGCGAACTCTGTCTCGTGACACGCACATTGCTTCACCAGGTTCTAAAAAGACAAGAAATCCAGTTCATTTATCACATTTTTGTATTTATATTACCAATCGACAAATTTGGTCACCTCACCAAACAGATACATTAGCCTGTATGTATGCACATGTGATGGTGTGATAATTTGTGTATTTGTTTGCAAATACACATATAACTTCCATGGCCTATTTGACAAGACACTTTCTCCAAACAGGGTTGCGGGTTCGATCCCCGTTGGAACCTAATTTTTTTTTAAAAGGATACCAGTCTGGTTTTCCCTTAAGGTCTCTTCAACATCTGTTTGGTTAGGTTAGGTTAAGTTAGGTTAGGTTAGGCACGAAACGGAGTGCATATTTCAGGACGATTCTGTAACGTGTCACCGTGCTAAAACTGTAAGTGTTATTTTTTTCTATTAGTATGCATCACGGTTAACATTTAAAACAAAAAAAAGTAAGCATTTTGTCTCCATAGTTTCAGGTAAAAAAACAATTCGCGCAAAATGGCATTTCGACCCAAAAATGGCCAGGTAACAGCCCCAACTTGAACCCCATACAGAACCTTTGGGTTAGAATAGGAATTAAAATCCGACAATAAAAATTTTCAGTTATATGGGCATTGATAAAAACTTTACAAAAAGTATGGTGTGAAGAAATTTCAGAAGACCATTTAAAAACGTTGGTCGAATCGATGCCTCGAAGGATTGAGGAGGGTATTGCGAAATAAAGGAGGACAAACAACACATTAAATTTTGGTTTCTTTGTAGCTAGTACAATTATAGATATAATGTAAGTATCAGTTTTTGTGTTAACAAATAATTTTTACGAAAAAAAAATGTTTTCATTGCAACACTAAATTTTCCCAAATATCATTGATTTCGAAAAACTTCAATAATTTGTTTATTTCACAATGTGTTGCAACTTTTGCCAGTTGAATTACTTAAAAATATCAAATACACAATTTACGTACACAATTGTTCACGCCATAGCGTGACGGCGGCGTTCACGCCATAGTTTATCGCGGCCGGCCCCTGTCGCGCGCGGGCCGCGTCGTCATCGCTCCCGGTCCTGTCGAGGTTATTCTCACAAGTGAAATTATTCGTATTGTCGCCAACTGTGGTAGTTTGAACTCGACGACGATATTCCGGTCTCCGGGCTTCGCCTCGTCCACTTGTGCGTAGACCACCGTCGGGAAGACATCTCAAGCCGGGCCAGCTAGCCGCCGGCACGCTCCATCACCGGAAACTGGGACGAATTACTTTACCAGCCGCGACCACGCTCCAGGAGTTCTCAACATCAGCCGAGATCTCCGAATCCCGTCATCCACGCCCTTTCATCGAACAAGACAACCGTGAGTACCATTCCTTTTCTCCTTTCTTTTCAGTTTGGCTAACGCCTAACTAACAATAAATAAATAAAAAAATACATAAAACATAATAATGCGAAGAAATGTCGATTTTTCAAGGTGGACACATTTCATTGACCGCTACTGTATATGTATGCCTGGTAAATATAACATTCGATATATAGTATTTATATCTTATACCTGCAGCAGAAGATGGTACTTGAGGATCCTCTGCACAGGCTTGAGAAGGTAGGAGCCGAGGGGCAGCGGGTGTCCCAGGGCAGCCTGCTTCCCGCGCAGGGCTTGCGCCGCACGGGGCTCTCTCGCGAGACGCGCCAGTGCTGACATGGTATCCGGGTAGCGAGTGCAGTAACGGCTGTAGATCCTGAATCCGTCTCCGTGGACCGCAAAGCAGTGGGCAATGCTCACCGGTTCTAGGTTGCAGGAATTAAGCTGTTCCGAGAATGTCCTAGAAATGAAAAATATTAATTAGTTCATTCATTTACTTTAACATATAAAAAAAAAATAAAAAAATACAGGTTTATTGATAGCAACATAGTATGCACATAATACATTTAGACACATTTCAAGAACACATTAAAAAGAGAATACAGTAAAAAACAGAAGCTATCAAAAGGTCTGGGCTCATCTAATAACATCCCCTCGGCCAAGATACACCCCACCAATATAGGGCGAGCCCAGCCACGGGGACATCAGATGTTTTTCAGCCCGCACCCTTGAACACGTAGAACAAGAAGATTAAAAAACACAGAAAATAAATAGATGACAAAAAAAATTACATTTAAGAGAGAAGGCATTAAAAGGTCCGGGCTCATCCCACAAACATTCCCCCGGTCGAGATACACCCCACCAATGTAGGGCGAGCCCGACCGTAAGGGCATCGGGGGGCTTCCATCCCACACCCCCGCATATCTAGATTAAAGAATAAATAAAAAACAAAAACGTATAGCAGAAAACAAAATAAAAAGTAATCCCACATATACTCGTACCACCTCAGGTTAACTGTCAGCAAGAACGAAAAAAAGAAAAGCCTCAAAAGAGTCCAAATTTTATAAAATGAGAAATGGGAAATGAAATAGTTGAAACAACATCAATAACGTTGACTTGTCGACTAAGATGAAGAAGATATATACTCGTATCAATAGTCTTGGAGAGTTAAAATCTGTACTCGTATCAATAGTCTTGGAGAGTTAAAAACCCTTATTAATTCATTTGTTATGTTGCGTCTGGATTATCGTAACTCTATTTATTCTGGTTTACTTGATTCATACATTTCTAGACATGTCTGTTTTCAATGCAGCTATATATAGTAGTCATGAATGTTGTCACATTGGTCCGCTTCTAAAAAGTCTACACTTGCTCAAGTGTCGCGAACGGGTTGATTTCAAACTTTATATTCAAGTCCTTTAATGGGATGTCTCCATTGCATCTTTTGAATCTGTGTCTGAGAGATGTTCCATCGAAGAGAAGAATTTTGAGATCGATTTCTTCTTCATCTAATAAGTTGATTGTTCCAAATCAATCCAATAGGAGGGATATTATAATAGTTTTTGCCGTTGCTGGTCCTGTCGCCTCACTAAAGGTGCAATTCCACTGAGGCAACATGTAGCATGCGGTATTGACGCATGCTACACACAGTCTTTCAATCGAAGAAACACGAAGTAACAAGAAGCAAGTATCTTTGTAGCATGCTACATGTTGATTGTTGTTGCCGGGATGCATGCGTCACCTTTACACATGTTTCAGCGTGTCGAACAATGTCGCAGTTATCCGAAAGTCAACGGATCGGTGCGGCTTGTAGCGTGCGACATGGAGTGGAATATTGATAAAACTGCCTGTTTATTGAAGATTAATATAATTCGCCGGAGTTATGGAATAATAAAATGAGTGATTATAAAGACAACAGGATAAAAAATGATAAACCGAAGCAGTTAGCGAGTAAATACGATTGCACTGTAATCGATGTGGAAAAAGAAATCAAGAATTTGCGTTCAGCTTTTCATCATTCTGAGCTTCTTGACTACCAACGTATAATTCTCTTCTCCAACACCGTGGCTTTCTTTTTTTTTCTACGATTCAAAACTATTACCAAATATGCAGCCGCCTCGATTGTTTGTAAAGACATAATGTACCGAACTGACGTTGCCTCCATGGAATTGTTTAAGGCGCATGCTACACGTAATTGACGACAAAGCGCATGTGACTCGGGGAGTCAAAATCTGCATGCGACATTGTTAAAATTTGTGGCACATAGTCGCACACCTAAGAACAGGCAACACTAGGAAACATGTCGCATGCCTCATGTCGTTCAGTGTTGCCTCAGTTGAATTGCGCCTTTAGGCAATCCTTTTTGGGAGGTCTTATAAAACGTTATGATTGGGTTCGAATCTTGAGTTGGAGCACCCTTGAGGAGAGTTTGCTCTCTAAACGGTGCTATTTAAATTATCCTTTTATTATTATTTTATGTCTACCTATATAGGTTTTAGAAGTTACCTGTTGAAGTTATAGATCTCCTCGATATTGCTGAAGAGGTGGTCCAAGTCATCTGGGGAGAAGGTGCCACTTTCTCTCCATGGATATAGGTAGCCCTAGGGCAATAGAAATGCATTATTAATAATCATTGAAGGACGGTAAGCGATAGGACACAAAATCAATGGCACACTAAAACAAATATTCTCTAGCCTGAAAGTATCAAAATCTATGATGATAGTCCACACACATACATCACAGCCTTAAGTTCACATTCATCCCTAATCACTTCATTCCGTATTGTCACACTTTTTTTTTAAAAGAATATATATGACCTAAGTCATAGGTATCCTCAAAGCCTCGAACACTAGGCGGAAAAAGTGCCTGACTCGTTCGAGGGGAGTAGCACAGCGCGGGGTTCGAACCGATGACCTTCCGTATAGAAGTCGAATGCGTTACCGCACGGCCAATCACCTCTGTATGTCATTACCACTCCATGATTATTCTCGCATATCTACATAATTTATTCAGTTTTTTCAGTCTTTTTCCACGTTCATGTTTCGCTCCCATGCTCGTACATCAAAGTTCGCACCAAAATACGGTTCGAGTATATGTTTTAGTGCCCCATTGATTTTATTTCCTATCGCTACACGCTGATTTTTTAATGTTTCCATCATGTGAGTAAATACTACTCAAATAGCAGAATTCCTGAACTTCCTCCAAAAATTGCTGTCGATATTTCAATTTTATTTCTCATTGTTTTGTTTGTTTATTTGTTTGTTTGTTTTGTTTGTTTTGTTTGTTTTGTTTGTTTTAATTTGTTTTGATTTTTTATTTCTTTATAAATGCTGTAGCTGTTAAAAATAAATAACAGGAGAGTATGCATGATGGTGCAAGGAGGACCTCCATGGCCTAATTGGTAAGACGCCTGTCTCCCAACCCGGATATAGCGGGTTCAAATTCCACCTGAACTCAATTTTTTTTTATAAAAAGGTTTCAGTCTCATTTTCACTTAAGACCTCTTTAACCTCTTTCTGCTTGGTTGGAAGAGATCACCACATGGCATAAACCCACCAGGTTGTACTGTATACAACCAAAGTGTAACGCAATAATACAATAAGGATGTAGTAAAATCGAAAAATATGTGCCACAATTGAATGAAGTTGAGGTCTGTTCTCTCTGTCTACCTCAATAGAGACACAGCGTGAAAAATAGACTTAATTTAACCGTTCGAGTGCTGAGAGTCTATATATAGACGTTTTATAGTATTGAAAAAAATGTCCAGCAGTAAAACGCTTAAGGAAACTTTCTTCGTATTTTACCTCCCGCCTTTTTTGAAGAACGCCATATTACTGAAATAGAAGACTCCCGCCAACTCTCTCTTGTCCTTCTCTCGCAAGAGGCACGCCTTAAGGAATAGAAAGAGACACGCACATCCCTCGCGGCGGAAATGACTCGAGTACACAAAAGAGAAAAACTTTTATTCAAAATTAGAACCGACCGGCATGTACAGGGTGGCCCAGAAGTCGCGTTTCATACGTGAAATTCTATTCTCTTGAAATGGGATCCTCAGTGTCTTTCGAGGACTTTGGAAGAAATTTTTTGAACTGCTTTTTAATTTCTTGAATCTTAGAGAAGAAATTTGTTTCGCTTTGTGGTGTCATGTTTATAAATTTTTAATCAAATAAATAAAACACCTTTTTTTTTATTCACCACTGTTTTATCTGAGTTCATTACCGGTTTTAAAGACCTCCGTCTTCTTCGTCAGGTGTGAAGTTGAACTAAATTATATCTAAAATATTTTTTCCTAATTTTAATAGGTGAATTGCTTTTGAACGGGAAACATATTTACTTATTTACTTATTTAGATATTTACTTATTTAGATATTTACTTATTTAGATATTTATATATTTACTTATTTAGATATTTACGTATTTAGATATTTACTTATTTAGATATTTACTAATTTAGATATTTACTTATTTACATATTTACTTATTTAGATATTTACTTATTTAGATATTTACTTATTTAGATATTTACATATTTACTTATTTAGATATTTACGTATTTAGATATTTACTTATTTAGATATTTACTTATTTAGATATTTATATATTTACTTATTTAGATATTTACGTATTTAGATATTTACTTATTTAGATATTTACTTATTTAGATATTTACTAATTTAGATATTTACTTATTTACATATTTACTTATTTAGATATTTACTTATTTAGATATTTACTTATTTAGATATTTACATATTTACTTATTTAGATATTTACGTATTTAGATATTTACTTATTTAGATATTTACTTATTTAGATATTTACTAATTTAGATATTTACTTATTTACATATTTAGATATTTTCTAATTTACATATTTACTTATTTAGATATTTACTTATTTAGATATTTACTTATTTAGATATTTACTTATTTACATATTTACTTATTTAGATATTTACTTATTTAGATATGTACTTATTTAGATATATACTTATTTAGATATTTACATATTTAGATATTCACTTATTTACTAATTTAGATATTTACTAATTTAGATATTTACTAATTTAAATATTTACTAATTTAGATATTTACTTATTTACATATTTATTGCTTTTAATTTATTATCGTGTTTTTTTATCTACTTTTGTATTTGTTTCCCAGTGCTGACGAGGATTTGTGAAGGTGCAGCTGTCTGTCTGATTCCGTCTTTTATAGGTACTTTGTTTTCAATTTGTATATTATTTTTAATTGTTTTTTTCAATATTTGTCTTTGTGTTTGTATATTTTGCGCAGTGCGGGCTGTGCACCTGTAGATGGTCCCGTATTGTGTTGGTAACGTGTGATTTTGTACGATTTGATACCTGTGTTTTTTCTGATTGTTATTGTTGTAATTGTGTAAAATTATTTAAAAAATATATTATATACCAACCTAACCTAACCTACGCAAGGGAAACGGTGTGATGATATGTTTGTATGTAAATATATAACTTACTTAATCCAACCATACTTTCCTTGGTCTTCCTGTATCACAACTTCCACTCACATTTGCACTGTATATTTGTTTTGTTAGCCTTTCTTCATTCATTCATTCCACATGCCCAAACCATCTCAGATAGCTCTTCTTCATCTTACTCAAAACAGCCTTATGTTCACCTTCATCCCTTATCAATTTATTCTGTGTTATGTCCCACATTGTCACCCCATGTATTCTTCTCATTGCACGCATTTCTACACCATCTACAGTCGCCCTACAATGCTCCTAATACAGTCGCGCTACAATGCTCCTAATACAGTCCCGCTACAATGTTCCTAATACAGTCGCGCTAGAATGCTCCTAATACAGTCGCGCTACAATGCTCCTAATACAGTCGCGCTACAATGCTCCTAATACAGTCGCGCTACCATGCTCCTAATACATTCGCGCTAGAATGCTCCTAATACAGTCGCGCTACAATGCTCCAAATAAAGTTTTATATACATGCAAATAAATCGTTTACTCTGAGATGGTTTGGATATGTTCTCTGAGATCGTTTGGTATGCAGCGACTAACCTGACACACAGGACAAGAACTGAAGAAAAAGAAGCTAAAAAAACAAGTATCTCACCTCTACGACCTGTCCGAGGTCCTCCACGTAGACACCCTCCGTGTCCACGATCTCGGTGCAGACCCTCTGCAGCAGCGACAGGCTGGGGTCGCAGTAGCGGGGCCGAGGCGGTGTTGGTGGACGCGGCACCGGTCCTAAGTCCGGCGCGTCTGAAATGCAATAAAAGTACCGTGTATAACAGAAAAATATTAAAAAGACAGTTAACTGTAGAAATGCGTACACAACAATATTATAATGCAGGGATAACTAACTACTGACAAAGGTATGGCTGGACCAAGTTAATGAAATGTTTAAAAAAGGAAAGATAAGGATTAATGTAAAACAAATGGAGTTCTATTAGATGTATAGATGTAGAGGAGACGAAGGAAGAATGCCATGATAGGAAATTGTGGCGCTGTGACCTTTCTGCCTACCCCAACAGTGTAAACATTCCGTAATTATATTAGGAGTATGTGTTTATCTGCAAATAATTTTCTGGTTTTTTTTGACAAGAGTATCTAAAGCAGAGGAGGGGAGTACCCAACCAGAAGATGGCGTTCTACCAATCGATCGCGGAATGATTTTAAGTATGATAGATTTACTTTTTCTTCTATTGCGTATACTAAAAAATACGAAGAACTGAAAAATTGAAATAAGTCGTGTTTCAAACGTGAAATATATGGTGGCGCGACAAAAGCTGCAATTTTAATTCGGATAAATCATTGGCCCATATTTCTTCGAAGATGAACATGGTCAAGCAGTTTCGATCAATGGAAATCGATATTGTGACATGATTCAAACTTTTCTTTGGCATCAATTGAACGATTCGGACTTGTAAAACATGTGGTTCCAGCAGGATGGGGCTACTTGTAATGAAACAATGGCTAACAGTATGGGCCTACTTGTAATGAAACAATGGCAAAACAAGGGCTGATGAAACAATGGCTTTATTGCAGGAAAAGTTCTCCGATCGTTTAATTTCTCGTCGTGAAAATGTGAATTGGCCGCCACGATCGTGAAATTTAACCCCTTTAGATTTTTTTCTCTGAAGTTACGTTAAATCTCAAGTGTACGCCCAGAATCCAGAAACCATCGATGACCTTAAATCCAACGTCGTCATCTGTAACAGGAGCCGAGGTGGCCATTTGGCCGATATCATTTTCCACACGTAATTCCCATTTGCACTAATTACGAGTGCATAGTACGAGTATTATGCGAACTTATTGCAGCGTTTGAGTGATGAAATCAAGAAAAAACGGCCGCATTTGGCGAAAAAGAAAGTGTTGTTTCATCAAGACAATGCACCAGTTCACACATCCGTTATCGCGGTGGCCAAAATCAATTAATTAAAGTTCGAATTGCTTCCTCACGCACCCTATTCGCCAGATTTAGCCCCCTTGGATTATTTTCTTTTTCCAAACTTGAAAAAATGGCTCGGTGGTAAAAGATTTGCCAACAATGAAAAGGTGGAATCTGCGGTTGATGGCTATTTTGAGGCGCTCAACGGTTCTCACTATAAACAGGGTATCGAAGCTATTGAACATCGCTGGGAAAAGTGTGTCGAGCTGAAAGGAGACTATGTTGAGAAATAAAAATATTTTTTCCCAAATTTTTTGAGTTTTCTTTGTTAGGTTGGGTACTTTTGGGACTACCCTCGTACCAATAAACATCAATATATAAAAAAACTCGTTTTTTTTTTCTTCATCTTTTTAAAATTGCAGTTATTGTTGCGCCCCCTATATAAGGAAACCTACCTTACCGACGACAGACAGAATTTAGTTATTCAGTGTTTAGTTGATCAGTGTCTAATCAGGATAGTTGATCAGTGTCTAATCTTCAGTGTTTAGTTGATTCGTGTCTATGTGGGGGTCACGCTATATCATCCCGTCGCGAAATTACTTTCCGGGGAAGATCTCTTGAACTACTTCCAAACAATTATTATTAGACGTGTGACAAGAGGCCTCATCCTGTTGAACCCACGTTCTCGAATTGCACCCCGGGCATTGATAGCACCACATTTCAAAAGGTTCTAGTATCTTTGTGGTGGCCTGAGTAAGTGTTAATGCTTCAACAGCATAGACAAGTACGGGAAATATGTTCTTATTCTTCTTCCCAGTGTCATGTCAGGTCCCCCAGCGTTGACTATTACCTGAGAGTAGACATCTTTGTCCCCGGCAGCCCGAAAAAGATCCCCGACGTTCCTTATACCAGTTCAATCACGTATATTGCGGAGCCAGGAGATTTGCCTCCTGCCAACACCTCTTCGGCCTTCTATCTTGCCTTGGATGATCAGGTGCAGTAGTTTGTACTTTGCTCCTCTAAGTACATGACCCAAGTAGGACACCTTTCGGATTTTAATATTAGTCAGCAACTCTCTATCAACTTTGGCTCTTTGAAGAACCTTCGTGTTGCTGACCATATCCGTTCAGGGTATCCGTAGCATTTTCCGGTGCATCCACATTTCGAATGCTTCCAGTCGGGAAATAACACGTAATTCAATTTTTAAATCATTGTTGGAGAGGAGATTCTGCATTTTGAAGAAGCAATTTCGTGGGTCTCCACTCTTAATTTGATCTCTAGAGACTGGCCCCATAGATCATTCAGCCAGCATCCCAGATATTGTTGGACCCGCTCAACAATTTCATCGTTTATATCAAGAATACCCTTGTCTATACTTTTTTTTAACAAAACTGCAATACAATACAATAGGGAACAATCATGGTGCTATGTACAGTACCCGGCGGTAAGTAACGTAATACACATCATATCTGTCATTCATACACGTGTTCCGTCACGATTTATCAGTCTTTTTACCTAACAGCTCTTTGCGCTAACGATGCGCTAACAGTCCGGTATCTAGAAAGACTGAAAAAATCGCGACGGAACACGTGTATGAATGACAGAGACGATGTGTATTACTTACTGCCGGGTACTGTATGTATGTATTTACTTTTCCTTTATGGAGATTTTTACTAATTTACTAGCTTAAAACCGTTTTCAAACGATTTCGCAGTAAATTAACGGCGATGAACGTGAGACAAATGCTAAAAAGCTACGTGACCAATTCATAGAGCACAAAAGTGATTGGTCACGGAAGACCTTCCTGGACTATGGAAGTGGGTGAACTCACCGCACCTCCGCGTCGAGGATACTCAATACTGTCATGTCATTCTGCATTGCGATGCAGTGCACGAGGTTGCATTTGGCATATAAGGATGGCTTTGAGGTGACCGTGTCATCGATTAATTCATTGTTGATATTCAATCAAACAATAGATTATGGCAAGAACAACAGATATTAAAAATCTGCTGCCAAGTCTTCCAAAATGAGTGTGCAAAATAAATGGGACTCCGAATTAATAACAGAGGAGAAATATTATAAAACATTGCAATCGAAAATACAATATAGAAAGTAAAGAGGTAGTCAACCTTGTGGTTGCGTGCCAAAACCCATATTGGTCAAAGGCTCGCGGGCCGCACGTGTATTTTTTCTAATTAATAGGAATATCGAAATTCAAATGCCTGAAAACGAGGTGACGTTCTCAAATTTGTCCTGATTTATATAGCGCTGTTTTGTATTTTTTTCGTGACCCTATCACTATCGTCCCAAGAGCACTGTGTCAAGTATATCCTTGACTGTTACAAAGCGGAACTAATGGAAATTTAAAGTATACTCGTCTTAGTAGTCCGGAATCGCAATGAAAAAAAATCGAACCCGGGACCCTTGGTTTGTGAGTCAAAAAACTTAACCACTGAACCATGACACTCCACAAATTTTAAACAAAACACTACAAGAATATTAATCTCTAAACAATACTTGTAGAACTGAACCAGTGTTCCCAAAACTTTTTCAGGCTACCGCCCCTTAGAAAATACATATTTCATCAGTAAAAGAGTAAATCATTCAATATTTTTTTGTCAATTTTATGAAGTCTTTTCAGCTTCATTGACCATATTTTATAGTCTTTTCAGTTTCATTGACCATATAATGACCATATTTTATAGTTTTTTCAGCTTCATTGACCATATAATGACCATATTTTATAGTATTTTCAGCTTCATTGACCATGTAATGACCATATTTTATAGTATTTTCAGCTTCACTGACCATATAATGACCATATTTTATAAAGTCTTTTCGCTTCATTGATCATATAATGACCATATTTTATAAAGTCTTTTCAGCTTCATTGACCATATAATGACCATATTTTCAATTGATTTTTTATCTTTGTTCATATTTTTTAAAAGATTATCGTAGTGTTTTATTTAAAAATAATTATGTCTTATGATTTTTCAACGTGCTGAAGAAATTCGTCAAGTTGCACCTGTCTGATTTCGTCTTTTGTTTTCAATGATTTGTCTTTTGTGTTTGTACTTTTTGTGCAGTGCGGGTTGTGCGCCTGTGGACGGCCCCGTATTGTGTTGGTAGCATCTGATTGTGTACGATTTGATACCTGTTTTTTTCTGATTGTCTTTGTTGTAATTGTTTAATTTTTTTTTTATATGTTCTGTCCGTAATGTGTTGAGCACTCACTACTGGCTCTTTTATTTTAGTTATAAGGTACATTGTACCGTTTATTTATTTATAAATAAACGGCACTATATAAATTGTTCTTTTATTATTATGGTCTTCTACATATATCTTATAACTAAAGAGAAGTTAGGGTGTCGGAAACGTATCTGAAGAAAGTAGACGCCTTGGATTGGCAACATCAGGGAGTAGACTAAAAGACAGAGTGTTGGGAAACTCTTTCGAGAAGAGTAGGAAGTATCAGTGTCCCATCATCACTGATGACCTCCGTAGTCTAGTTGGTAAGATCCATGTCTTATATTAACTTTTTAATATTTTTATTTGTCGATATTAAAGGCCGCAGCTATTTACGGATATTTAAAGAACACTATCTGGAAAAACAAGTATATGAACATCCAAAGCAAGGTGAGGATATACAAGACCTGCGTCCGCCGCATAATGTCATACAGCATAGAGTCCAGAGCCGACACTGTCAGAACCAAAAATCTCCTTCGAACCAGCGAAATGAAGGTACTCAGGAGTATCGCTGGCAAAACCCTTCGTGATAAGAGTACGAAACACAGAAATCCGAAGGATGTGCGAAGTTGAAGATATTGTCAGATGGTGACGACAGAGAAGAAGGTTCTGGAACGAACATATATCCAGAATGGCGGAACCGAGAGCCGTAAGAATGGCCAGGGACAGTATCCCCCAAGCGAGCAGACCTCCAGGACGACCTCCCAAAAGATGGAAAGACAGCTGGCAGTCGACGTCACAAGAGGGAAACGATGATGCAGGACCATAACAGGCCAACATGCATTAAAGAAGAGGAAGAAGAAAAAGAAGATATTAATGGGTTCGAGTCGCGAGTTGGAACGCATTGAAGAAAGTCTAGTCTCTAAAAATGGCCCAATGTAAATTATATTTTTATTATTATTGTTACTGCATTAGGTACGCTCTACGAAGATGTCTAAAAATTTTGAGAATCATTACCAGATTGGGTTCTCTTTTTTGGGTACCATCGGGAACTGAACAAGATACCACCCAGGTTAAAGAGACAAGCGTCTTACTAACTAAGATAAGGGTAATCGAGTCAAAAGGGGATGTTTCGGTGTAATACCAGACGCTAAAACGGCTGACAAAGACGAAGATTGAAATATAAAAGAAAAGTGCCACCATGAGGGATTGGCCGCTAGCCGTGCCGTGCCACTGGCATGTCGTGATCTATGGTATTCGATAGCGCCGTGGTTGTGAACCGTTTGATCACTAGGAAGCGCCTCGCATTCCTAATATTGGGATTATCAGGGATGCCTCAATCTGACTATCCGAACCGAGCTACATTATACTGCTATGTATTACACTTTCGCAGTACCTCGTCAGTACAATGTCAACAACAGTTGAGGTAAAATACTGCAAGGAGGTGAATAAATAGTATGTGGCGTGGAATAATCCGTCTCAAAGTGTTAGAGATGTGGGTGGCGTGCGCAGTTTTAGAAAGCACTCGAAGATAACCCTTTTTGGGAGATGTTATTAAAATGTATGATTGTGTATGAACACTACACATATATACATTCACAATCCATTTAAAACTGATTGTGTTGCTATCACATATCGGAGGATCTATTTATTTAACATTTCGTCGTAAAAACCAACTAGTGGGCTTATTTATTTTGCCAGGCGGCAATCTTTTCCAACCAACCAGATAAACGTGAATAAAGTAAGTTACTTGGTTGCAAAATATATTCAAACGATCATTCATGTTTATGAAATTTATGTACAGTATACTCGTGCTTTGAGGTCGATTTCATCTTCGTCTAAAAAATTGACTCTTCAAAATCGATCCAATAGGACAGGGTATTGTGATATAAGTTTTGCTAATGATGGTACTGTGGCATGGAATTGCCTACAGAGATATGGGTGGCATGTGCAGCATTAGGAAGCATTTGAAGATAACGACTTGTCAAAAAGAAGGAAGAACTTGTCAAAATGTATGACCTATTTACCAAAACGCCATTAAATTTATCCCAATTTTCAAAACGCGCCCACGCTGTCCAGACATGTTGACCCGATGTCGTTTGAAAGCTTGTAGCGTTGTCAATATTAATCACCAGATGATACCACTGCACACAATAGTGCATGTGTAGTATTTGAATGTGTTGCCATATTTGAAATTACGTTAGAGATTCTGGATTTAAAAAAAATGCCTAAATTAGTGTAACACCTGTGTCACAATGCTGATAAGGGTTAAAAAAGCTCCTCAATTTCCTCTGACATTTTACATTTCCTTCTTTCAATATATCATACATTTGATCCAACTTTAGCGGGATGCTTAATTTGATACGTCGTGATGATTTTAATTTGTTTTGTATTTAAAATAAAATACGTCGATTCAGGAATGCGGACGAAAGTTAGAGTGAATAGTCGATAAATAATACACAGAAATGAATGGTCAAGCGAATAATAACAAGTGCCTTTATTCATCGATAAGTAGGTATATATAGAATTTCAGAACGACACGCGTGACTGCGTCCGCGGTATATCTCGATCTCACTCCTGCGCGTGCTGAGGTGGTCGCAAGCGCTGCGGATAATACAGTGGGTAGGATATTTATTGTCGAAACGGCGAGACGGCGTGATATGTTCTCTTTCTACCTTGGAATGCGATGTAAATATTATTTGCGTGTAAACAGTGTTGACGTTCTGGTATGTGACAATTGTACATATCCAGAGGTTGATTCATCGGTCGTTGACCCTGCATGTTGACAATATTTTAGGGACGTGGGTACCCTACACAACCATACTTTCCTTGATCTTCCTTTACCACGCCTTCCACTCACATTAGCAATGTATATTTGATCTTTAAACGGCACTATATAAATGTTTTCTTTTACTACTATTCTAAAAAAATATTTTTTAATTGATTGGACAACCCTGGTTTATTCAGATATGGATTCCGCTTGATCTTAGACCTAAGAAACCAGCCGGGTTTCGAAACATACTCAAAAATAAATAGCACACAATGCTGAGGCATCCCAACATATCAAGTGTTTGGAGAACAGACCACACCATGGCATGAAACAGACACATTCACAAGCATCTTCAAAATGTTGGTCCATTTCCATAGATTGGATCGCAAGCCGCGAGATCTGGTCTGTGTCATTTGTTTAAGATGAAATATTTTCATACGTATAGCTTCGGTAATATTCAAGAGCGTGGTCGGAAAACAATATTGTCTTCGATTTCATTAATCGAACTACTGGAGTAGTCACGGTACACGCGGTTCGTCATCGTACCTATATAAGACTCGCTCCACCCTCGGCATGCTTTAAGAAGCGACTGAAAAAACTCTTAATTTCTAGTCAGTAAAATATCGTGTTTCATTCCTGATTTTTCTTTTCCTTTCCTCTCCACCATCCCTTCATTTCCTTTTGATTGATGATATCTCACTTTATATGAAAAATAATGTTCGGTTGATTGTCCGTCTTTGTGGGATTCGTGGGCATATGCTCACGTATGTGTTTATGGATTTCGTGGGGATGGATAGTCATTTGAATGATTTATGCGACCACGTAACTTTCTTGTAAATTTTCAGCGTCTTTCCAACCATGGATTAGCGCTACGCTCAAACAGAGATTGTCTATTGGCCTTTCCGGTTCACCGTTCCTCTTTTTTTACGTCATCCTTTACTGTCCATGAAGTGAGACTCTGGAATCAGTTACAAACCAATATAAGACTCGCTCCGTCCTTGGCATGCTATAAGCGACTGAAAAAACTCTTAATTTCTAGTCAGTAAAATAACATGTTTCATTTCTGATTTTTCTTTTTCTTTCCTCTCAACCATCCCTTCCTTTCCTTTTGATTGATGATATCTCACTTTATATGAAAAAGAATGTTCGGGTGATTGTCCGTCTTTGTGGGGTCCGTGGGCATGTGCTCACGTATGTGTTTATGGATTTCGTGGGGATGGATATTCATTTGAATGATTTATGCGACCACGTAGCTTGCTTCATTTACTTTTGTCTGGTTGGTTGGAAGAGATTGGCGCCTGGTAATAAGCCCGCCAGATTGTATTTGCAATAAAATTGTTAAATAAATACCCCGCACGTGAAGCGGCAACAACCGTAGAACACGTCTAGCGCGTGTGAGTTTTGTTACTAAAAGAACACTTTTACCTTTTACTTATATATTTTATCGGGAATCGAACCCGAAACCCCTATACCGAAATCAAGCGTCTTACCAACTAAGCCACGGAGGTCGACATAATTTTTGCTTTATAAGTAAGAATGGCGTGTTATATTATTTTTAGAAAAAAAAAATAATGGAAAATAAAATACTGTTATTGTACATGCATACACCATCACGCCATTTCCCTGTCGGGGTAAGTACAGAGGACGAAGTGTCAGACTTTCCTATCTCGACATACACCCTTCGCCTCTTCCACATCCATACCCTTTCTCATACAACTCCTACAAGTTTCCTGTCTTCCACGTTTTATTCTTTCAAAACATAATTCACTTGATTCAACCACACTTTCCTTGGTTTTCCTCTCACACGCCTTCCACTCACATTTGCGCTTTATACTCGTACATTTGTTTTGTTAATCTTTCTTCATTCATTCGTTCCACTTACCCAAACCATTTCAGCGTGCTCTTCTTCATCTTACTCGACACATCAGCCATAAGTTCACATTCATCCCTAATCACTTCATTCCGTATTCTGTCAACCATTGTGTCTTCTTCTCAATGCACGCATTTCTACAACATTTAATTCGACTTCTATCAGTCATTATCCACTTCCACGTTTCACTCCTATACATCAAAGTTGGCACCGAAATACTATTCTCTTAGTAGACTTTGATACTGTCCGGTCCAAGCATAAATATTTAAGGGTTCCATTGACTTTGTGTCCAATCGCTACACACCGTTCGATATCCCTCGTAACTCTACTTTCGTCTAAGAAAATACTTCCCAAATAGCAGAATTCCTCAACTTGCTCCAATCTTTCATTATTCTTCCATATATCACATTATTCTTCCATATATCACATTATTCTTCCATATATCACATTATTCTTCAATATATCACATTATTCTTCCATATATCACATTATTCTTCCATATATCATATTATTCTTCCATATATCACATTATTCTTCCATATATCATATTATTCTTCCATATATCACATTATTCTTCCACATATCACATTATTCTTCCATATATCACATTATTCTTCCATATATCACATTATTCTTCAATATATCACATTATTCTTCCATATATCACATTATTCTTCCATATATCATATTATTCTTCCATATATCACATTATTCTTCCATATATCACATTATTCTTCCATATATCACATTATTCTTCCATATATCACATTATTCTTCCATATATCACATTATTCTTCAATATATCACATTATTCTTCCATATATCACATTATTCTTCCATATATCATATTATTCTTCCATATATCACATTATTCTTCCATATATCACATTATTCTTCCATATATCACATTATTCTTCCATATATCACATTATTCTTCCATATATCACATTATTCTTCCATATATCACATTATTCTTCCATATATCACATTATTCTTCCATATATCACATTATTCTTCCATATATCACATTATTCTTCCATATATCACATTATTCTTCCATATATCACATTATTCTTCCATATATCACATTTACTTTGCCTTTCACACTTAACTTTTACAATAACTTTGGCTTTTGAACAATTCTTTATCTTCGCATCTCTCATACAACAGTTTACTTATAAAACTATGCAGTTCATATTCTCTTTCCGCCTACGTTCCGTTCCTCCCATACTATTATCTTAGCAGATCCTGAGACTTTCCAGTTCGATTATATATTATATAGTTTAATGCCCCATTGATTTTGTATCCTATCACTACACGCCGCTCGATATCCCTCGTAAATGTTCCTTCATCTGAGAAAATACTACCCAAATAGCAGAATTCCTCAACTGACTCCAATCTTTTATTATTCTCTCATATCTCACATTTACTTTTCTTTACCCACATTTCTATCACCATAACTATAAATTTACTTTTCCTTTCACAGTTTTCTATAGGTATACATACTCGTATACAAGGGTCTTTCAATTCAATTTTTTTTAATTCTTGATTAAAACACATAATTTGTTTTGATTTCAAAAAAACTTTTATTTGGTCATTGAAGTACTTGTATAATGTATGACATTTAAACACAAAAAACAATATTCGCCAAATGTCCACCTCTTGCAGCTCTGCGGATGTCCACTCTTTTGTCAAAAATTTCGATGACATTTTGGCATAATTGCGGTTCTAACTCACCAATAACGCGAATAATTTCGTCCTTCAGCTCAAAAATTGATCAGGGGTCATTCTTAAAGACCTGGCTTTTCACGTAACCCCAGAGAAAATAGTCCGACGGTGTCAGATCACATGATCTTGGTGGCCAATTAACAACACCGTTTACGGAGATTACAATACATAAAATAATACAACAATTTGAACGCGTTGTTGTATTGTATACGACTCCATTTTTATAAATGTCATACATTACACTTCTCAAATGTCCCAAAACCCAGGCATGTTCGCGACGCCATCTGTGTTTTATTCAAGAATTTCAAAAACCGCTCATTTTGAAAGACCCTTTATATGGTCTGATATGAATAGAGGACGAAGAAAGGGTAAACAGAGGAAAGAGTGGAAGATGGAGAAATTTTAACTGATGTACGAGACTCGATCTTACCATCTCATAATGCCAGGAGCACAGACATAATCAAGGGTGACGACGTTCACACGGAACCAGAGTCAAGGAATCAATACGCGGTCTTACTCCGCGCCGCTAGGCAGAGTGGAATCTCCATTTATGGGAGGACTCGCCTATAACGGGACTGCCGGGTGGTCGACCTCCCCTCCTGGACCTGCAGCTTGAGGTGCAGATCTTCAGACACAACTTAACAGTGAACACTAGCGTGTAAGAGTGATGAGTTCATATTATAATCTACTTTCTCTAATCGCTAATAGATTTTGGTTTGTGTCACAGTTTTTCCTTTGGTGTAGTAAAAAAAACATTAAGCACTTAAAAAATTACTTATTTTGCTCCATCTTCAATATGATGGCAATAAAACAGCTCAAGCATATTTGATCGGAGAAAGCAAGATATCTGTCGGAGAAAGCAGAGAGGAGACAGCGCTAGACTTTCCTGTCTACAAACATCTTTAGTCTTTCCATATCCTTCTCAAACAACTCCGTCGATTTCTCTAATTTTCCTTCCTTCAAAATATTCACTTGATACAATCATACAGTCTTCATCTCACACGTCTTCCACTCACATTTACACTAAATATTGCCTTTTTAAGTCTTTTCGTTTTACATGTCCAAACCATTTCAGAGTGCTCTTTTTACCTTACACATACGTCCTTAATCACTTAATTCCGTTTTCTATCATACATTGTCATCCCATGTATTCTTCTCAGTGCTCGCATTTCTACAGTATATATTCGGCTCTTTTCAGTATTTTTCCACGTTAACGTTTCACTCTCATACATTCAAGTTGGTACTTAAATACTTCTTAGACTATATCATCTTAGCAGATTTTACAGTCCAGTTCGAGTATATATGTTTAAGGACCTCATTTACTTTGTTTCCTATCGCTACACGCCGTTCGATATCCCTCGTAACTCCTATTTCGTTTGAGAAAATACTAGTCAAATAGCAGAATTCTTCGACTTGCTCTATTCTTTCATCTCTCACTCATACATCGCATTAACATTTCCTTTCACACTTTTCTTTCACCATGACTTTAGATGTCGCTACAAATCTTTACGTCTCTCATACAATTTACTTATCAGACTGTATAATGCATCCTTTCTCCGCTAAACACTACCATGCCATCAGCATACAGCAATTGACACGCATTCCCATTCTATATTTTATATCATCCATCAATCTTTGTAGTTCATTCACATATAGATCTATGTAAATATTCAAGAACCAGGGTGACATTAAACATCCTTGCTTTGCCCCTTTTGAAATATTAAACATCTCAATGAAGGAATCGTGCACTCTAGTCAAGGCGCACGCTCTACTTTCAGCACAAAGTACACAATATCACTATTTATTTAGATTCAACACCATGTGCGTTCAATATTTTCGATAGCTTGCCTCTTGTCATATACTTCTTCAAATAAGTTCTTGTCATATTGCCTCTTGTCATATACTTCTTCATATTGCCATATACAGTGGAACCTCTCATAACGAGCACCTCTCATAACGAGTAATTCGCATAACGAGCTAAACAGATTGTGAAAAAAATGCTCCCTTAACGAGCGGCATTTCGCATAACGAGTGACGCAGAAAGGGGAAGTCCCACCTTCACGTCACTCACTTGTGAGCCGGGACTTCCGCGCCAGTGCGTCAGTCTCTGGTTAGCATTCGTTCCGCTAGCGCGTTAGTGTCACATGTGATCACACATTTTTCCAAACTTGTGTTCAGACATTATTTGTAATTTTTTTTGTGCAAAGTTTAATAACCCTTGCAAAAATGTCCCTGAAGAAAAAGCCACAAAAAGACAGCCATAAGAGAATAAAAGTAACTGTAGAAATGAAACGAGGTGTGAGCGTGGCTGATCTAGCGCGCACATACAATCGGTCTATATCAACGATTTGCTCTATCCTCAAGAACAAGGACAAAATTAAGAAGATAGATGCTTCAAAGGGAGTGTCAAGAATGTCTACGAAACGGTTACCTATTCTTGATGATGTTGAAAGGTTGCTTCTCATATGGATAAACGAAAAGTAATTGCAAGGCGATAATATTAACGAAAACATCATTTGTGAGAAGGCGAAAGTTATTTTCGCCGACCTCGTTAAGAAGACGCCAGGATCATCAACTGCCGAAAAAGAAGTACAATTTAAGGGAAGTCACGGATGGTTCGAGAAATTTAAGAGAAGAACCGGCATCCACAGCGTTGTGAGGCACGGTGAAGCAGCAAGCTCTGACACAAAGGTAGCAGAGAACTTCATCAGCGACTATAAGAAGCTCGTAGATTCTGAGGGTTACCGGATTTTACTTCTAGTCAAAAAGAATTAATTATTTGTCATAAATTCATAAATAAAAAACTAGTTATTTCGATTTTTTTATTGTTTTTTGCAAATCGAAATCGCATTCCGGGTTGTTACGCTCCTTAACAATTTATAAGTATGTAATTTTATTTGAATATAAAAAAAAATGAGTATTTTTTTCGGCATGGAACGCATTATCGTATTTTACATTGATTTATATGGGAAAAATTGTTTCGCATAACGAGTGTTTCACATAACGAGTAAGATTCTGGAACGAATTATTCTCGTTATGAGAGGTTCCACTGTATCTAAGTCCACAAACGCCAAAATACACCGTTTTTTTTGTTTGCCATACATTTTCCCCAAGAATCTGATCCACGCATCCTCTTAAAAAGGTACCCTGAGCATCCCACGTGTTCCTTTCAGTCTTAATATAAATAAAATCAAATAATTGTTAATAACATTAATACATAAAAAAATATAAAACTCACCACTGTCGTTCATCTCCCTCGACATCAGAGCTTCGGTGGCTTGGACAAGCCTCGAGTTCTTGGCGAATACTACGCTGTTATCCACATCGCTGTGGTCGTCCAGGCTCTCGATGGAAGCCAGGTAAGCTGAGTTCACTCCGCCCTTGTTCTGAGCTCCACTGCTAGAAGTGGAACTTGAAGACGCGATAGAACTCATCGACAAAGGTCTCGGAACTTGACTCTGTACTTCCAATCTCTCGTGTTCAGATTGATTGGAAAGCTTCAAGTTGCTGGTACTCCCAGAACCATGTGTATAAAGCATGGAAGAATTGGGTTGACATGAAACACCTTTAGAACGATCTTCATCAAGAACTTGCACTTCTTTGGTTCGACTTCTATCAAACTGTCCATCTTGAGTACAGATTTTATCGAAAGCAGTTCCATCTTTGGTAGGATTCTGATCGAATTGTCTCGTTTTTGAATCTGGTCGAGGCATATCGCTTGATTCGGTAATGTTTCTGATCGCTAACGCTATATTCAAAGCAGCAGGTTTAGAAGGACTAATTTTAGATTTTGTTTTAGTGTCTTCGAGTTTCTTTTCAGGAGAATCAATAATGACAAAGTCTGCAATGTCTATTTCCATTGAATCATCTTTAGCCAATTGTTTTTTAACGTTTTCTTTGTCTGTTTCCGGATTATCTATAAATGGCAACGGATCCACTTGTACAGCTTTCTTATTGCTCATAGGAACATCGTAAATGGCTGAAGAATTCACAGGTACATCGTATATCGATTGAGCTCCATCTTCTTTATCGGAAGAAATTGCCTTTTTGGGCTTCTTCTCTGGTGAAAAACTGGACAAATTACTAGTTGATGGAGACCATTCGTTAGTTTCTCGGTTCATCAAATTTGATTTTGTGGGTGACACAAAAGTTGCGCAACCAGTATTCAATGGCACTGATGGATGATTAGTCCTAACGTTGATTTTAGTCAAACTGGATGATAGATCTGTTGGCGTATCGTATATGTCTGCCGTGGATATAATATCTACACCAGACTGTGTTATTTTGGATGTAGCTCCCATGAGAGGGATGTTGGATTGTCTAGGTAATCTGTGCGATGCCCTGCCTACTGCAGCTAGTCCCGATTGTTTCTTTGGCTGCGGGACAGAAGGTTTCGGACTCGGACTATCAGCACCGGCACTGCTGAGCATTCTTTTGACATTTGGAGATAGATTGTCGAAACTGTTGGAACTTGTCAGATTTTTGTCTGTCCAATGTCTTCTACTCGATTCCACTTTCGCCACTACTTCACTGTTTAGTTTTGATATCACATTCACACGTTCATCGTCACTAATTTTCACTTTTGTTCCACTTTTAACTTCTTCCCCACTGACTCTAGATTGGTCGATATTTGTTTGATCAATAGTCTCTTCAATTTTAGAAGTTTTTTCTCCGGAATCACCCGATTTACTTTTCCGTAAACTAAAGCTTTTGAGCCTACTTACGTAACTAGTTTTCGTGGAGTTGGTTTCACGATTGAGAGTCTGTAAAGGTTGTGGCTGTTGAATCGGACTGGCATCGCTGGAGAAGCCGGGAAGTTTAACACTTCCAGCAATCAGTCTGGGGTCTTTGGAGGGGGAACTGGAAGCTGGGGAAGCCATCTTCCTCTTGACCTCATCCCTCTTGGCTATTTGCGCAGAAGAGTTCTCCTTGGCGGGTTTGGACACTATATCTGAGGCTTTCAACGGTGGCTCTAACAAGGAGTCGTAAAGGCCGAGTATAGGCGTAAGATCAGTTGTGCTCCCTGTAAAGAAAAGTAATTATAAGATATGGATAATACGAGTACAGTTTCTTGGTTTATTTATTTTGGTAGTGTTTTGGAAAGTGAGATGATTTATTTTACTGACATAACATAAGTCATAGTTAAACAAACACAATGAAGATAAAACAATTGAGACACCTAATATAAGAAATTATATCCTATACGTATGAAAAATTTCAACATATAGTCAGAAGGTCAATCGATGCCTACGTCACTTCACTAATTTAGCCCTTCCTGTCCCGTGATGTGTAACTAGTAAACATTGCTTCTAAAAACTTTGATATCTCTATAAATATAATAAATACTGGGTTCAGATTTTAGGTATTCCTCAGTAATACATTTACGCATTCAATAAAAAAAAAATATTAATAATAATTAGCACTTATCGGCCATATCAGAGATATTTTGTGAAAATCGGGAATAAATTCACCAATACAATCAAACGTGTGCCAGTGTGTGACATAGGTATATTCATTCTAAAAAACCGCTATGGGTGAGGAAGTGACGCTATTTACGTCTCACTCTCATTCTACTTCGGTATATGGGAACTCCAGAAATAGAATCTCAGTTCGTTCCCTTGACTCGCTCAGTAGTCAACGTGTTTTCGTTCGAGGTGGTCGTCTCGCACGTTTTGTGAACGTCGTCCGATGTTTTTTTTTCATGTTTTAGCAATTAAATCTCAATTATTATCACTTTTGACTTCAAATTTAATTAATATAAGCGATTGGCTATGAATATTCTTATTTCATCGATTTTAAATCGCTCATTTTTACATGTGTATTCAATACACAGCACCCGAACGTTCGGATTTTTTTAGCACAGGAAGGGAAAGGTTAATCTACCACATCATCATAAGAAGAAGGACGAGTACAGTGAAAGAGAGAGAGAGAGAGAGAAAAACACACTCACATAACTTTCGTTACTGTATATTATCAAAATTGTTATTTTTTTTATAAAATACAATCCACCCAAACTAGAATGACTTGTGCCACCAAATTAAAGTCATTGTGCAATTACATCAGTATAATAAAGACATTGTACCAGACAGGTACAAAGACTGTAGAAATAAATAGATCGTTGGTCGCCGCGTAGCGCTCGAAGAATCGACGTCGCGAATTCCGTAGCGAAGATCCAGCAGAAGAAGAAGAAGAAGAGCAGGGAGAGATTCCTCTCAGGCAGCTTGATGTAGGGTAGCGGGTCTCAAGTAAAAACACGGTAAATTCGGTATTACTGAGAATGTATTTCAACGAGAAGTGGTGAGAAGTGCCTTACAAATTGGGTGGTACCCTCTATATTAGTGGAAAGTCGGCCAGAGTAAGCGCCCGTCAGCCGTGAGGCAAACCCACGTTAGGGTGTCGGGGGGCTGCTTAAACTGACCGCCTTTTGACCTAGTCTCGATGGCCCGGCCGCCGCACATTTTTCTGCGCGGTCGCGAGCTCATTCGGATTCAAAGTGACATAAAATAATGACACACAAATATAGTATATGACATACAAATTTACCACAAATTTACATACGACATATGGAATACTTAACATGTACAATTACAGGAACTTAAACAGATTTACATACAGGAACATTTGAACAGACATTTACATACATAAACATGAGCATATAGCATTTACAGGTACAAATACAGGCTTACATACAAAACATTTACCTTATTCTAGAATTACAGAGTTGTATATTTTTACAGATCTACACCGTGTCAGTTTCCTCATATTACACACACACACGGGTGGCGGCACACGTCCGATACAGACATTGCGCAATTACATCAGTATAATAAAGACATTGTGCAATTACATCAGTATAATAAAGTCATTGTGCAATTACATCAGTATAATAAAGTCATTGTGCAATTACATCAGTATAATAAAGTCATTGTGCAATTACATCAGTATAATAAAGAGTCAATATAATAAAACGAATTATAAAACATGACAAATCTAGCTTCAAAAATTAAACAATCGATAAGTTGATTCCTTGGCAAAGGAAGCACGTTCTACCGGTTGTCCTCAATCTAACTTTTTTCTCTGCCAGTAACTGATCTTTTTTTCTCTGCCAGTAACTGATCTTTTTTCTCTGCCAGTAACTGATCTTTTAAATAAAATTAAACATGATACTTGGCACCGATGAGCGTTGGATTGGGATATAACTGGCGTATATAAGGGCTGTAGATATAAATCAATTAAAAAAACTATCCCTTTGAAACCTTGATTTAATATAATAAGAATGAACAAGATGGAAGTGTCTGTCGTGTGTCGTTTTCGGACGAGCCACTGCGTGGTGGCTAGTCACATTTACAGAATGGGCATTGTGGAAAATCCCGGCTGCGAGTGTAGTTTGGATGATGAAACTACAGACCATGTATTTTTCGGTTGTCCTTTGCGAGACAGATTTTATTTACTCAAATCCATATCTTTACCGCGTCAAATGAATGCTGCGTTTCTTCTTTCTTCGTGGAACTTTTCCACTTATAGATCGATTGTTATATTTTTGAAGCTTAATCAGTTGAAACTTTAAATTATCTAGAATTGTCATATTTAAAAATTGGTTTTGTTATATTGAGTTATATAATTGCATAATGACTTATTTGGTGGTAAAATTCATCCTAGTTTGGGTGGATTGTCTATTATAAATAAAAAGTATAGGAAAAAACATAGTGCGTATAGGGTATAAAAAACATAGTGCGTATAGGGTATAAAAAACATAGAGCGTATAGGGTATAAAAAACATAGTGCGTATAGGGTATAAAAAACATAGTGCGTATAGGGTATAAAAACATAGTGCGTATAGGGTATAAAAAACATAGTGCGTATAGGGTATAAAAAACATAGTGCGTATAGGGTATAAAAACATAGTGCGTATAGGGTATAAAAAACATAGTTCGTATAGGGTATAAAAACATAGTGCGTATAGGGTATAAAAAACATAGTGCGTATAGGGTATATAAAACATAGTGCGTATCGGGTATAAAAAACATAGTGCGTATAGGGTATAAAAAACATAGTGCGTATAGGGTATAAAAAACATAGTTCGTATAGGGTATAAAAAACATAGTGCGTATAGGGTATAAAAAACATAGTGCGTATAGGGTATAAAAAACATAGTGCGTATAGGGTATAAAAAACATAGTGCGTATAGGGTATAAAAACATAGTGCGTATAGGGTATAAAAAACATAGTTCGTATAGGGTATAAAAAACATAGTGCGTATAGGGTATAAAAAACATAGTGCGTATAGGGTATATAAAACATAGTGCGTATAGGGTATAAAAAACATAGTGCGTATAGGGTATAAAAACATAGTGCGTATAGGGTATATAAAACATAGTTCGTATAGGGTATAAAAAACATAGTGCGTATAGGGTATAAAAAACATAGTGCGTATAGGGTATAAAAAACATAGTGCGTATAGGGTATAAAAAACATAGTGCGTATAGGGTATAAAAAACATAGTGCGTATAGGGTATAAAAAACATAGTGCGTATAGGGTATAAAAACATAGTGCGTATAGGGTATAAAAAACATAGTTCGTATAGGGTATAAAAAACATAGTGCGTATAGGGTATATAAAACATAGTGCGTATAGGGTATATAAAACATAGTGCGTATAGGGTATAAAAAACATAGTGCGTATAGGGTATAAAAAACATAGTGCGTACAGGGTATGAAAAACATAGTGCGTATAGGGTATAAAAAACATAGTGCGTATAGGGTATAAAAAACATAGTGCGTATAGGGTATGAAAAACATAGTGCGTATAGGGTATAAAAAACATAGTGCGTATACGGTCGCGGAAATACCCGCGGTTTCAAATACCCACTGGGGATGTTAGACCGTATCCCCCGTGGATAAAGAGGTAATAATCTTTCTGTTGCAAAAATAAATTTATCATTACTATTACAAAAATATCATATACACATATGGGACGTAGAAGAAGCTATGTGTGGTTAGAAATACGAAGAGATCTGCCCCTTCTCTTCGTCTCAAAATACACATGGTGCGGTGCGATAGGCTAACTTTATATTAATTAAGCCGCGGCGCAGGGACAATGGCATTGATATTTTTGTAACATTTCGTCAGAATGAGTTTGATATAAATATCCCCAGCTTTTGGGCGTTTCGATTGGATTGTGTCGATATACTATATTTATTTTTGCTGAAAGTTGTCAAATCTTACGAGCGGCTGTAAAAATATCAAGCGAGTTAAAAAGGTACAGGAAGACCTCTACTTTCGTAAGCAACATGTCTAATATCTAGTCCTCATGACATAAAATAAGATACCGAATGCAATAAAGTCAAAACGGTGCGTTAAATTCAGGCAGTAGATCGCAGCGTGGTTGTTATCGCAACAAGATTTTGAGTACATGAGAACGGTTAAGTTACATTAAAAATTTGTCTTAAATGTGGTATATTTGATGATTGTATGCGGGACATCGTGAGATGAATTTTTGATTTATCTGAAATGATGAAATTTGATTTATCTGAAATGATGAATTTTGATTTATCTGAAATGATGAAATTCGATTTATCTGAAATGATGAAATTTGATTTATCTGAAATGATGAAGTATATATATACCAGGTGTTGACTCACGTGGTACATACATATAATAAGTCTCCCAACTTATAAAATTGATGAGAGTTTGTGATCGAGGTATTTAATAATTAATCAGCAATCGGCAAAAAGCATTAACTTACTTTTCTGTTTCTATTAGCTCGGTAAGACACAGGCAAAAGCCTGGTTTACTGAGAATACGACCAATGAAAGGCGACAAACCCAGATCCACATAAATTGAGTGTTCACTTGAAATTACCTGTATTTACTTGTTTTTCATAAATCATGTATTCATACAATTCAAAGTCTGTAAATCAATAGTTTACTATTTTTCCCGTTAGCAATTTGTATATGTACGGATATAAACATTTATCTTTTCCAACGCTTAAGGAGTAATATTCAATCATTACCGTTTACCTATTCAGACCTGGCGTCCATTATAATGGACAAGGAGTTCATAATGATAACAAATGAAGTTTAAGATACTGTACTATCGATTTTGAACATTTTGGGCGCCATCTATTTAAATTAATACGACATAATGTTGCATTTAGTGTAAATAATACATTTACAAGCAAGAATATTTTTTTAAAACCTTAGAATTAATTCAGGTCTGAATATAAAAAAATGTGGGATAAAGCTATGGGTAAAATCCATACTCTGCAATAAAGGTAATTTTACGACTCGGTTGTCTGACCAAGTCGCGCCTCTGTCATGATCCATAAATCACCGAGGTCTGGTCTGCCGCGGGCGCCACTCCTCCCCCTCCCCCTCGCCACCCTCCAAAGAGCGATGCAGACGCCGACTGCGGACGTTGACTTGACTGCCGGCCGACCCTACAATTCCCCGCGCGCCGCTGTGTACTGTACACCCGAGTGATCCGCTTACGCTCGCGAGCAGTGCGGGCATGCCGCGCGTGACCTTACATAACTAGCGGTAGTTTCTGATACACCTTAGGAGGTCTTGATCATGCATGATCTCGTGATGAATAGTGCCTCTCAATAGAACCAGAATCCTTCTTCTGATGTATCATAGATCTATTGTGAAAATAGTTCTTGGGAAGACGACCACCAGTTGTATGATATATCCACAGTTTAGGCGGCATGCGATGCCCTGCGGGGATCTCGTGTGCCGCTATGTATGGGGTTCTGTCTCTTCACATCCTATCCACATGGTCATGCCAGTGAAGCCTTCCCTTACTATTGCATCCATGTCGTCGTCATTTCTGGACCTCGAAGTCGAGAATCCACTCGCAATTCCACTGTCAATTCAGTTGGAAAGCGAAGCTGTGCAGTGGAATTTATTTTTTAAGTATATTGGATTCAATGGCACCCCTGAAATGAGACGATCGGAGCGCACCGGCAAGTTTTTAGCCTTTTTTTTTAATAAATAGATATGACCGAAGTCATAGGTATCATTATACCCCCGAATACTAGGCGGAAAAAATACCTATATAATTCGAGGGGAGTGGCACAACGCGGGGTTCGAACCGGCATAAATATATAAATCTGACGATACATACATCCTCTGTGTTGGACGTCTGTCGATGGTGCGAGTTTCTGACCCTATCTCTGGGAGATTTTCCTGCGATGTTCGTAATATGAATCTCAGATTCGGTTCTTTGGTCTAGTTGTGTTAGCTCTGGTTTCTTTGTTCTAGTTGTGTTAGCTCTGGTTTCTTTGTTCTAGTTGTGTTAGCTCTGGTTTCTTTGTTCTAGTTGTGTTAGCTCTGGTTTGAATTCAAATTTTGTTGTTTAATTGTTATTGCAGATCACATCTCTTACGACAACCAGATAAACAAAATCCGTCTAATTAAATCTCTAGTATTCTTAATGGGTACATGTTCGCGCGGTAAAGCACTGGACTTCCATGCGGAAGGCCGCCGGTTCGAATCCCGCGCTATGTTACTCCCCTCGAATGACACAGACATTATTTCAGACACAGGCAGGCATAGAAGGTTAAAAAGATTGAGAAACAATGACAAAGTATTTTGGACCATTTCTTTATTATCGCTACACACTTCATTTAATTAACAACATTAAAAAGACGTCGTCGTCATTGCTGGGGTTCGTAGTTGAGGATCCCCTCGCCACTACAACTTCGACTATCATCTATGATAGAACAACCCTATCCTAGATGCGCACTCCCTCCCGCAGAAGTCACAGCCGTGTGTGTGGCTCCTGCAAGTCGCCTGGCAATGCTGACGCATGTTCACAGCACGCTAACTGATTGTCACGCATCTAGTCGTTGAGACGACATCAGCCTGAGAACAGGTGGTTCTCCATCCTCCACGGTTCTGAGCCACCTGCTCCCAGTCCTCAGACGCCCCGCACAAAGTCAGCGACTCTCGCAGACTGTCCTTATAGAGCTTTCCCTTCTCACCAATCCTTCCCTTGCCTATTACTTCCCCGTACAAGACGCGTTTTGGGAGTCTATGATCGTCCATACGTATGCCATGTCCGGTTCACCTCAATTTCACCATTACAACCATTCTCGACAGCAGAGTTTCCCAAACTTTTTTTGGCTCACCGCCTCTTCTAAAAGATTTTTTTATCACCCTATAAATGTAGTTATGTCTGTATTATATTTTTTTAATTTCACATTTTTTTAAACAAATTAATAGATATTTAAGAATGATCACATTTTTGTAGTATTTTAGAGTAAACTTGGCATGCACAGATTCCTGCTGCTGCGAGCTGGAAGTCGAAAATGCGCGCAACTAACAGTACAGTACTCTGCGGTAAGTAATAGACACCGGGCTTAACACTTGCTACCCTGTCATGGATAGCGAGTGACCAGGGCTTATATTTTATTTGAATATTCGACGTTTTCATACATAATTAAATGATTTTCATAGCTAATTTCCAAAAGTAGCCTTGCAGACTTGGCATTATTTTAATTTAAAACATAATTTTTTTACTGGACGCTTAGCGTCTAGCACCGTGGCTGGCGGATTTTTTAGCACAGTAAGGCAAGTGTTAAGAAAGAGGCTGTCAGCCATTATCGGCTAACTTCGGCTTTGTAGAGCGTCATCTCTGTCATTCATACACGTGTTCCGTCACGATTTATCAGTCGTTGCCAAGCGTTATGGCCGACAGTCTCTTTCTTAAGCACGGTGTGTATTACTTACCCTCGGGTACTGTGCTTACACGCTAACACTCGGTTTTGAAGACATGTCGTCTTGTTCTTTTAGACTAGACAAATCGGTTGTATGTGTAACTTGTATTTTACAATGTAAGTTACCTTGAAAAAAAAAAAACAACTCTTATATTATACGACCGTTAGACCAACATGTACGAACGGTTGATAAATATGGATTTTGCGACGATGCATGACTAAAAGTGTATCTAAATAGTCAAATGGATAAATGTTTGCTAAAAAATGTTACGGCAACCAATTTTCGAAGCGTTTTTTTATTGCCAAGTTGCCTCTAATTACCCTCCTATTGCCCCTAAGATCAGCAACGCCCTCACGCCCAGATCCCTCCAGCGAGATTCCCTCCCACTTTGGGAAACTATGCTCTAAAGCAGTGCTCCGCAACCGGTGTGCCGTGGCACACTGGTGTGCCGTGAGCCGGATACAGGTGTGCCGCGGTCAAATTCAATGTACGAGTATTTGACATTTTACAATTTTTCATTATGTATTTAATACACAATAACTGGTGCCAACTGTTGAAAACTGCGTAGTGTGCTTTGTACACACCATGGCCGCACCAAATTAGTCATAGACAAAGAAAAATGACCCTTATGCGCGTCGCTGAAGACTCATGCCTAATTTAATACCTATATATTTTAGCTTTTGGTGTGCCGCGGAATTCTAGGAAGAATGTTGGTGTGTCGTAGGTGAGAAAAGGTTGCAGAGCACTGCTCTAAAGCATCGTTTCCCAACTTTTCACCCCGTAGACCACTTGCCGATTTTTTTGTTTTCCGTAGACCCCTCCTGCCTGCCTAATATTGAATTTTCCTAAACTTATTAACTTCAAATGTGTTTTTGACAGCTGACACAGTGATGTCCGTCCACCTTGATTAAGGTTTTTGTAAAGTGGACAATTGTAAAAAAAAGAAAAACATGTACAATTTTTATTCATACCTTTATTGAAAATACACAAAATGCAAGTAAATATTTGGCTTTGGAACGAAAGAAATCAAAGCCTAGTAAAATTGTTACATAAAATGAATACACAAATAATACTGTTAATGAGAGGGATGGACCTGATGCTCTGATAGCAATGGTTCAATATTTGGCTTCAAATTAGTGAGGTATAGTCTTAAATCTCCACGTTCAGTGATTTGCATTCGATTTCTTTGTATAAGTATTTTCTATGTATAATATAAGTATTATGTGCACACAATCTGTGTTAGGTGTAATGAGACATTTACGGAACGCCTAAATATTGATGATGATCTGCCTAAATGGGATCCGCTCACGTGGACCCCCATTTACATCTCGTGCACCCTCAATTTCTTTTGTCGCTGACATAGACCCCCTGCAAGTCGAAATCGACCCCTGGGGGTCCATATAGACCACTTTGAGAATCTTTGCTCTACAGGTATACAGTTGGAGCCTTACAGAACAGAGACATTTGTGATATACTATGTCGCTATCAATAAACCTATATTTATTTATTATTTACATGTTGAAAGGCACCATACGAAAAAAAGATTCAAGACTTGACACAAACAAAGCGTGCAAAACTTAGATGTTGTCGCCTCGTTTGAGCAGCTGTCGTGTGACGAAGGGGCTGCCACGTTGCATGGTGTGGCAGAAAAATAAGAAGAAATGAACGGGAAGACGCTAAGACAAAACAAACAGGAGAAAAAGATCGTTATCTGAATCCGGTTGTGTCATGGGAACCCAGTGTTTGTGCAGATGAAATGTGTGCCATCAAAATCATGGTTTTATTTTATGTTTTTTTAATACAGCTCATTATGTGTGAGAAGTTATAACTAAAAAAAATCCGTGGCTTAGTTGGTAAGACATTAAATTTCCACCCGGGGTTTAGGGTTTCAAAATATATTAAAAGAAAAATATCCTTATCTGATAAAAGAGTTCGTTTAGTAACAATGCTCGAACGAGGTAGACAAGTCAACGGCGTTTTGGTAAAGAGGTACAAGTCATCAATGACTTATTTGTCAGTTTGAAGTTTTGCAACACTTGTATTCCTGAAATACAGACCTAAGGTAAATTTTAAAGGTAAACTTTGAATACCTTTAAAATTTACCTGAGGTCTGTATTTCAGGAATACAAGTGTGGAAAAACTTCAAACTGACAAATAAGTAATTGATGACTTGTACCTCTTTACCAAAACGCCATTGAAGTGTTGTTGCTTATCCAGGTGCGGTAGTATTTCAAATACGTTTGATAGCTAGTTATAATTAACTCCGTTCCTGTTTCCTTAAAAACCTAAATTTCAACCTAAATATCATAACAGTCAGAATTTATCCGATGAAAGAGTATGGCGTCCTACCATCGGACCGAGACTCTGAACAAGTTATCCACCACTTGGAGTTATAATTAACGTGCCTAATCTATTGATTTTTTTAACTCGTAAGGCCAATTGGAGGCATACACATTTGTTTTGTCAGTATTTCGTTACACATCCATTAAATATGTCCAAAATAATTCTATTTTTTATAGGTTTGGACGTATGGGTGGCGTGTGAAGCTATAGGAAGCACTTAAACACAACCCTTTTTGGGAAGTCTTATTAAAATTCATGAACACTTCACACACGCACACACGCACACACACACACACACACACACACACACATACACACACAATACACTCAACCTAAAGCTGAATGTGATAATATCATATATAAGAGGATCAAGAAATGTTTCTTTGTAGTTCGTATTTCCTTGGTAAATTTTCTGCGGTTTTCAGGAAAGTACCTAATCTAATGGCCGCAGCCACCACCTTCTTATCACACAGAATAGTTTTGCTGCATTCGAAGTTTCCTGTGAAAGTACTGACAAACTATATTTATAGTTAAGGCATTAACGTTGTGGAGGTTTAAAGACATTGTAATTTGTTTTATCAAACACTGTTTATTCTACTTTTTTGTAACGGTATAACCCTACCGGTTTCAAGGTTTTCCCCTCATCTTCAGTTGAGTACAAAAAGCCTCGAAACCGGTAGGGTTATACCGTTACAAAAAGTGGAATAAACAGTGTTTGATAAAACAAATTACAAACTATATTTACTGCGTTATGAGTCATTTTCCTTCTCCCGTGACGTCGGACCTTAAGTCCGTCGTCGCTGCTATTTTTATCACACTCAGGTGTGTCGCAAACGGGGGTGGAATCCCTTTGGGCAGTTCCTTTTCTATCACTACGTTACATCTGGATCATAAAGAATAAAGAAGATTTCGATCTTCAAATGTAGATCGCGCTAGATGGGGACTTATTTTGTCCCCATAACAGCGTGGGCGATGGTGGGATCGGACTGAACGGCATCATCTTCCAGTCAATCGTCTAAAGAAAAAAAAAACGACCAGTTACAAAAACAAACACCGATCGTCGGTCACCTCCACAGGTTTTGGCCAGGCCCTTCAACAGATATGTGCAGATTTCTACCTCACCATGAAGGCATGGCGTGTCTTGCTTGCATTGCGAAGATGACACACCGGTGAGTCAGCCGGCGTGGATAGCGCCGGGCTGTCGCCACACCACCGAAGTGAGAGGCGGGCGACGGAGCGCAGAGTGCGATTCTCGTGGCGTTATTATGGCTGAAGGAATTCCAACTGGAAACGCGAGCTTTCGACTTGCCTCACGCGTGATTGAGAGCACCTGAAAATGTATATGGCTTCAATTATTTATATAATATGTTGCAGCTATAAAGATAGATATGTTATTTTTTGTTATTTTACGTTTGAAACAGGTTCAAACCAATTACACCACTAAAAATATATATATATATATATATATATATATATATATATATATATATATATATATATATATATATATATATATATATATATATATATATATATAGTCTAACATATTCGTAATACCAACAGGAACAATGTCACTCTTACTTCCCTGATAAATGACACAGTTATATCTACAAAAGTTAATTAAGGAGTTTAATCCACAATTTATTCACCGAGATGTGAAATATATCGATATCAGAAAATTCATTCAACAAGGTCATTCCGTGTGCGAGTTGGGATGCTCTTTCCGTGATACGGCACCAAAAACAATCTTAATTCACGATGGCGTAAATAATTATCCGTTACACTAAACAAAAAAATGTGAATCGACAAAGAGTTTGCTATTTTTACCGTTAGCAATTTGTGTAAGTAAATGTATCATATTTTTACCGTTAGCAATTTGTGTAAGTACATGTACCATATTTTTACCGTTAGCAATTTGTGTACGTACATGTATCATATTTTTACCGTTAGCAATTTGTGTAAGTACATGTACCATATTTTTACCGTTAGCAATTTGTGTACGTACATGTACCATATTTTTACCGTTAGCAATTTGTGTACGTACATGTACCATATTTTTACCGTTAGCAATTTGTGTAAGTGCATGTACCATATTTTTACCGTTAGCAATTTGTGTACGTACATGTACCATATTTTTACCGTTAGCAATTTGTGTAAGTACATGTACCATATTTTTACCGTTAGCAATTTGTGTACGTACATGTACCATATTTTTACCGTTAGCAACTTGTGTACGTACATGTACCATATTTTTACCGTTAGCAATTTGTGTAAGTGCATGTACCTTTTACCGTTAGCAATTTGTGTACGTACATGTACCATATTTTTACCGTTAGCAATTTGTGTAAGTACATGTACCATATTTTTACCGTTAGCAATTTGTGTACGTACATGTACCATATTTTTACCGTTAGCAACTTGTGTACGTACATGTACCATATTTTTACCGTTAGCAATTTGTAGAAGTACATGTACCATATAAACAGGTGTTTAGATATCTTCTAACACTTATGGAGTAATATCCAAGCATACCCATTAGAAAAAATGTGAGATAGAGCCATGGGTAAAATCCATACGTTTTGTAATAAAGCTGTCGCAGAAATCTCTTTTGGACTCGCTCAACTATCAGGGAGCTCTGGATTCCTCTCGGGTTCCATATGCTTGAGCCGCACTCTAATCTACTGCGAACCAGTGAATTATAAAGAAATCTCACTGTACGGCACCTGTACAAAGGACTGTAGAATAGGTGGATGGCTGCTGCTCGATACTCGGAGATTTCGGCTCACTTTATGCTTTTCCGGTGAAAAGTAGCAGGGTGAAGAGATGCATCTAGTTGGTCTTAAGTAAAATGCAGTAGACTGTAGTGAACAGCGTAAGCGCCTATTTTCGCTCGTGCATACCGTCATGACTTGCGAGATATTACATATTTCGCACGTTTTCGCATACATGGGCCGGCCGACTTTTGATACTAGCTCTCGCAAAGGCCGCGCCGGGATACAGCAAGTACATCAAACAAGAAATTATACAACAAAATATCAAACAAGAAATATACATAAAGTCACATTTTAGGTTACGTACACGTCCGATACACTCACAACAGCGCCACCACGAAATGCGAAAGTCCCCTAGAGAGTCTTATCTCAAAACCTAGAACTGTATTGGTAGATTAACACATACTATCAATGTGATAACCTAATGTATAATATGACGCAACTAGTGTGGCAAGATATATACCATAAATGTTTTGTATTGTATTACACTGTCGTTGTATACAGTACAACTTGGTGGGGTTAATACATGTGGATCTTTTCCAACCATCCAGAAAGATGTTAACCTTTCCTTCCCTGTGTTGGGTATCTTCTACACGTTGCTTCTAATAACCATCAATATCTCTATAAATATAATTATTACAAGGTTAAGATTTTAGGTATTCCTCCATAATATATTTACGCATTGATTTAAAAAATAATATTAATAATAATCAGAATTTATCGACTACATCGAGGTGTTTTGTAAAGATCGAAAACAAATTCGCATTTAAACGCTGCGAGTGCCTCGTCTTGACGATAGGTGAATAGTATGCGGGAAGCGCGACACTATATTCGCATCTCACTCTTGCATACTCCACTGAATTGCGAGGAGCTGAATTGTCTCAACGTCGCAAGCATAAGCGTAAGTGCCGGGGTATGCGACTGACGTTCCGCGCCACTAGTAGCCTCTAGGCTTGCAAATAGGTTAGACGTACGCCCGTTCCGTGAGCATTTTTTAATATTTTCAGATGGTTTTTTTAATGTTTTCAGCAAATAAATCTCAATTATTATAATTTTTAACTTCAATTATAATTAATTAAGGGGATTATCTATGAATGTTCTTATTTTTCCGATTTAAAATCGCTAATTTTTTATTGCGTACTCACTACCCAACACCGGAGCACGCGTATTATTTTTATCACCGTAAGGGAAGGGTTAAAGAGGTCTTAAATGAAACACAGGCTAGAATTATATTTCAACGAACTGTGAGTCAATTTCAAAAGGGTATCTATAAAACGATTTCAAGTGCAGTATACTAACGCGCACCGATTAATATTTACACCTTTATTTAATGGGACTTAATGACCGTCATATTTAGTTCAATACATATAAATTTATTGATAGCAAGATACTATGTACATACGAGTACTCGTATATACATCATTCTGAAATAACATATATATTTAAAGACAATGCAAAAGAAAATACACTTAAGAGAAAAGCTATCAAAAGGTCACACGGGGGTCTGTCGATTTTTTCTTTAAATTCACGTTGATTTTTTTCCTTCAAACTTTCTGAGAATTCGAAAAAATATCATATGTTGAAATTTCAATGCGCGTTTATTTTGTGTTATACACATATAAATGAATTCTATGTGTATATTGTGTTATACACATATAAATGAATTCTATGTGTATAACACAAAAGGGAACACAAGGGAATAGAGAGTTGCTGACTAATATTAAAGAGCCAAAGTTAATAGAGAGTTGCTGACTAATATGAAAATCCGAAAGGTGTCCTATTTGGGGCATGTACTTAGAGGAGAAAATTACAAATTACTGCACCTGATCATCCAATGTAAAATAGAGGGTCGAAGAGGTGTTGGTAGGAGGCAAATCTCCTGGCTCCGCAATATACGTGATTAAACTGGTATAAGGAGCGTTGGGGATCTTTTTCGGGGTGCCGGGGACAAAGATGCTTACTATCAGGTGATAGTCAACGTTGGGGGGACCTGACATGACACTGGGAAGAAGAAAAAAATGAATTCTAAGTTTTTTTTTAGTTTTTATTTTTACACATTTATTTTAATTTTTACGGCACTGGGCCTCCTAAGCCATGACCAGTCCCGTGTTTGTATTATATGTAAGGTAGATATAGTATGCATTTACGTACTGCTTTCTTATATTTTTCAATTTCTTGTAACCAAATTTATAAAAAATCAAGACATCAGAAATTAATTCATGACTTAAATAAATAAGGAGCTAAGATGGTCTGAACATGTGGAAATAATGAATGACTAAACGAGTATACAAGTCAGAAGTGCAAGGTGTACGTGGAAGAGGTAAATTGAGGAAAACTAGGCTAGATTAAGTGGATCAACGACCAATAAGAAGGATGATTAATAGACGATTGTGCATTACTAGTTTTTTTTTACAAAGTTTGCATATACAAGTTAAACCCAATTAGGTACCTACAAAGCTTAAACAGAACTACGAAATAACTAACTCGCATTATTAAGAAAACTCAAAATATTTCTTTAAAAACATCTGAAATGCTGAAGATGTCAATATCCGAGACCCTATTCAAAAGGAACAGCCCGTGAAAAATGGAATAGCACTTGACAGGTTAGTTTTACTTATCGCCAGTCTAAATAGGTCAATATTTATTTAAAGTTAAGATACTAACCCTTCCTCCCCTGTGCTTCTAAACACTTTAATATCTCTATAAATATAATAAATACTGGGTTCAGATTTAAGGTATTCCTCCGTAATACATTTACGCATTGAATGAAAAAATAATATTAATAATAATTAGCACTTATCGGCCACATCAGAGATATTTTGTGAAAATCGGGAATAAATTCACCAATACAATGAAACGTGTGCCAGTGTGTGACATAGGTATATTCATTCTAAAAAAACCGCTATGGGCGAGGAAGCGACGCTATTCCCGTCTCACTCTACTTCATTATATGGGAACAAAGAAATATAATCTCAGTTCGCTCGCTTGATTCGCTCAGTAGCCAGCGTGCTTTCGTTCGAGGTGGTCGTCTCGCCCGTTTTGTGAACGTCGTCCGATGTTTTTTTTCATGTGTTCAGCAAATAATTTCAATTATTAACACTTTTGACTTCAAATTTAATTAATTTAAGCGATTGGCTATGAATATTCTAATTTTTCCGATTTTAAATCGCTCGTTTTTACATGTCTTTTCAATACACAGCACCGGAACGCGCGGATTTTTTTTAGCACAGTAAGGGAAAGGTTCACATTGTGGAGTTTTAAAGAAATTGTAATTTATTTTATCAAATACTGTTTATTCCACTCAATGAAACGATATAACTCTACCGGTTTCAAGGCTTTCATCTCATCATCAGGGAGTACAAGTCTTGTTTATGTCATACGAATGAGTGAATTGCATAGCTCGAGATACACTATGTTGCAGTCATTGAGTCGAGAGACAAAGAACGTATTTATAAGTAATAAACCAAAGTACTGTTATATAGGAATAATAATGCATTTTATTTTATATGCAGACATCCTCGATAGACTCGCGAGATAGCTGATGGTCAACACAAGAAGACACGGTGTCGCGTTGCATGCAACGACATGGATTGCAATTCAAGATATCATATGAAGATGCATCGTTCGCCTGTAATTGAGGCGTTAAACGAGACCAACGCGACGTGGCAGTGTAATGTGATACACTTGTGGGGATGCGGAAATATTTCACAGAGGCGCATTGATAATTAAGTCGTTTCGTTTTCATTAATTACAATCGTTATATCTAAAAATAATAGCCCGAGCGCTGCGTAATGCTGTAGTATAGCATCTATGGAGATGAAATAATGCTTTCTGAATTTTCAATGGAGATGAAAGAATGCTTTCTGTATTTTCAATGGAGATGAAAGAATGCTTTCTGAATTTTCAATGGAGATGAAATAATGCTTTCTGAGTTTTTATGCCAACTTAAAAATATCCAAAACCATCTGAGACTGACTCGATGACATCGAAATCACTTCTTCTTCTTCCTAGTGTCATGTCAGGTCCCCCCCAACGTTGACTATCACCTGAGAGTAAGCATCTTTGTCCCCGGCAGCCCGAAAAAGATCCTCAACGCTCGTTATACCAGTCCAATCACGTATATTGCGGAGCCAGGAGATTTGCCTCCTGCCAACACCTCTTCGGCCTTCTATCTTGCCTTGGATGATCAGGTACAGTAATTTGTACTTTGCTCCTCTAAGTACATGACCCAAATAGGACACCTTTCGGATTTTAATATTAGTCAGCAACTCTCTATCAAATTTGGCTCTTTGACATCTTTGACATCACAAAACATTAAGGACAATATTTGGCCTCTGGAGTTGAGTAACCCCGCATCAACATGTAGGAAGGTTTTAATTCTGCAAAGCAACTTGCATCTCCTTCTACTAATGAGGCCATGTGTTTTCTGTACCTCAATATCTATCCATAAAATTCCCACAAAATTATCAAATTATTATTTAATAATTTTAAAAAGATGACTGTAATTTATTATTACTACTGTTTTTTGTATCTTCATGTTAGTTTAAGATAATGTTGTATTATTTGTCAATAATTTGAAGTACTTGTATAACCTGTCACATGTTCATTTGTATATAAAGACACTGCTGTGTCGTTAATTAGTTTTGTTTTTCTGGACAACAACCGAGATATAAGGTTGTTGTCCAGAAAAACAAAACTTACCATTTATAAGACACTGTTACGACCTGTCCTCACATATAGGCCTGAATGCTGGGTATTGAGTAAGATGGACGAATCTTCCCTTCTAATATTTGAAAGGAAAATACTCAGAAAAATATTCGGACCCATACAGGAAAATGGATCTTGGGGAGTGAGATATAAGGAGGAGTTATACAGCATATACAAAGAGCCCAACATTATAAAATACATCAAAATTGGGAGGCTACGTTGGGCGGGGCATGTAGCAAGAATGGGAGAAGAGAGAATGTTTAACAAGGTACTCTTTTCCAAGCCACAAGGAAGACGTAGCGTGGGTAGACCAAAGCTTAGGTGGATGGATGGGGTGCAGAGTGATACAAGCGTGATTGGCATTAGGGGCTGGAGGAATGCATCCCAGGATAGGAGGGAATGGCGACGACTGCTGAGGAGACCAGGGCCCACAATGAGATGTAGTGCCATTGATTGATTGTGTCGTTAATTAAATAAATAAATAAATCACTGAACCGGATAATTATTTACGCGAATATGAATTTAGATTTTTTTTTATATCATATTCATGAACTGAGCTATTGAGAGCGCCACTCTTATCATCATCAATACACGGAATAAAAAACCTTATCAAATAGATTTTCCTGTATCAATATAATCCACAACTCGGTAAATAAATGGAAGATTACAATCCTTAATAAATGTTGTAAGTTTGACTTAGTCACTTCACAGGGAAGCATGAGTAACTTTGTTCATCTTATCATTGTGTGATATGTAGACTTAAGGAGGTATTTATTCTACTCTAGAAATTTGAAAAAAATCGTTTTTTTTTGCATATTCTTAAAGTTAAGACCTTTAAGAATATGTTCTCAAAAGAAAAAAATTTTAATTCTCAATATTTACGAAGTTATAGCTATAAATGAGGCAGCAATTACGCCGCACCGGAATGACTCGGACAATAATCTCAACACTTTAAAGGCGTTTTTCTCGAAACAACTTTTTTCGACCTGGTCGACATAAAATCTTAAATTCTATCCAACCGATTGCCTTCAAATTTAATATGAAACTTTGATACATATTTCTCTATCGTTCCTACCTTGAAAAATCCAAAATAATTTTTTCCTTTTTTTTTTTTGTAATTTGTGAAAAAGGGTAAAAAAATTATTCAGGTAGACGCCATTTTACGATTTTTTTTCTCTTTGGTACCAACTATAACGACATTACTTTTTATTAAGAAACTGTGTCCGATTTTTGTTTCAGATTTACGAAAGGGCTCCAATCATGTCGACCAGCTCACCCCCTTTTTTTTACGACAAGATAAACAGCTGATAACATCTTGATATTTTATTACCAACTAAAAAAGCAATCATGTAACTTCCTTTATTTACTTCTCTATTTATTTAGTTGGTTGGATAAGATAAATACCTATTAATAAGTCTGCTAAGATTGTTTAACAATAAAGTGTGAAATAAATAATCAATATACAAAATAATTAAATATATAAATATATTTAGTGGAATAAAAAAGCAATTCATTATAAATATGTAAACACAAAGAGTTCCACAAAGTTCAAGATTTAATTCAATAAAATACATTTCAATACAGTTGGTAAGGCCTGTATACGTCCCTGTCCCGACAGTGAATCACTGTGGTTTGATGGGCGACATCGCCTCACCTCGCCATCGTGCATCACGCAGCTTGCAATGGATCATATTATACTACAGGGTGTATCAAAAAAATGTATACACACTTTAACACATTGCCGTTTAGTTGAATTTGCTGCAGGAATTTTGTCATACCACGCGTTCGTGAAGAGTTGTCAGCAAGACGGTGCTCCTTGCCACTACCACCGTAGTGTGAGGGGCTTATCCTGATGAATATTTGTCTAACAGATAGACGGATTAGACGTCGAGGTAGCATGAAATACCCCCGTGATCTCTACACTTCACAAGCCAGTAAATTTTTTTTATGGACACTCATAAAATATAAAAATTAATGGCACTAAACTGGCAACAGTTAATGAATTGAAAGCAGCCATTGAAAGAGAATTCGCCCAAATACCAAAACAAATTATTCGTGATGTTTGCTATTCCCCGTTATTAGCAAGCAGTACATGGATCCGAACGGCCATCGATTTGAGCACTTGCGTTGACTAAAAAATCTACATGTCTCTTATTTAATTTAGTTTTTAATCTTAGATATATTATGTTAGGTGTTAACATAAGTTGTGTCCGTTTTTTTCCAAATTTAAAAATGAGCACCAAAAGTAAAACAAAATAGTAAAAGGTTATACGTCATTCGAAAGAAAATTTTATGCTCTTCAAGATATTGTGTTTGCTTTTACGTTACATATATTATTTTATTTGATTACAAGTCTTCAAAATGGAATGTCAAGTAGACGAAAGTGAGCATTTTCGACACCTCCTTCTGTTCACGTTCAATCGAGAGAATAAAGCTGCCAAAGCTGCTCGTGATATTTGCGAAGTGTACGGTGAAGATGCTATGAATGAAAGGACAGCTCGTCGATGGTTTTTGGGTTTCAAAGACGGTAATTTCGACCTGAAAGACATGGAGCGTTCCGGACGACCAGTGGACTTCGATGAGGACCGCTTAAATTATATTATTAATGAAGATCCCCTTCAAACCACCGTAGAATTGGCTGAGCAGATTAATTGTAGTCACATGACTGTATACCGCCATCTTAAATCAATGGGAAAAGTCCAGAAGTTCGGCGCTTGGGTTCCACATGTTTTGAGTGAAAACAACAAAAGTTCGACAATTTCTGCTGGTTTGCTCGCGAGTCATCGAGCTACGCATGGCCACAAGAAAAGGTTTCTTTATCGCATTACTGTTGATGAAAAATGGTGCTCTTATGTGAATATGAAAAAACGGAAAGAATGGGTGAGTTATGGTCAACAAGCAACGCCCAGAGCGAAACAAGGTTTGCATCCGCGCAAGACGATGATTTGCATCTGGTGGGATTGGCAAGGCGTCATCCACTACGAAATACTTGAACGCAATCAGACAATCAACGCGGAGCTATACATTCTGCAAATACAGCGGCTCAACACTGCGATTCAACAAAAAAGGCCGGGTCGGCAATATAGCGTTATTCTGCAACACGATATCGCCCGCCCTCATATCGCCAACATTACGAAAAATGTCATTCAAACGCTTGGTTGGAAAGTCCCGCCGCACCCTCCATATTCTCCAGACCTCACGCCGTCGGCTTTCCTCCTTTTCCGGTCGCTTTCGAACAATTTTCGCGGCGTTTTCTTCAATAATGACGTCGAATTGCGGACATGGTTGGACGAATTCCTCGAATCAAGACCGGATGGTTTTTATCGCACAGGCATTGAAAAACTTGTAGAAAGTTGGCAAGAAATTGTAAATAATGAAGGAGAATACAATATTGACTAATTTGTTGTAATTTTTTTTGTTGTGTCCTCTTGTTCTCTTAATTTTGAAAAAAACGGACACAACTTATGTTAACACCCAATACCTTAATAAATACTGAATTTAAAATCGTTCAAAGTGTGTATAAATTTTTTTCGGACGCCCTGTTTACAGCTCCGGTACAAGAGGCAACTTCGCACTCCGCTTCAAGCAATCGAAGCTGCACGTGAATTAACAGGAAAGAGAATATATTGATACATCATCATCTTGACTGCCAACGTGGCGTGATGGTGATGGTGCTGGTGGTGGCGTTGATAATAATAATCATAAAAAAGGACAATTTATAAAGCGTTATGAATTGTCCTTTTATCATTATTATTTGTTATTGAAACAGGAGTTTGAGTGTTCGTCTTTCATGAGAGATAACTTATAGCAATGGTTTGTGTGATCTCTTGAGTGTGGTGTGATTTCGGTGATTATTTGACGGGACACTTATGGGTGGGCCTTTTGGTATATCTGCAATGATGAAGTATGCATGGTTTGATTCGCGTGATACATACTGTTGAGTATCACTGTTGATACAAGACTGGCAAAAATCGCTAAGACTGAAAACCTTAGCAGCAGGAGATTACCAGGAAGGCCGCCGAAAAGGTGGAAGGACAGCTGGACGTCATCATTCCAGGATAGCCCACCGTCACAAACAGGTCATATGACCTAGACCAAGAGTAAGAATAAGAAGACTGTTGATTAAGTTGTTGAAAGTTTGTCAACAAGGTGGTTTATATAATCAACAGTCGAAAAAAAAATTGTATGTTATATGTCATTAGTAATATGCCGGTGTGGCCGGTGAGTTTGCTGGTATGCAACGGCTCACTCACTTTAAACAAACTACATTGCACAGTTTCGCTTTCCAACAGACTGACATTGGAGTGGCGAGGTGATCCTCGACTACAAGGCCCGGCAATGACGACGACGATGTCATCAGTAAGATACAGCCAATAGCCTAGTTTACTGGGTACGACAAATGAAAGGCAACAAACCCAGATCCATATAAATTGTGGGTCCATATAAAGTGCCTGTTGCTTTTTTATAAATAATGTATATATAATATTTATTATCAAGTATAAATAAACAAAAAAAATCTACGTTCACGTTTCATTCATATGCACCGCTTAAATATACCATTTTTTGGTTACTTAGAACACAGAAAGTGCCCTTTAAATTTCTATTTGTATTTGCCTTCTAATGCTTCTCGTATGTGCCCAAGTGCCCGAGATAGGTGTGGGTGGAGGCGAAGCAATGTAAAAGAACAAGAGACGTTTCTCTCGATCCGAGGGCACCAGGCCGAAGGGATACGACGGGCGGGTACAGTTAGGCGCTGCGGAACCTGTTCCAGACACCCACGCCAGTCACAATATTTCTGTGTCCATCGCTGCAACAACAGCAGCTGGCTACGTGATGGTAGATCCATTCGTTACAACAACGAAATACGCATCTGCGATGTTCGAGAACAACGAAACTAAATATACGTAAAACACGCCGTATGAATGAAGAAAAACTAAAAAAATTAATATATAGTGCAACAATGAGTAGAAGGGGTTTGACAAGAAGACCAAGGAAAGTATAGTTAGTCAAACGAAAATGTTGAAAGAAATCTTAGAAGTTGTATGACACGTGTATGGATGTAGCAGAGACTAAAGATGTGTGCAGAAAGGAAAGTTTGGCGTTATGTCCTCTCCTACTGCGACAGAGAAATGAAGTGATGATATGTATATACCGTCACGCCGTATCAAAGAAAGTATGGCTGAATCAAGTGAGTGGTATTTTGGAAGAGGGAAACGTAGAAATTGTATGAGCAGATATATGGATGTGGGCGAGGCTTAGGGTGTTTGCAAATAGGAAAGTCTGACGCTCTGTCCTCTCTGCCTACGAATCATCGATGAATGCTAGCTTTTCGTTGATTTTTCATCGATAGAATAGTCATTCGCCGGTATCAGTTTATATGGGATTAAGTGGAAGAAACAGTTATTGTGAAAAAAAAATTCTTACGAAGGACTGTTTTTGCGAAGAACCCCTCTTACGAAAAATTGTTTTCGCAGATAAACATCAGCATTTAAAAAAACAAGTCTGCTACAAAAAAAAATACAGATAAATCAACACCAATAATTAATATTGGCGCCAGACTCAAACGATCTTCGATTTTCGGGTAAAACGAGTCTTAAAATGTATGCAAAATTTAAACCGCACTGCATGGTGTACCTGTATGTTCCAACGATTTTGCCCGCAGTTATGGAATGTGGTTAATTCGTGTGAGGTTACCAGTTAACTGCACCTTGGCGAATGCATTTTGGTCGTAGCGCGCGTTTGCCTGGATTTCGCTGCAGTACGCACTAAATAAATCGGTCCCGTTATATTGTTTGATTTTTAACCATAGGACTTATCGACCGGCGATCGAAAAAACCTCAAGATGTATCATCACTCTCTGTAGGAATAATAATAATAAAAGGAAAATTTATATAACGCCGTTTAGAGAGCAGATTTTCCTCAAGGGCGCTCTAACTCAGGATTCGAACCCACTCATAAATTTTGATAAAACCTATTTAAAATTTGAGTGCTTCCTAAAGCCGCACATGCCACCCATATCTCTAATACTAGGAGGCAGACCATTTCACGCCACAGAACTAGCAACAGCAAAATAACTATAATATGTATTAATTTGGAACACAAAACATTAGATGAAGAAGAAATCGACTTTAGAGATTTACTTCTCCGAAGGAACATCCCTCAGACACAGTTTCGAAAGATGCAATGGAGACATCCCATTACAAGGGTCTTGACAACAAAAAAAAAAACAAAGTTTGAAATCAATTTGTTCGCGACACTTGTGGCAGTGTAGACTTTTTAGAAGGGGCCAATATTCTTGAGAAACTTCAGTAATACCAACAATGGAATATGTAAAGCTAGGGTGAAAAGAAAAACTGGAATGGAAGTTTCCTGAATTACTTCAACGCGTCATAACAGGTGACGAAACGTGGTTGTATGACTATGACATCGAAACAAGCGCCCAATGGAAGTTTCCTGAAGAACCAAGACCGAAAAAAGCACGCCAAGTTGCATCATATGTCAAAGTTTTCCTAACTGTTTTCTTCGATTTCAACGGCAAAGTCCACTTTGAATTTTTACCGCTAGGCCGTACGATTAATAAGGAGTATAATATTGAGGTTTAACGCCATTTGCGTGAGGCTATTCGAAGAAAACGATCATAATTGTGGACAAACAACTACTGGATTTTGAACCACGATAATGAACCGGCTGATACTTCATTACTAATTCGTGAATTTTTTGTCAAAACCAACACTGTCGTTATGCCACAGCCACCATATTCACCAGATATGTGACTTTTTTCTGTTCTCGCAGATAAAAAGGACATTGAAACGACAACGTTTTGCGACCATAGAGGAGATATACAGGGTCTTTCAAATTGAGCGGTTTTTTAATTCTTGGATAAAACACAGATGGCGTCGCGAACTTGCTTGGGTCTTATGACATGTGAGAAGTGTAATGTATGGCATTTATAAAAATGGAGTCGTATACAATATAACAAAGCGTTCAAATTGAGAATTATTGTATCTATTGTAATCTCCGGATTGGCCACCAAGATCATGTGATCTGACACCGTTGGACTATTTTCTCTGGGGTTACGTGAAAAGCCAGGTCTAAAAGAATGACCTCCGATCAATTCTTGAGCTGAAGGACGATTCTATTATTTGCGTTATTGGTGAGTTAGAACCGCAATTATGCCAAAATGTCATCGATTTTTTTTACAAAAGAGTGGACATCTGTGGAGCTGCAAGAGGTGGACATTTGGCGGATATTGTTTATTGCGTTTAAATGTCATACATACATTATACTTCAATGACCAATCAAAAGTTTTTTGAAATCAAAGCAAATTGTGTTTTATTCAAGTTTTAAAAATTTTTTTATTAAAAAAACCGCTCAATTTGAAAGACCGTAGATATACTCGTAGTTGGGTAAGCTAAATACTATCCCAAAAAATGCGTTCCACAAGTGTTTTGCGGATGGGAAAAAACGTTGACAAAAGAGTATTTTATCATATGGTGACTACTTTGAAGGGGACAATATTAATATTAATTATAAAAATGAAAATTCTCGTTATATTCTGATCAAACCTATATATAACTCAATAAAATGTTTCAGGGAAAATTCCAAAGTTTGCTACCTCTGGCTTGTGTTACAGTAATGCAGTTCAATTCAGTTCACAAGAAACGCCGCTATGCACTACAATGCACTCGCGAATTGATTACTCCTATAACGGCGGCTGTTGATGCTAAATCCGGCGCAGAAGATGCATTCACCTCGCCGTGGAAGACAAAGGCAGAAGACAACAGAAGCAGCTACAGTTGTTGGAACTAACCCGCGGCGGCGGTGAATGGAACATGCATCATTGAGCCGTCACGATATTGGACTCAGCTCGATAGTAACAAATTAAGAGCGAGATAATTTGTTTAGTGTGAAGTGTTATTAAGCAAGGGTGTGTTTAGTGTGAGGTGTTATTAAGCAAGGGTGTGTTTAGTGTGAGGTGTTATTAAGCAAGGGTGTGTGGTTTTTACGCGTAAATAATGACGATAAAATTGTATAAATTAATAAGTGGTATCGAGTTATTACGAGTATAATACATCATATACTACTACCTTGATCAAAAAGTTTTAGGACTTGATTAATAAAATCGAAAATACAAGTTTATTCATCAAAATTGATATGGTCCCATTCAAAGTACTCCCCATCGACTGCAACGCACTTACGCCAGCGCTCGATCCAATCCTCGAAACACCGCTGGTACTCAATTTTCGGTATGTCCATCAGAGCCGTCTTTGATTTTTTCATGACACCCTTTCGGGTGCTGTACGCGTTCCGCGAAGCGGTTTTTTAAGTCGGTTGAACAGGAAAAAGTCGCAGGGAGCCAGATCAGGTGAATTCAAAGCCGAAGTTATCCGATTATGGCCGACAGTCTCTTTCTTAAGCTCGATGTGTATTACTTACCGCCGGGTACTGTACATACAGTACCCGGCAGTAAGTTATACACATCGTTTGTAGAGCGTCGTCTCTGTCATTCATACACGTGTTCCGTCGCGATTTGTCAGTCGTTACCGGGCCGGACTGTTAGCGCATCGTGCGACAGAGACGACGCTCTACAAACGATGTGTATTATTTACCGCCGGGTACTATACATAAATACATTCCGTACCGGACCGGACTGTTAGCGCATCGTGCGACAGAGACGATGCTCTACAAACGATGTGTATTATACTTACCGCCGGGTACTTGTATGTATGTATTATATGTATGCCCGATGTATATTACTTACCGCCGGGTACTGTACCAACTATGATGTATGGTAATGAAACGTGGACGTAGAAAAAAATGAAAGGATAAAAACGAAAGGAAAAAAATGAAAGGTGACAATTTATGACAGAATAGAGTGAAGTGATTAAGAATGAACGTGAACTAAAAATCGATGTTTTGAGGAAGATGGAGAAAAGCACTCTGATATGGTTTGGGCACTTGGAACGAATGAATGAAGAAAAGCTAGCAAAACAAATATGTTATATAGTGCGAATGTGAATGGAAGACCAAAGAAAGAATGGTTGGATCAAGTGAGTGATATGTTGAAAGAAAATGTAAGAAGTACGAAAACTCGTAGGTGTACATTAAGTGCACGCATTTCTACAGCAATTATCGGTTGTTTTCTGTCTTATTCCATATCCACGTTTCTCTCGCATATATCAAAGTTGATTCTAAAATACTGTCGTGGTCTATAAATTATCTTTGAAGATTTGAATACTGACAATTTCGAGTTTATATATATATATAAGTGCGTCATTGAATTTGTTTCCTATAGCTACACGCCGTTCGATATTCCTCCTAACTCTGAGAAAACACTTCCGAAATACTCGTGGCGAAATTCTCCAACTTACACTTATATTTCATCATTCCCCCATATATCGCATTTACTTTAGTTTCCACACTCTTCTATCACCACGACTCTGGAATAATTCAATGCAACCGTGGCTATAAAGTGAAATCTGCAAGTAACAGCTTTGTAGATAACATTACATAACGCAATGCACAACACTCACTGCAAATAAGATGCAACCAGGTAAACAATGCATTATGCAGATTATTCTGCGCTGTCACTGAGCGGAATTATATGGAGGCGTCGTCAACAGCATGCTTTCTTTCATTTACTTTATCAAAGTTATGGAACTCCATATTGGAATATTGAACAATAAATTACTTTGTTATTCCAGAAATTACATTAATTATATTTATTATTGTTTTATAAATAAATATAGGTTTATTGATATCAAAATACAATAGCATGTACATATCACATATAAATACATTACAAAATCCCGCATATATCTCAAGATAAATAGCAGGAAAAACGTTCAAAAGAGAAGCTATCAAAAGGTCTAGACTATCAATACGTCGAGCCCGGCCGCAAGGACATGAGATGTTTTTCAACTTACACCCTTATAAAGACCACTTGTCACAAAAATTATGAACATGTACATGAATCGTATGCACTTAATATATCAGAAAGCAGTACGCACATGCATACCATCTACCACGCATAAAATACAAAGTTGAAACAGGTCAAGGCTCAGGTAATCAAAGGTTCTAACATACAAAAAAAAACAATACAATAAAATAACAAAAATATACATAAATGCACATCAACATATTTCCAAAGAACTTGAACATTTTTAAAGAAACAAAGTCAACGAAAAGAATGAAAAAAAAATCAACGAGAGTCACGCCACGGCGTCGGATTTATGGTTCAAACAAACAAAAACGTTATCTGAGAGAACTTTTCTTCAAAGTTAAACAATGCATTATGCAGATTATTCTGCGCTGTCACTGAGTGGAATTATATGGAGGCGTCGTCAAATGACACTAAATATGTCCGAGACTGCAGTATAGTCATTACCCGATTGATGTAATTAATCTCCAAGTCGTCGTTCCTGAACCTCGTAGTTGAGGATCGCATCACCATTTTAATGTCAATTCAGTTGTAAAGCGAATTTGTTATTTAAGCGAGTGAGCCGTTGCACACTAGCAAACACACCGCTGTACTGGATGTGAGATGATCGGAGCACACCAGCATATATTTTTTCCTATTATTTTTAAAAGAATATACATACGCACGGAAATCCAATGCGTTATCGCGCGGCCATATACCTCATAATCCCCATGACAGTAAAGGACGACGTAAAAAAAGAACAGCGGTGACCTGGGAAGGCCAATAGACAATCTCTGTTTGAGCGTAGCGCTAGTCCGTAATCGGAAATATGCTGAAAGTTTTCTGCGAGATAAGAGAATATATATGATAAATATTATACGAGTATAACCGGGCATGAAGACATCCTCTATTCTATTCTATATTCCAACTTATGTTACAGACTCAATTCGATAGCTAAGCGCCCGATGACGTACGGTTAAGAAATAATAAATAAATTGGGTGATGTATCGGACGTATGCGTCAAGATAAAACATATAATGTATTAGTTTTCTTGTTTGTTTGATGTATAAATTCGTAGTCATATTTTGATGTTATTTGGTGTTTTGTATGTAAAATGTATGTTTGTTGGGGTCCGTAATGTGCGCGGCCATCGCGAGACTGTATCGAAAGTCGGCCGGCCTCTGCATGCGCAAAACTGGCGAAAATTGTTATATTTCGCGAATTATGTTTGAGTGCACCGGCGAAAACAGACGCGTGCGATGAGCGATCGGCCGCAAGTAAGAAGCGCTAAACGCCAAAAATAAACATTCTCAGTTCAGTCTGCCTACTGCCTTTTACTTGCGACCATCTACTTACTACCTGCCTAAGAGGAACCTTTTCTATCTTTCACTGATCTACGACTTTTCACCGTGAGCTGAATTTTCCGAGCATCAAGCAGAAGCCATCCATCTATTGTTACAGTTCTTTGTACCAGTGGCGTACAGGTGACACAGTGGATATATTCTCGCACCGCCTCATACTATTTTTTATATATTTGTTTTCATTCACAAATACTAGCTTAGCCTAATAACATTGGAATTATCAATTTAAAAAATTGTATTAAAAAAATAAAAGTCAAGATTTAATTTTTAACGTCCCCAGTTTAAAAATGAGTGATTTGTAACGCCCACAATCTTAAAAGAAAATTTACTTTTGCTTTTGGTAATGTGATATGAAATATGTCAATATCCGAAGCAGTCCCGTCCCGTTCAGAAGAGTTAAGGCCCTTCCAACAGGCACAGCGGCTGGAAGACCCGTTCTTGCATATGTTATTGAGAACAGTTCTTGCCGGCGCAGTCTAGTGTAATTGTTAGGAACATTTAACGCTAATTTTTGTAGTAATGCTAGGCAGCTCACAGCTCCTCGAACGAGTCTCAAAGATTTATATCCAACCATTCCCAGCAGAAATAATAATAATAAAAGGACAATTTATATAGTGCCGTTTAGAAAGGGGCTCGAACTCATAATTTGAACCCGCTATTATTGACAAACTTGAAATATTACAAAATAAATATATATAAGTTGAGTATAAAGGTAGAAAGATAGTGGCTGCAGTCATTAGGTAAGGTACTGCACATCTGCATTTGTTTAGAAAAAATATATTTGGTAAGAAAACCGCCGAAAACTTACCAAGGGAAGACGAACTACAAAGAAACCTTTGCAGATCTTCCGATATTGGCTTCAGATTTAGTGTAGTGTATTGTGTAGTGTTCATATCACATCATAAATTTTGATAAGACCTCCCAAAAGAAATTGTCTTTAAGTGATCCTTAAAGCTACACACGCCACCCATATCTACACTACTAGGAAGCAGACCATTCGAGAAACTGGGCAGGACAAAGCTATGGATATACACAGAACTCACTAATATAAAGATATCGCATATATTTTGTCTGAAACTTCACCACCATAAGTGAGTTGTGTGTCTCCAGCGGGCTCCAAATGCAAACTATGAGAAAAATTCTCCTCAAGTATTTTTCCATATGAATAAAAAATCATTTAAGCCCACATCGTGTAACGGGAGAAATCCGTATGATGAGGAGAGAAGAAGAAAAAAAAGATACAGTCAGTTACTACTGTTGTTGGCATCATGCGCCCAACATACCATACACGTACTATGGAGATATCTCGTGGGAACAGCCCCGCCCCGCCCCACCGCGCTTCCGGCAAGTGTGCACTATTGCGCTGCACTGTCGTGTACTGTACATTATTTCACTTTCTAGTATTTATTAAGATTTGTTCTGCTGCATTATTTCCTCTTTGTGTGACTGCAGAGATTCGATACACTTGAACAGTGAAAAAACAAGGACTTATATCAGAGCCGAGACATGGGTAGGGCGACTGAGCCACTTGCCTCAAGCGCTATAGTTGAAGGGCGCTAAAATCGACAGACGAAAAAGGAAAATAGCGGAAAATAAATATATATAAAAATATATCTAGTTTTAAACACGACAGATTATCAGAGATAGATATTATCTCTATTGATCAGCCAATAATAAATAAATATAGGTATAGTGATAACAACATACACACAGTATGTACATATATAATATAAATACATTTCAAGATAAATAGCATAAAAGAGAAGCTATCAAAAGGTCTTGGCTCATCTAATAACACCCCCTCCGGCCAAGATACACTCCACCAATATAGGGCGAGCCCGGCCGCGAGGGCATCAGATGTTTTTCAGTCTTTTACATGTAGACTAACAAAAAACAACAGAAAATTAATAAATAGCAGAATTTTTTTAAAAAGTAAACCCACAAATACCACCATAGATTAACTCAAATAAAAATATATACTCGTACGTATATAGCAACATAGTGTATACACATGTATGTTATAAATATATATTATTTATAGTTAAAGCATTAACATTGTGGAGGCTAAAAGACATTGTAATTTGTTTTATCAAACACTGTTTATTCCACTTTATGTGGAATAAACAGTGTTTAATAAAACAAATTACAGCATATAAATAAATATACATTAGAAATCAGTAATAGTAAAAGTCAAGAGTTGGAGCCCCCTTGACTAGAATTTGGTCTCTATACGGCGTTATATGATATAAATTGCCCTTTCTTATTATTATGAATAAAATCAATTTCCTAAACACTTATTATTAATGGTGTTGCCGCCCTGAAAGGTCAAAAAATAAAATTATAAATGTTAATTATTTTCATTTTCATTCGTTAATTTATTCTAGGTTAGTCGAAAAGTTTTGAAAGCGGAAATGAAAATACATTTTTTTTGGGGGGAAATCACTTTTATTGCTCAGTATAGTCTCCCATAAGATCAATACACTTGGTCCAACGATCTTCCAACTTTGTTGTCCCATCACGGAAGTGACTTTCTGGAAGGCCTGCAAAATACTCCTCTACGACGGCTATAACCTCTTCCTTTGATGAAAAATGCTTTCCACGAAGGAATTTTTTGAGGTGTGAGAACAGACAGAAGTCAGAGGGAGCTAAATCTGGCGAATAGGGTGGATGCTGCAACAATTCGTAACCCAATTCACTGATTTTCGCGATGGTTTTTTGAGCTGTGTGAGCAGGTGCATTTTCTTGATGAAAAATGATTTTTTTCTTCTGCGGGTCTTTTTGCACAATTTTTTTCATCCAACTGATCCAAAAGGTCACAATTATAATCAGAGTTGATTGTCTTACCAGTTTGGAGATAATCTATCAATAAAATTCCTTTTGCATCCCAAAAAACTGCCAAAGTGCCTGGTTTACACCACTCCTTAGCCTCTTGTTTTGATTCAGGATCATGGTGGTAGACCCAAGTCTCATCCATAGTGATTAATCGACGCAGAAAATCCTTTTTATCCTTTCGAAATTGCTCCAAATGTTGCTCAGAAAAACGCATTCGAACGTGTTTTTGTTGCATTGTTAGCAAATGCGGCACCCATTGTGCACACAGTTTTTTGAAACCCAAAACTTCAGCCAAAATATGCCATGTTGTTCCATGTGAGATGCCTATGGTGTCAGCTATCACATCCTCAGTCGATCGATGATCTTCCAAAACCATATCCTGTATTTTCGCTATGATTTTTGGTGTTGATGCACTTTTTGGACGTCCTGAGCGTGGATCGTCTTCAACGCTTGTACGGCCACGCTTAAACTCCAAAACCCATCGGTGAACGGTTGGAAATGAAGGAGAAGACTCCTTTAATACTTTCACCAGCTTTGCATGGATCTCAGTAGCCGATAAACCTTCCAAAACAAAGAATTTAATCACTGCACGATATTCGGATTTTTCCATTGTTAAAAAATACACTGACACGTCAACTTCAAATGGCTTGTAAACAAAGAATGAATTAACAGATCGAAATGAAATTTTATGTACGTTCTTATGAAAGATGAAATATTAAAATGGCGTAGAAATGGCGTTGGTTTTTCTACTGCTCCATAGATGTCGATTTCAAAACTTTTTGTCTAACCTAGTATAATATTATAGGGTAAAATTGCCCATTCGTTAATTTATATAATATTATAGGGTAAAATGGCCCATTCGTTAATTTATATAATATTATAGGGTAAAATGGCCCATTCGTTGATTTCTATAACATTATAGGGTAAAATGGCCCATATTTTCCTTTTTTTAATACAGTGGTGGGTGGTGATTCGATTAAGAAATTTAAAAAAATCCCATTAGAAAACGAGAGGAAAAGACTACTATAGTTTTATCCGATCCCGAATTTTTTTAGAAAAAAATATCATCTTATTGTGGATGTGCCTCATATGTTCCCATACAAACCATCACGCCATCTCCCTGTCGGGGTAGGCATAGAGAACAGAACACCGTATCTTGCAGCTTCTACTATAATATTTATCTGACTTTCTACATGTTCTTCTTTCAGAATACTATCACTCACTTGATTCAACCATTCATCCTTTAGTATTCCTCTAACACGCCTTCCACTCACATTTGCACAATATATATGTTATGTTATTATTTTTTTATTCATTCGTTCCACATGCCCAAACCATATCTACGTAATATTCTTCAAATGACAACACACCAGCCTTAAGTTCACATTCATCCCTTATCATATCGTTCCGTATTCTGTCATAAATTGTCACTCCGTGTAGTTTTCTCAATGCACGCATTACTACAGCATTTATTAAGCTCCTCTCAGTCTTTTCCGACGTCCACGTTTCACTTCAATACATCAAAGTTAACACCAAATCCTATTGTGCATAAATACTACCACTTTAGCAGATTTTGATATTGTCCGGTTCGAGAATATACTTATATGTTCTTCCGGGTACCAAAATATCTGATCCTGGCCCTGACTGGTATACTGCCGTTGTAAGCGATTAAGCAAATAACAAGTCAAACAAGCATGGTATTATATATAACTAAAAGTGAGATAAACGGATATATGTCACATGATTTAATTTAAAAAATGTTGATGAAATGTTTGCTGTCTGTTTCTACAGATTAGTCCCTGCCTTAACCCAGCAGTATTTGCCTTATTTATTCTTCTATTCAATGCCAAAGCTGGAAAAAATATGCACGAGCAGAAACATCACCATCACGACTAAACTATAGTACACCTGAATGTCGCAGTCTTGTTGGTTTACCTTATTACGAATTACTAAAAGTAAATCATTCAATATATTTCTTATATCTTAATTTTAAGAAGTCTTTTCAGCTTCTTTGACCATATAATAAGGCAATGTCCCAACTATAATAGTTGCAGTAAGGTGTCTCAACAACTGCAGTACACATAATACTTGTTTCTTCATTGACAGACCTAAAGGCAATACACTCTATGGCGATGGTCTCTCCAGCGCCATCCTCTGCTTTCTGTCTGCACACGTTGCCTGATAATACTGTATCCTCAGGTATCCGAATGCCACAGTCTTGTCGGTTCACCTTATTGCGAATTACTCTAATTGCTGATATAACAGTCACTTCCGCTCTCGTGTGGCGTCTGCGCTTCTTGTCCAAAATAAATTGGTGCCATCATTTCATGTATTTTTTTATTTATTTACATGACAAGTAATTGTATTAACCTACGAGAGCATGTTACTGGACCAGGAAATCAAAAGGTCAAAAACCAAATTGATAATAGACCGCAGTGACAAATTGCCACCAAATATACTCCAGTATTACCAACAGTGGAGGATGCGAGGTTGAGGTGGAAAGAAGAACTGGAATGGCGAAAAATACGATGTCAAAGCTGGAAAATATATGGAAGAGAAGAACCATCAAAAGTAAGTAAGTTAAGTCTCTTGTCTTCGCAATATTTATGTACGGAGCTGAGACGTGGACTCAGAGAGCAAGCGAGAGACGTAGAGATGCATTGTAAATGTGGCGCTGGAGAAAGATGTTACGAATTCCATGAACGGCAATGCGAAATAATTCATTTTCGAAGAGCTGAAAATCACCGACAGATTGTGGACAAAACGATTCCTCCGATATTTTGGACACATCGCTCGTGGTTAACACTTGCCACCCTATGATGGATAGTGAGTGACCAAGACTTACATAATAAAATAATTTTATAGCTAATTACAAAAAATAACCTAGCAGATTTTGCATAATTTTAATTTAAAACATACATTTTTCACTGGATGCTGAGCGTCCAGCACAGTGGCTGGCGGAATTGTTTAGCACAGTAAGGCAAGTGTTAAGGAGATAGTTTGGAAAGGCTTGTGGTCACTGGAAGCGTGTAAGAATGACACAAGAGGAAGAGTCTCAATTCGTTGGACTAAACAAGAGAGAGATGCTATAGGACTACACTTAACACCCAACTCTTCTAACCGCGGTGTGCAGAAATCGATTGAGAGGAATCGTCAACGACTATCATGGGAGTCAGGACACTCATTATATCATGGGAGTCATGACACGCATTCTTGAGCTGCATAACAGGACTATGATATTTCTATTGATTCCAGTTTCAAACATACATACCATTACGCCATCTCCTTTCCGGAGTAGACAGAGAGGGCAGAGCGTCAGACGTTCCTATCTCGACACACATCCTTAGCCTCTTTTACATCCATACACTTTCTCATACAACTCCTACGAGTTTCCTGACTTCCACGTTTCATTCTGTCAAAACATAATTCACTTGATGTAGTCATAATTTCCTTGATTTTCCTCTCACACGCCTTCCACTTACATTTGCGCCATATACTCTTATATTTGTTTCGTTAATCTTTCTTCTGTCATTCGTTCTAGATACCCAAACCATTTCAGCGTGCTCTTCTTCATCTTACTCGACACATCAGCCATAATTTCACATTCACCCCTAATCACTTCATTCCGTATTGTGTCAAACATTATGTATTCTTCTCAATGCACGCATTTCTACAACATTTAATTCGACTTTTATCAGTCATTATCCACTTCCACGCTTCACTCCTTTACATCAAAGTTAGTACCAAAATAATATTATCTAAGTAGACTTTGATACTGTCCGGTCCAAGCATATTTTCTATTGATTCCAGTTTCAAACATACATACCATCACGCCATCTCCTTGCTGGAGTAGGCAAAGAGGACAGAGCGTCAGACGTTCCTATCTCGACACACATCCTAAGCCTCTTTTACATCCTACTTCTTATAGTAAATGATCATTTCTTTGACTTTTTACGTTTCCTTCTAATATAATATCATTCGTTGGGATCTCTGTTGCCTCTTACTCGTTTTTTTTTATTTTATTTTTTTTATCCACTTTGCACGGATTTCTCCTGTTACACAAAGAGGGTCTGCTTCTAGCGTTAGCTTATTCGTTAGGAATAATATCAGCCAGGATTCGTGCCGAGACTATATCCACAGTGTCATTCAGTTGGTTCAATATCTCTATACCACGCGTGACTGAGTGTTTAGCCATGATATTCGTCCTGTAAGTTGGTATGTAGAACAGGGGGTGATTCCTTGCACCGATATATTTATTGGGTACATATAAACTTAGTGCTTCTAGAATCGCGGGACAATTAAAGGAACCTTGGAAAACCTTTATTAGGAATATCGCAATGGATTATAAAATACGTAGCACAAATAATAATTGACGAATTGAGTGCGATACTCGGTTTGATTTTTTTAATGTGGCTCTGCAGCTAAAGATGGACATCCCTCTTGTTAAGTATCAGGCGATGAGAGAAGCCCATTGTAGTCTGAGGCCAGTACGGCTAACGAGCAGTCACCAACCAGCAGCAGCAAGCGGGCGCCAAAGATTGCCACGGTCTGTTTACCAATAATGCCTTCACACTGGGACTCTGTCTTCTCGCCGGAGCCGCGCGCTCGGCCTCCACTAATTTATTTTAATTTATTGAACACTTAATCATTCGACACCAGTTTCCAAAATAAAATAGCATAAATTCCAACATATGGAAAAAATATTTGGAGAGAAACGAAAATAAATTTGTACATAATTAAAAGAGACTGAATAAAGCAAATTGCCTAATTTGGGCATCGGAGCCAGGCTTGGATGCTTTTGATGTTTTTCCATTTATTTACATCATCTTCCGTCTCTGTCCTTTCCGCCTGGATGATATTCCATATTATGTTTGAATTATTTTCTGTCTCCATTTATTTAGATGATATTCCATGTATTTGAATTATTTTCTGTCTCAGTTTATTTGGATGATATTCCATTTATTTGAATTATTTTCTGTCTCCGTTTATTTGAATGATATTATATACATTTGAATTATTTTATGTCGCCATTTACTTTGATATTCCATATATTTGAATTATTTTATGTATCCGTTTATTTGGATGATATTCCATATATTTGAATTAATTTACGTATCCATTTATTTTGATGATATTCCATTTGTTTTAATTATTTTATATCTCCGTTTATTTGGATGATATTCCATATATTTTAATTATTTTATATCTCCGTTTATTTGGATGATATTTCATATATTTGAATTCATTAACGTATCCATTTATTTTGATGATATTCCATATATTTGAATTAATTTACGCATCCATTTATTTTGATGATATTCCATATATTTGAATTATTTTATGTATCCATTTATTTTGATGATATTCTATATATTTGAATTAATTTACGAATCCGTTTATTTTGATGATATTCCATATATTTGAATTATTTTATGTATCCATTTATTTTGATGATATTCTATATATTTGAATTAATTTACGAATCTGTTTATTTTGATGATATTCCATATATTTGAATTATTTTATGTATCCATTTATTTTGATGATATTCTATATATTTGAATTAATTTACGAATCCGTTTATTTTGATGATATTCCATATATTTGAATTATTTTATGTATCCATTTATTTTGATGATATTCCATATATTTGAATTATTTTATGTATCTATTAATTTGGATGATATTTCATTTATTTGAATTATTTTACATCTACATTTTATTTGAAAGTTTTGAATCTCTATTTATATTGACGATTTTTTTTTAATTTCAGTTTAGAAGTATTATTATTGTATTGTATTACACTTTCTTAGTATACAGTACAACCTGACGAGCTTATTGCCATGTAGCAATATCTGCCTACCAACCAGAAAGATATCTAAGACACCCTAAGCAAAAACCAGACTGGAATCCTTTTTTTTTTAATCTATGTTTCAACGGAAAAAGAACCCGCAATCTCCGGGTTGGGAGACAAGCCTCTTACCTACTAGGCCACGGAGGTCGCCAAAGTGCACATATAAAACAAATTCATATATAAAGATACACCTCCCATAGGTTCAATACATATTATTTGTATAATTTAAGAAAATATCTCATATTAAATATTTAAGTGTTTTCAAAAAGACGTTTTCGACTATAAAATAACACATGGGCGTTGAATAACCGGTTAACCGTAGCACTAACCTGACCAAGTTGACAAGTTAAAAATGCAAGCATAAACCCGGGTTGACAGAGCCAATTTTTGTAGTGCAAGACACACTTTATTCTTTTAACTGGATACCCCTAGGTTACCAGATTGAATCGTTGGTGCAAGTCGGCTTTAACATGTAAATTATATTTTGAAATCAGTATTTCGACGGTTGCTTGCTCGCGTATCACTTAACAAGAGCTCGCGTACCACAAGCGGTACACGTATCATATTTCTGAGGGCCGTTGCTCTACACGCCAACACACAAGTCCCTAGGGCGTTTAAGACTTAAAACAGACCTAACGACGTAGGTTAGTTTTTGCCTACAAGCACTTGAGATTATGGAAATGTTACAAATATGCACAGTTTGTCCACATTGCTGACTTTGGTATCATATTTTGGGCATCGGAGCCAGACGTTTTGCTTTGGATGTCTTTCCATTTATTTGGATGTTTTTCCGTCACTATTTATTTGGATATTCCATTTATTTTAATTATTTTATGTTTACATTTATTTGAATGATATTTCATATATTTGAATTATTTTATGTATCCATTTATTTTGATAATATTCTATTTCTTTGGATTATTTTATGCCTCCATTTTATTTGGAAGTTTTTAATCTCAATTTTTATTCACGATTTTCTTAGAATGTAAGTTTAGAAGTATTATTATTGCATTGCATTACACTTTCGTTGTATACAGTACAACCTGGCGGGATTATTGCAACGTGGCAACCTCTTCCAACCAACCAACCAGAAATATGTTAACGAGGTCTTAAGTGAAAACCAAACTGGAATCCTTTTTAAAAAATCTGGGTTACAGCGGGATTTGTACCCGCAACCTCTGGGTTGGGAGACAGGCGTCTTACCGACTAGGCCACGGATGTCGTCTTTTAATCGAGACAACTCTCCATTCAGTGAGACTCTGGAACCAGTTATATACCAATGTTAGACTCGCTCCGTCCTTGGCGGGCTTTAAGAAGCGACTGAAAAAACTCTTAATCTCTAGCCAGTAATATAACGTGTTTCATTCCTGATTTTTCTTTCCTCTCCACGTCATATTATTATTTTGTTGTATTTTATTATACTTTCGCTGTATACAGTACAATCTGGCAGGCGGTTTATTGCCATGTGGCAATCTCTTCCAACTTAACCCTTCCCTTACGGTGATAAAAATAATACGCGTGTTACGGTGTTGGGTAGGGAGCACGCAATAAAAAATTAGCGATTTTAAATCGGAAAAATAAGAACATTCATAGATAATCCCCTTAATTAATTATAATTGAAGTTAAAAATTATAATAATTGAGATTTATTTGCTGAAAACATTAAAAAACCATCTGAAAACATTAAAAAACGCTCACGGAACGGGCGTACGTATAACCTATTTGCAAGCCTAGAGGCAACTAGTGACGCGGAACGAATTTGTTTTCGATCTTTACAAAACACCTCGATGTAGTCGATAAATTCTGATTATTATTAATATTATTTTTTAAATCAATGCGTAAATATATTATGGAGGAATACCTAAAATCTTAACCTTGTATTTATAATATTTATAGAGATATTGATGGTTATTAGAAGCAACGTGTAGAAGATACCCAACACAGGGAAGGAAAGGTTAAAATGATTACTGGTTTATCGGAAGATGGTTGGTTGATCGGCAATGATCCCGCCAGATTGTATTGTACAAAACGAAAGCGTTACACAAAATATGTCATATACAAGACAAAATATGTCATATATGTACATGTCGCGCAAATAGCACATTATTGTCGATAATAATTAAGTTACAATAGATAGCAACAGATGTCGCATAATTTTCGCATTTGTTAATAAAATAAGGCACGCACTGTAATAATCGAATTATAAAAATTAAATGATTACTTTTTATCTACGTATTTATGGAGTGTTGAACAAATAAGTCACGAATGAAGATTTTATAGTTTTGGAATTTAGCTGTAAACGTCAAGGGTCTTCTATGAACTTCAAAAGGTGGAGCAATATGACAACAACACTACAGAGGACACAGCAACACAACACCATCAGGTGGGGTGCAGCCCCAGCAGCAGCTACTAAAGAGAGAAGCGGGATTGACTTAATTAAGATAATCAGGACTGTGGAGTCGCTTAAAAAAAAACACGACTCCGACTCCGATTCCTATATTTACCAACAATACGACTCCGACTCCACAGCTCCGACTCCACGACTCCGACTCCACAACTCCGACTCTACAACTCCGACTCAAAAAAGCTCAATTTTAGCAGGTTGTTTCCTACCTTTGCATATAGCCATTTTTTTCATGTTATAGGGATAAAAATAAAACAAGATCAAACTTTAATAATTATTTATTAGAATTTATTCTTAAAAACGACATTGCTTCTATTAAATCTGTACTCGTAGAGGCTCTCAAATCAGAATTGAGAATTTTAAGAGCGTAAAATAACCGCTCTACGGATACTTGGGTTGGCGGTAATGCTGTAACGATCAATGCTGAATCTTTTACGATTTCTAGATACCGCTGTATTGCCATTTCAACATTTAACTTATAAGTTCGGACAATTTTTTCCATTATTTTCAATGCATCATAAAATTCAATTTTAAATTTTGAAATAGAGTCTCCTTCATCTTTATTGGGACTGTGACTCAAACGAGGACGTTTTAGTTTATCTTGTTCATTGAGATATTTTTCAAAATCGTCTTCAGATTCAGCGGTGTCGGATGAAGATGATGATACTTGGTGTACGCTGCCTGCTGTCGTCTCTTTTTCTAGTCGAAGGCCTTTTATACGAACGGTTAATTCAAACAGAGCGTTTTTCGCTCTATTTATTTGTTCTTCCGTCAATATGGATCGAACCATGGGGTTAACATAGATCCCAGCCAACAGAATTTTCTTTCGACGTGAGAAAGAAGGAGACAAACACATTTTCGTAGACTTTATGCATTAAATGGATCTCGGTGATTCACCATATCGGCGCGACTTGCGCCTGCAAGTTTAATATTCGTGCACAATACACATTCATTATAATAATTTAAAAAAAAAATGTATTTTAAATTTTAACGAAAAATTAGTCAGATTCGCTCGTCTTTTACGACTCCTACTCCAACTCCGACTCCAGCCCAAACACCGCGACTCCGACTCCACAGCCCTGAAGATAATACAAAGTCCTTAGGTTTGTTACCTTAAAACCATCCCATCTATCCTCCTCTTCTACCAAACATACCTTTTAGCCAAACTTCTCAATCACATCAACCCATAAATACACCTATACCTCGCTATACGGCCGCTCTTCATACGACATTTCGCTATAACGGCCTTTTTAAATATTGGCACTTTTTCGATTTACGGCCCACAATGTTTCGTTATACGGAAACATTGTGAGAGTTCTATGTGATCCGAAAATGCCAGTAAAGTTAAAAGGAAAAGTATACCAAACGATTGTCAGACCCGCACTCCTCTATGGCTCCGAATGATGGACGATTTATAACTCTTACTCTAGGCAACTAGAAACTGCCGAAATGCGCATGCTAAGATTGTCAGCTGGTGTGTCCCTAAGAGATAGGAAGCCTAGGTGTTACAGACATCAACAGTAAGATGGAGGAGAGGCGGATGGATTGAGATGGTGTGGGCACGTTGGACGCAGAGAACCCTATCACATTGTGAACCAGGCAATCTCCATGGATCTTCCTCGAATAACAACCAGAGGAAGACAAAAGAAATCGTGGATGGTGCAAAAAGATAACCTGATGCAGAGGCACGGCCTGGGGGACGTATTCCGGGACAGAAGAGCATACAACCTGAGGACGAGGAGAGCTGATCCCAACAGTCTTCGCAGACAGTGAGTTGGGATGGAGGCAGGGAGAAGAAGAATGTTTCGTTATACGGCCAAAAAAATGCTGTGCTGTTAAGAGATTATTTGAATGGACTCATGTCGCGATTCAGAATACGCGCTGCATAGGTTCATTGTTCGGATTCAGCCCAGACGCTACTCCGCGACAAGAAACCGTGTCCACACCGAGATTCATAGTGCGATTCAGTCCTTTGCGAAAAATGACTGAAGTTGCTCTCTCGAGAATTTTTACCTAGCTCTTTTTTTATATAATTAAGAATAGCAATAAGTGCAATAAACAACGACAAAAAAGATGGTGGGTTCGAAAATTATTTCATGGCGGGAATCAGTGTGGTAATAATATTTTTGACACGTCAACAATGGAAGATGGCATGGGGTCATCTTAATGTTCGTCATCAGATGAAAACAGTTTTAAACATTTTATTTTATAATATGTTTTTTTATTATGCGTAACATATACATATGTGCATATGATTTCTTTTGTTTTTTAATTCATTTGTTTATTTTTTGAATTTCTGTTTATTATTACATTGTTTTGTTCTTTTGTTTTTACGTAAGCATTATTATAGGAAATAAAAAGAATAAAATGCTTTATGAACTAAAAACTATTACGTGTTAACATAAGTTGTATCCGTTTTTTTTATAAATTTAAAAATGAGCACCAAAAGTAAAACAAAATGGTAAATGTTATATGTCATTCGAAAGAAAACTTTCTGCTCTATAAGATATTGTGTTTGCTTTTACGTTAAATATATTATTTTATTTGATTACAAGCCTTCAAAGTGGAATGTCAAGTAGACGAAAGTGAGCATTTTCGACACCTCCTTATCTTCGCGTTCAATCGAGGGAATAAAGCTGCCAAAGCTGCTCGCGATATTTGCGAAGTGTACGGCGAAGATGCTATGAATGAAAGGACAGCTTGTCGATGGTTTTTGCGTTTCAAATACGGTAATTTCGACCTGAAAGACGACCAGTGGACTTTGATGAAAACAACAATTGTCGAACGTTGATTTTTGTTGTTTTCACTCAAAACATGTGGAACCCAAGCGCCGAATTTCTGGACTTTTCCCATTGATTTAAGATGGCGGTATACAGTCATGTGACTACAATTCATTTGCTCAGCCGATTCTACGGTGGTTTGAAGGGGATCTTCATGAATAATATGGTTTAAGCGGTCCAAATCGATAACCTTTACCATTTTGTTTTACTTTTGGTGCTCATTTTTAATTTGGAAAAAAACCGGACACAACTTATGTTAACGCCTAATATATTATTTTACAAAAAAAAATGGAACAGGTCTAATTGAATTTGTATTAAAATAATTGATTCGTTATACGGCTTTTCGCTTTACGGCTAACTTTTCCGGAACGTATCTAGGCCGTAAAGCGAGGTATGGTTGTGTTAAAAGAAATCCGGAGTATTTTACCGCGTGGTTTGGCTTATGATACTGTGACCTATTGTAGTAGGTAAGATGTCATGACACCCAACTCGGGGTTCGGACTCTCGCACACTCATCTAATACCATGACTTTGAATGTCGCAACATTCATAATCAGATCTTTCTCTTCAAATATGAAAAAAAAGAACCAAGGGCCTAGACGTTATTCTCTTGATTATCCCATTTCAGAAGCGGTCACGGTCACTGACGACGTCGCTATACAACCGCTCATTGTGAATTCGTGTGGCGTGCCCTTCGATGTCCCAATGAACGGATGCGCCTGATCTGATATATTGTGTATTGAAGACTGAAAGTAAAATTAGGTGCTATTGTTGTGGCCATGATGGAAGATTCGACACTTTCAGCCCAGAAACGTGGCGAGAGGGGGCAGTTGTCCCCTCAAGACATGAATACTTCTTTTTTTACGTCGTCCTTTACGCATCTCCTCTTTCACGTCGTCCTTTACTGTCCATGCAGTGAGACTCTGGAACCAGTTACAAACCAATATAAGACTTGCTCCATCCTTGGCATGCTTTAAGAAGCGACTGAAAAAACTCTTAATTTCTAGTCAGTAAAATAGCGTGTTTCATTCTTGATGTTTCTTTTCCTTTCCTCTCCACCATCCCTTCCTTTCCTTTTGATTGATGATATCTCACTTTATATGAAAAAGAATGTTCGGGTGATTGTCCGTCTTTGTGGGGTTCGTGGGCATATGCTCACGTATGTGTTTATGGATTTCGTGGGGATGGATAGTCATTTGAATGATTTATGCGACCACGTAACTTGCTTAATTTACTTTTGTCTGGTTGGTTGGAAGAGATTACCGCCTGTCAATAAGCCTGCTAGATTGTATTTGTAATAAAAGTGTTAAATAAATAAATATACTTCGTGAGCTAGTTAATAAGACACCTATGTTCGATTCTTGTTGAAATTTGGATTATTTGAGGAAACATTTGAAGACACTTCATCTTGGATGTCTTATCAAAATGAGCACTCTAAGGTGGTTTGTGCATGCAGAACGAATGAATGAAGAAAGACTAACAAAACAAATATACAGTGCAAATGTGAGTGGAAGGCGTGGTAGAAGAAGACTAAAGAACGTATTTGTAATTTATTTTTATCAAACACTGTTTATTCCACTTTTTTATGACGGAAAAAGTGGAATAAACAGTGTTTGATAAAAATAAATTACAATGTCTTTAAACCTCTACAATGTTAATGCCTTAACTATAAACAACATAAAGAACGTATGGTTGGATCAAGTGAATTATATTTACAAAGGAAACGTAGAAAATCAGAGAAATCGTAGGAGCTGTATGAGAAGGTGTAAGGATGTGAAAGATGCGAAGTATGTATCTCGAAAAAATAAAATCTGGCACTTTGTCCTTTCTGCCTACCCCGACAGGGACATAGTGTGATGGTATGTGTGTAAACAGAATAAAACCAGATTCTGTTACGGAAGGCGTGATTCATTACTCGCAGTGCAACAATATGCGACATACTCGTATAATGTATCGGTGTATGTATGCAAGCACGGAGGTAGGTAGATGTCGTATATTTGGGAGCGCCCCCACGTCCCAGAGGGCCGGGGTGTAAGCAGACGCTTTTCCTGGAAGGTTTGCCCGTCTCCCACGTTCGGGGATAAAAACTGCACCAACAATCCGTGAATCAGGGGATCTCAATTCACGTGACGCTGTTTTTTTTATTCATATTAAAATATGGTACAACGAAATACTCGTTAAGTCTGTTCTCGGAGTATTGTGGCTTGGGTGTGAGAAATTTTAAATGAAAATTTATTTTTGTAATTTGTTTTATCAAACACTGTTTATTCCACTTTTTGTAACGGTATAACCGTTGGTAATATGACAATATACTCATATATATTTCTTTTTGTATAATCGTTGGTAATATGACAATATACTCATATATATTTCTTTTTGTAACGGTATAACCGTTTGTAAATGACAATATACTCATATATATTTCTTTTTGTAACAGTATAACCGTTGGTAATATGACAATATACTCATATATATTTCCTTTTGTAACGGTATAACCGTTTGTAATATGAATATATACTCATATATATTTCTTTTTGTAACAGTATAACCGTTGGTAATATGACAATATACTCATATATATTTCCTTTTGTAACGGTATAACCGTTTGTAATATGACAATATACTCATATATATTTCTTTTTGTAACAGTATAACCGTTGGTAATATGACAATATACTCATATATATTTCTTTTTGTATAATCGTTGGTAATATGACAATATACTCATATATATTTCTTTTTGTATAATCGTTGGTAATATGACAATATACTCATATATATTTCTTTTTGTAACGGTATAACAATTTGTAATATGACAATATACTCATATATATTTCTTTTATTGTATTACACTTTTGTTGTATACAGTACTACCTGGTGGGATTATTGCCTCTTTCAACCAACTAAAAAGATGCTAAAGTGAAAACTACACTGGAATCCTTTAAAAAACATGGGTTCCAGCGGGATTTGAATCCGCAACCTCCGGGTTGGGAGACAGGTGTCCTACCAACTAGGCCACGGAGATGGTCAATGTAAATCGAGAATCGGGTGATCAACATCCTTTTAATTCTTACTAAAATTTACTAAACCCCATATTGAGCACTCCTGCTTTTCCGTCTTGTCGCGCCGACAGATCCATGAATATGTATTATATATTGTATATACACGTATGTATGAAAAGGGCACGGGCCCGGGCCCGACTATATTTATTGTTTCTAAATTTGGACTCCATCAAAATTCATGTCGCTTTACGGGATTCGAATCCAGTCCTCACCGGAGGATGTTTATTTTTCCTCTCCTGCGTTGTATATACAACATATAGTACACGTACTATACCAGGGATGGTAAACCTATTTTTTCAAGTGTGTCAATGAATATGCTCAATTATAAAAAAAAACCTTGTATCATATAAATAATACGAAATAACATTTTTTTTAATGTTTTTACACAATTAGGTTTATTGTAAATACATTGTAATTTGTTTGTATCAAACAGTGTTTATTCCACAAAAAGTGGAATAAACAGTGTTTGATAAAAACAAATTACAATGTCTTGAAACCTCCACAATGTTTATGCCTTAACTATAAACAATTTATAGTAAATATACTTAAAATATTAGGCACCATATATATCGAACGTATGCGTCAGCCAAAACATATGATATATTTGTTTTCCTGTTTGTTATTTGGTACCTTTTATGATATGATATTTGTGCTGTATCGCGACCGTAACTAAAATGTTCCTTATGCGCGGCCATCGCGAGACAGTATCAAAAGTCGGCCGGCCCATGCATGCGAAAAACTTGCGAGAATTGTGATATTTCGCAAGTTATGACGGCATGCACGGGTGGAAACAGGCGCTTGCGATGTGCGATTGGCTGCACATAAAGAGCGCCAAACGTAAAAAATACATTGTAAGTTCACTCTGTCTACTGCTTTTACTTGCGACCATCTACTACATGCCTAAGAGGAATCTCTTCACCCTGCTACTTTTCACCGTGAGCCGAAATCTCCGAGCATTAAGCAGCAGTCATCCACCTATTTCTATACTCTTTGTACCGGTGCCGTACACCATATGTTTTATTAATTTACAAAATCCAGGTATGTGTCACGACACTTTCATTGCAAATAAAACAAAATGCATCATTATTTTTTTCAATAACACCTAATTTACAAAACCATTCTTCCTGATACAATCATTCACTTTCTCTTGATTCAGTACTAAAATTCTGTTTTTATTAGTCATAGACATCTTTATATGGGTATATCGAAATATAATTGTTTCAAATCTGTCGCGTAATTTGTTCGGGGAACCCGACAATGCAAGACACAACAAGACACCCCCTCAACCTCACGCTTGGTCAAATATCTTTTTTGATAGCTGCCATTAAAGTGACGGGCGTGCGTGAAATGTAACGGACCCGCGACGCGTATACGTATTGTACTAGAAATGGAAAGAGCAGTTACACAAAGCCATAATAAAAAAAGTAATAAATTAATCAATTTGGTAATTCTAGTTTAGAACTCCACTTTTAACAATAATGATTTAACACTTAATGTGAAAAAATTGTACACGTCAGGATGGTCGGCTCCTGATAAGTTTTTATGTTAGTTTTAATCCACAGATTGAAAAATAGTTTACTATATAAGCTTGATAAGCAACATATTGAGTATCGTTTGACTGTACTCAATATTTTTGTCTATCACAAAATCTATTTGGCTCCCATGACATACAATTGGATTCCGAATTCAATAAAGGCAAAACGGGGCAAAAAATTCAGGCAGTGGATCGGAACTTGGTTGTTATTGCGACAAGAGTTTGAGTGCTTGGACTTGCAAGAGGGTGCAAAGGTTTATGTGAACTCTTGAGTGTGGTGTGTTTTTGGTGATTATGTATAGAATATTGTGAAATGATTTTTAGTATTATTATTTACAAATCAAAACAAAGGCAAGAAATAGATTGAATGTTAAGAATGAAAGGTTGGCTTTAACGAACACTAGGAAGAGAATTTTGAAACTGGTTACCTAGATGCAAGTTCAATCATCGCATCAAGTGTTAAGTTATAATCATGTTATGAAAAATATACAATACTTTTAACATATTTTCTTCACCCCATTAAAAATGCCTTTTTTATGCAAATGTAGAGAGGGGGGGTCGTAAGTTACTTGGCTATTATAAAAGTAGGTCGCGACTCGAAAACGGTTGTGAACCTGTGTGTATCGGACGTGTGCCGTCACCCGTGTGTGTGTATGTGATATGATGAAAAGGACATTGTGTGTAGATCTGTATTATTAAACTTATATGTTGTAAGTCATAATTCATTCTATATGTTTGCTATATTTGGATACGTTTGTATATGTAAATCTGCTATATAACTATGTAAAATATATGTTTGTTTGACTCCGATCGCATTCGCGACCGCACTGGAAATAAGTGACCTGTGAGGCGGTGCGATCGGAGTAGGTCGGGGCCCAGTCAGCGTAAGCAGGGCCCAAACCCCGAAAGTTGTATTTCGCGGGCAATGGGCGCTTGTGACGGCCGACTGACCATTAATATAGAGGGGCCCCCGATTGCGAAATATATAATTCTCAGTAATACCGATTTTACCGTGTTTTTACTTGAGATCCGCTACCCTGCTTCGACTGTCTGAGAGGAATCTCTCCCTGCTACCTTATTCTTCTTCTGCTGGATCTTCGCTACGGAATTCGCTACCTCGATTCTCTGAGCGCTACGCGGCAACCAACGTGCCTATCTACAGTCTTTGTACCTGTCCGGTACACTGTGGATTAGACAATATATTTGCGGGCAGTCCATTGAAACTAGGAGGCTGTGAGTGCACGTGCGGTACAGAATTAAACTGGACCACTTACGAGTGAGTACATCTGGACAAAAGGTAATTGCTCCTGTCTGAGACACGAGGGACTCAAACCTGTACAGAATTAATGTATCAGTTGTGTTATTAATTTATTCTTCGTATCAAGTTGTATAAGATCTTTCGGAGTGTTATACCGCGTGGTTTGGCTTATGATACCAAATGAAAATGAATAAAAACTTCAACCTTTGTGGAAGCCGCGCGCTTGTTCTCTCCAGTGGTGGAACGGAATGCACTCACATTACGGTTGCGAACCGGAACGAGCCCATGCGCTCACGTTACGATTGAGACTACGCTGTAGGCCAATATGTATCCGGTGCGACGAAGGACTTAAGGTCCGACATCACGGGAGAAGGGAAATGACTCGCAGCGCAATAAAATGTTAAGATAAAGTGTGAAGTTCAACAGCCCCACAAGTTGCTGTTCATAGAAAATTTCAAATGCAACAAAAATATCCTTTGACGCAACTAGTTCACAGGAGCTCATCTTTCCGAAGATAAGCCGATATACCATAAGGTTAAGTGGAGTTACCTTCGGAAATTACTGACTCGATAATACTACGGATTGATCCAGATGGCTGCAAAAATTGCAACAGGGCGAAGGGACAAGATTGATCATCTCTGGCAAGGGGTAAATGCGGCCGTCACATATTATCGCGGGTTGACCCTTAGGCCAGAAATGACATAATATGTTATACCTAGGTTACAAAATACTTTATACAACAGAATGATAACATTCGGTTATAATATTGGTTAGCTTCGACTCCCTGCTGGTATTGCTGCAAGACACGGGTTAACGTTTCCTGTCCCATATCTGCAAAAGCAAGCACCGACATTGTTCTATGATCGTACAATGCGATAATGGAATGGGGGGGACTTGACCAGAGTTCACTTTCAATATTCGCGGATTGGTTTGCGGCATATTCCGTTCAAGTCTTCGGCTCGAATTACTATTGATAATGGTCTCCGGAGTATCGATTCGACTTAAAGACATCCTACTTCTTCGTCGGAAGAGTTAAACAGACGTGTGATATATTTTTGAAGATTTTCCTGGAGTGGTATGGAGAATAATACAATACAAGAGAGGAAGATAAGTTTACATATATTCAAATTCATAATCCGACCTAAATACTTAATTCTAACCTTTAAATTTCGTGATTTGCATTCTGAGTCGGATCTCATAAGCTCCAAACTTTGAAGTGAGTCACTTAAACCACGTAACTTCTGACATATATTAAACGAAAATACAAGAAATTCGTACGAAATTCAATACTAATTTCTTTAGTAAAAATCTTTAGATTTAGTGTTGAGGTCGGTCGGGCCTTCGTTAACTTGTATTACACTTTATTTGACGACATCAGTGACCTAGATGCACTGACGGTGGTCTTGCACTCGAGGGTTTTGGATTCGATTCCCAAAGGTACTAAAAAAAAGTTCCAGCCTTATTGAAAAGTTATATTGAGTCGCACTCCAATCTTCTGGGAACTAGTGACATTTAAAGACTTTTTCACGTGGACGAACTGTATGAGACTTCTTATAGAGTATTGGGGTTTGTGAAACGAGTTTCTAAGTCATTTATGCTGGTAGAGGTTCTCAGATCCCTCTACAGTACGCTGGTATGTATAGATCGTTCAGTCAGAAGAGTCATTTTGCAATAGTGTGAGTAACACTATCTGTATTACACAACTTATGTAGTGGTGTTGGTTATAGAATGCCACACGATTGGTTCGCGCAGAGCGCACGTTTGTATTGTTGTTCTTACATTCATTTTATTTTTATGTTCTATAATCTAATTAAAGCTGACGAACATTTTTACTTTATAATACTTGTACTTATATTTATTTTTAATCTTGAATTTTTTTATTATTGTTATTTAATGTTTCCTAGAATCTGCCATGCCTAAACAATTAATATGTTAAATAAACTTACTTTCATTTTATTTTTATGTGCATTACAATTTAAGCTGACAGCATTTTTAATTTAGAAAACGTGTGTGTTCATTTCAATGTTTGAATATAAAATATAAATTTTTATTTTTTTTTGCTTTTTCACTTCATTAAAAAAATAAAGTGACAAGTTTTTGTAAACGCGTTGTTACACTATTACAAAATGACTTCTGGATGAACGATCTATAACAAGTTAGAATGTGCAACCCGCAGAGGATGCGTCACTCTCAAATGGTGGAGAAAGTCCAAAAGAAATTTTTGAAATATTTTTTTCCCACTTTGCACAGATTTCTCCTGTTACACAAAGACGGTCTGCTTCTAGCGTTAACTTATTCGTTAGGAATAATATCAGCCAGGATTCTTCTCATACTGCTAGACGGTACCGAGAATATATCAACAGTGTCACTCAGTTGGTTCAATATCTCTATACCACGCGTGACTGAGTGTTTAGCCATGATATTCGTCCTGTAAGTTGGTATATAGAACAGAGGGTGATTCCTTGCACGGCTATATTTATTAGGGAGATATTCGTATAAACGTAGCGCTTCTAGAATCACGGGACAGTTCAAGCGACCTTGAAAAACCTTTAGAAGGAATATCGCAATGGATTCTTGCCTTCTTGTTTCAAGGCTTCTATAGTTACACACCGTGAGAAGTTTGACATGGTGAACATATTATGGGTAATCGCCGTTTGTTCTGTACCATAGATATTTGAGGATTTATTTTTTGTATTTGTTCTACATTGTTTATTTTATATTTGAGCTAATGAGGAGCCCAAACCGTAGATATCTCTATTTACTCTAGTGACGATTTTACCCGTAGCTCTATCCTTCAAGGTTCCTTCTAGGTATGTTGGGATATTACATTCTAAGCGTGAGGAAGGAAGTGAGGGTCTGTTGTTACATCTATAAGTTGCTGACGGAAGCAACGCTTACATAAGCAGGTTAAACCAAATTATAAATAAAGCTTCAAGAGAATGATATACAGTAATAAGAAATAAACATTAAGAAATAAGAAATAATCTTAAGTCGAAACAACTAACTCCGATTACTTAGAATACTCTTAATATATGTGTAGTATTTTCTTTTTTAAAAAAAACTAAAATGTTGAAGATATCAATATCCCAGGCTCTATTCAAAAAGGAGAGCCCGTGATACAGAGGGAGAGCACTTGGCAGGTTAGTTCTACTTATTACCAGTCTATAGTAAATAGATTAATATTTCTGTACCTCGAATAGTTAGTTGTCAGGAACATAAAACCATATTTTCAAACATAGTTGGATTAGACACTATGTCCTCAGTGAGATACAGGCAAAAGCCTAGTTTACTGGGGACACGACAATTGAAATGCAACAAACTCAGTTCCATTAAAATCATGTTTCCAAAGTAAATTAGCTGTTGTTATTGCGTAAATTGTGTAAATAAAATAAATAAATGAATATTGCTCTCTTCAGCAACTTAAATACATCGGAAGATACTCTCATATCCCTCCTCAAGCTAAGAAGGTAGTATCCCAACATACATAGAAGATACCTTGTTGGATAGACCCACGGATAGAAACCGCAAACCCGTCGAGTATCTCAAAAGTTCCTTTTGGATTTTCTACACCATTTGAGAGTGAGGAATCCTCCCTCGGTGGACGCCACATTCCAACTTGCTACATAGCAGCGTACTCAATACCAGCACCAGCTCAAATACAAAAACAAATACAAAAAAAAATCCTCAGATATCTATGGTACAGAACAAAGGGCGATTACCCAAAATATGCTCACCATGCCGAACTTCTCACGGTGTGTAACTATAGAAGCCTCGAAACAAGAAGGCAAGAATCCATTGCGATATTCCTAATAAAGGTTTTCCAAGGTTCCTTTAACTGTCCCGCGATTCTAGAAGCACTAAGTTTATATGTACCCAATAAATATATCCGTGCAAGGAATCACCCTCTGTTCTACATACCAACTTACAGGACGAATATCATGGCTAAACACTCAGTCACCCGTGGTATAGAGATATTGAACCAACTGAATGACACTGTGGATATATTCTCGGTACCGTCTGGCAGTAGGAGAAGAATCCTGGCTGATATTATTCCTAACGAATAAGCTAACGCTAGAAGCAAACCCTCTTTGTGTAACAGGAGAAATCCGTGCAAAGTGGATAAAAAAAAAAAAAAAAAAAAATACCCCATAAGCAGACTTAGATATTTAGCGCCCGCTTCGCATATGATTCAATCACGAATGCAGAGGAGCCGCTCTCTCCCGGTGGCACTAGGTCAATTGGTCCAGTTGACCTGAAGGTCCTGCCCTCGACTTAACATCGTGAACCCAGCTTCCTCTTGCAGAAATACTCAGAAATAAAGCGTTCTTTGAAGCAACTTAGAGATCAAATATTAAGGGCACGCGAATAGATTATTATATAACTGAATGAAGAAAAATTGGAAAGGTAGAAAATAAGTAACAATAGAATAAGTCCCTGTCGGTAGGTAGGCAGGAAGACAGATCGCCAGACTAACCTATCACGATGCTCATATTTCGCCTACTTTACATCCATACACCGTCAATGATTTATCGACTTTATTATGATTGTATTTAACTGTACTTTTTTTCCACGTGAATATCAAGAGTGACACACTGGTACAGTGCAGTTTACCCGTCTTGAAGCGGTCCCATTTCGTATTAATGCTTATAAAGGGTCTACCAAATTGAGCATTTTTTTTAATTCTTGGATAAAACACAGATGGCGTCGCGAACTTACCTGGGTCTTGTGACATTTGAGAAGTGTAATGTATGACATTTATAAAACTGGAGTCGTATACAGTACACCAACGCGTTCAAATTGTTGAATTATTTTATGTATTGTAGTCTCCGGAAACGGTGATTTTAATTGGCCACCAAGATCATGTGATCTGACACCGTTGGACTATATTCTCTGGGGTTTCGTGAAAAGCCAGGTCTATACGAATGACCCCTGATCAATTCCTGAGCTGAAGGACGAAATTATTGAGTTAGAACCGCAATTATGGCAAAATGTCATCGAAATTTTTGACAAAAGAGTGGACATCTGCGCAGCTGCAAGAGGTGGACATTTGGCGGATATTGTTTTTTTTTTGTGTTTAAGTGTCATACATTATACTTCAATGAACAATAAAAAGTTTTTTGAAATCAAAGTAAATTGTGTGTTTTATTTAAGAATTAAAACAATTTGAATAAAAAAACCTCTCAATTTGAAAGACCCTTTATAATACATAATATATTGTTAAATTTTTGTAAGAATTTCAACGTATGACTTGCATACTTATTATGTGATGTTTAAATTATTTTATTTTGCTTGCATCTTTTTTATGAAGAAATAACCTTTAAGATGGTTTGGACATGTAGGAAGAATGAATAACTAAGCGAGTGTACAAGTCAGAAAAGCAAGATGTTAGTGGAACATGTAGACCGAGGAAAACGTGGCTGGACACAAATGGACAAGACTTTCAATGGCAAAGTGAGAAATATGAATAATAAAGATTGTGCATGACAAGATGTATGAATGTGAAGAAGGCGAAAGGCGTGTGCTTGGATAGAAAAGTTTGCAGATCTGTTTTATTCTGTATATTTAGCAAGGGATACGACGTGATATGTAATGTTAGTGCGTATCTTTGAATTCGGTTTATTTCTGCATATTTCGCAAGGGATACGACCTGATGATATGTAATGTTAGTGCGTATCTTCGTATTCGGTTTATTTCTGCATATTTCGCAAGGGATACGAAGTGATGATATGTAATGTTAGTGCGTATCTTTGTATTCGGTTTATTTCTGCATATTTCGCAAGGGATACGACGTGATGATATGTATGTTAGTGTGTATCTTTGTATTCCGTTTATTTCTGCATATTTCGCAAGGGATACGACGTGATGATATGTAATGTTAATGCGTATCTTTGTATTCGGTTTATTTCTGCATATTTCGCAAGGGATACGACGTGATGATATGTAATGTTAGTGCGTATCTTTGTATTCGGTTTATTTCTACATATTTCGCAAGGGATACGACGTGATGATATGTAATGTTAGTGCGTATCTTTGTATTCGGTTTATTTCTGCATATTTCGCAAGGGATACGACGTGATGATACGAGTATGTAATGTTAGTGCGTATCTTTGTATTCCGTTTATTTCTACATATTTCGCAAGGGATACGACGTGATGATACGAGTATGTAATGTTAGTGCGTATCTGTGTATTCCGTATCTTTGTATTCCGTTTATTTCTACATATTTCGCAAGGGATACGACGTGATGATACGAGTATGTAATGTTAGTGTGTATCTTTGTATTCTGTTTATTTCTACATATTTCGCAAGGGATACGACGTGATGATACGAGTATGTAATGTTAGTGCGTATCTTTGTATTCTGTTTATTTCTACATATTTCGCAAGGGATACGACGTGATGATACGAGTATGTAATGTTAGTGCGTATCTTTGTATTCTGTTTATTTCTACATATTTCGCAAGGGATACGACGTGATGATACGAGTATGTAATGTTAGTGCGTATCTTTGTATTCTGTTTATTTCTGCATATTTCGCAAGGGATACGACGTGATGATACGAGTATGTAATGTTAGTGCGTATCTTTGTATTCTGTTTATTTCTACATATTTCGCAAGGGATACGACGTGATGATACGAGTATGTAATGTTAGTGCGTATCTTTGTATTCCGTTTATTTCTACATATTTCGCAAGGGATACGACGTGATGATACGAGTATGTAATGTTAGTGCGTATCTTTGTATTCTGTTTATTTCTACATATTTCGCAAGGGATACGACGTGATGATACGAGTATGTAATGTTAGTGCGTATCTTTGTATTCTGTTTATTTCTACATATTTCGCAAGGGATACGACGTGATGATACGAGTATGTAATGTTAGTGCGTATCTTTGTATTCTGTTTATTTCTACATATTTCGCAAGGGATACGACGTGATGATACGAGTATGTAATGTTAGTGCGTATCTTTGTATTCTGTTTATTTCTGCATATTTCGCAAGGGATACGACGTGATGATACGAGTATGTAATGTTAGTGCGTATCTTTGTATTCTGTTTATTTCTACATATTTCGCAAGGGATACGACGTGATGATACGTGTATGTAATGTTAGTGCGTATCTTTGTATTCCGTTTATTTCTACATATTTCGCAAGGGATACGACGTGATGATACGAGTATGTAATGTTAGTGCGTATCTTTGTATTCTGTTTATTTCTACATATTTCGCAAGGGATACGACGTGATGATACGAGTATGTAATGTTAGTGCGTATCTTTGTATTCTGTTTATTTCTACATATTTCGCAAGGGATACGACGTGATGATACGAGTATGTAATGCTAGTGCGTATCTTTGTATTCCGTTTATTTCTACATATTTCGCAAGGGATACGACGTGATGATACGAGTATGTAATGTTAGTGTGTATCTTTGTATTCTGTTTATTTCTACATATTTCGCAAGGGATACGACGTGATGATACGAGTATGTAATGTTAGTGCGTATCTTTGTATTCTGTTTATTTCTACATATTTCGCAAGGGATACGACGTGATGATACGAGTATGTAATGTTAGTGCGTATCTTTGTATTCCGTTTATTTCTACATATTTCGCAAGGGATACGACGTGATGATACGAGTATGTAATGTTAGTGCGTATCTTTGTATTCGGTTTTAATGCAAGTGTTTATTTAATATTTGTCTTTTGTAATGAAGAAAACAAACATTCATTCATTTCTTATCCGTAAGGGTTGGTAAATAAATATTTTGAGACTACAAAAAAGTGCAATGGCACATGTGAAAAAGTAATATTAAAAAAAGAACATGTCCACCAAATCAGAATGTTGGGAAACCACAAAAAAACTGTTTGCATTAAAAATATATGACATAACAATTCATTGGAAAAATATCTGAAATCCTTCTTAAGGTGACTTGATTTGTTGTTTAAAATCGAATCATAATAATTAAAATAGTTATTCTAGTTTAAAATATGGACATGATGCTTTTTGTAACAACAATTCTAATTTCATCTTTTTTTATTCAACAGGTCTGGGACATGATGTTATTTGTTCGATTTCAAAAATATTTTACAAAAAATAATTGGGTCGAGTAATTTATTTTAATTTTAATCAAATAAAATAAGTGTTACAAAATAAGAAGAAATATTACTATAAAACTATAAATATATGTAGCTAGATAAAGCTGTATAATGATAGACATTACATTGCACGTACGATTTAAAACTGACAGTTGCTGGTGAACTGGTATGAAGTTAGACACAATCGGAAAGCTATGACTAGTCAATTCGGACATGATCTTTTTTGATTGGTTTAAAGCCTGGACAAGATTCTTTGTGAAAAAAATACTGGATTTTTATTATGATTTTAAAATGATTTATGTGTTTTTTTTCTTCATTAAAATTAAAATGTTAAACGGCTCTGTACGATCGATAAGAAAAAAATCTGCTTTATCAACTCATTTTTTGTATCCGATGGATATGATCTTTTTTTAATGTTAACTCCTTATGTATTCATACCAGAAGCACAGAAAGGATAAGCAGATTTCATCGCTTCCTCTTGTTAGATGTGAGCGCTCTCTTATTGTAAGTCAGGGAGCATTGTGCCGTGCCGGAACATGGCTGATTGGAAAATCCGATTAGGAGAGTATCAGGACCGATCGGTCACGGTTAGTTACTAATACTAGTACTTCAGGTGGTACTGCTCGGACTCTTCCAATTGTTAGAGAGCACGATTCTCATTGTATTGTCCTTCAATCACTGAAGACATCTTACAGACTACATGTCACACACGACTACAGGATATCACATATGCGCGTACCGGCACGCCGTGCGCCGTGTCCCTTTTGGGATAAGCAGAGGGCAGATATTCATACTATCAAATACACGTATTTCTCCTCGTAAATACCCTGGACAATACGTGGTATAAATGTCGCATCCTTGTTTCTGGAATCGCCTCTTTTTTAATAGTGGGGGGGTGTATCTCAACTGAGAGGGTGTTATGAGATGAGCCTCGATTTTTTTATAGTTTCCCTCTTAAATTGACTTGCTTTTCCATTACCTTAATATACACATCTGTAATTGTATGTTAATTACTGGATATACACATATATTTGCTTGCACGTTAATAATGAACAATGATGGATTGGACAAAGGTGAGGAATTCTGCTGTCTGGAAAGTATTTCGTCAGATGATGAAGAGTTAACCCTTAGAGGCACAGATAAACTTCACTTATTTTTACTCAGGCTGCACAAAAAATAAAAAATCAAGTTTCTCATTATTTTTTTTAATGTGTTTGAAAAATGATACATACAAATGCTAAATTAACATATTTCCACTTCCTCGGTAGGTCAAGGAACTTCTGGTGAGATGGTACAACTTATGTACCACTAGTCCATATTTCCACCTTAATTTTTAACCTAAATATAAATTTACCACAATTACTGAAGTCAATTCTATCACAACACAACAATTTTTTTATTAAAATTTAATACAAATATATAACGTTTTCTTTTATACGGGCAAGTCGGCACACCAAGAACAACTAACTGTCAATAATATTAGAAGCTAAATGAATTTGAACAGGACCAGAACTGCAGCTGTGCGGATATGAGTAATAAGTATTATATTATACGAAGTGGTACATAATCCGAGCGTTCGTGCAGCAATAGAGAGAGGTTTAATAAGTGGTACATTGCGTGTACCATTGTGCAGTACTGCGTCAAAAAAAAGTGGTACATAACATGGACCACTAAGCCTGTAAGAGTTAAAGAGTGTTATCAAACGGTGTGTAGCGATAGGAAACAAAGTCAATGGGGCACTAAAACATACATACTCGAACCGGACAGTATCAAAATCTGCTAAGATGATGGTGTTCAATAGTATTTTGGTAGCAAATTTTGGTACCAACGATGTGGAAAAATACTGAGAGGAGCCGAATAAATGCTGTAGAAATGCGTGCATTGAGAAGATTTGCCGTGATGGTGGCAAACCTCCGATATGATACAACACCTCAAGAAGAAGAATAAGTATAGATAGAATAGATAATGCATCTCTACGTCTCTGGCTTGCTCTCAGAGTTCATGTCTCTGCTCCGTACATAAATATTGCGAAGACAAGAGACTTAACAAGACGCATTTTCGTCGTGATTTTAATGGGTCTGCTCTTCCATATATTTTCCAGCTTCGACATCGCATTTTTCGCCATTCCAGTTCTTCTTTTCACCTCAGCCTCGCATCCTCCACTGTTGGTAATACTGGAGCCTGAGTAAATAAAGTCAGTCACCACTTCTAGACTATGGTTCACATTATTGGTGGCAGCTTGTTACTGCAGTCTACCATAAACTTGGTTTTTGACCTTTTGATTTCAGGTCCAGGAACTTGTTCACGTAGATTTATACAATTACTTATCATGTAACATAAATAAATAAATATAAATACATGAAATATTTATGTTGGACAAGAAGTGCAGACGCCACACGAGAGCGGAAGTGGCTGTAATATCAGCAATTAGAGTAATTCGCAATAAGGTGAACCGACAAGACTGCGGCATTCGGATACCTGAGGATACAGTATTATCAGGCAGCGTGTGCAGACAGAAAGCAGAGGATGGCGCCGGAGAGACCATCGCCAGAGAGTGCATTCCCTTCAGGTTTGTCAATGAAGAAACAAGAATTATATACATACTGCAGTTGTTGAGACACCTTCCTGCAACTATTATAGTTTGCGCATTGCTTTACTAATTTTATTTATATAAATAAAAGGTACAACGTACCTTATAACAAAAATAATAAAAATAAAGCCAGTGATCAACACATTAAGAAGGATATAATATAAAAATAAAGCCAGTGATCAACACATTAAGAAGGATATAATATAAAAATATAGCCAGTGATCAACACATTAAGAAGGATATAATATAAAAATATAGCCAGTGATCAACACATTAAGAAGGATACAATATAAAAATATAGCCAGTGATCAACACATTAAGAAGGATATAATATAAAAATATAGTCAGTGATCAACACATTAAGAAGGATATAATATAAAAATATAGCCAGTGATCAACACATTAAGAAGGATATAATATAAAAATATAGTCAGTGATCAACACATTAAGAAGGATATAATATAAAAATATAGCCAGTGATCAACACATTAAGAAGGATATAATATAAAAATATAGCCAGTGATCAACACATTAGAAGGATATACTCGTAATATAAAAATATAGCCAGTGATCAACACATTAAGGATATAATATAAAAAAATAAACAATAAAAACAAACACAATCAGAAAGAAACGAGTATCAAATCGTACAAAATCACATGTTACCAACACAATACGGGTACGTCCACAGGCGCACAGCCTGTACTGCGCAAAAACACCAAAGACAAATCATTGAAAACCAAAATACCAATTGATGACAAAATACGAAATCAGACAGGTGCAACTTTACGAATTTCCTTCAGCAATCACAATAAATAAAAAATTAAAACTACAATAATCTATTAAAAATATGGTCAAAGATAATCAATTAAATATAATACATCGATCAATAAGTCGAGGGACTAACTACTAAAATAACATAGTCTCCTTCAAGAGCGATACATTCATTCCAACGCTTTCCTAACTTTTATATGCCAGCCGTGTAGAACGATTTATCTTTGGTTTCAAAATAGGGGTTAGTTTCGGCAATCACTTCTTCATTGGAGCCAAATCTCTTTCCCTGGAGCATCTTTTTGAGGTCTGCGAACAGCAAATAGTCGCTGTGTGAGAAATCTGGAGAATACGGTGGGTGCGGAAGCAATTCGAAGTTCAACTCAAAATAGTGTAAACACTACCAAATTATATCTTCAGGATGTCAGCTATCTCACGCAACTTTACTTTGCGATTTTCCATCACGATTTTGAGGATTTTTTTAATGTTTTCAAATAGTTGTTTTCGACGGAGCAGAGCCCGGATAACACTTTTCAAGCCATCGCTGAGTTTGAACGGTATTTTTTCCCATTAAAAAGCAATGTTTTATCAACACACGAAATTCGTTTTTTTTTCATTGTTTTGAAAATAGCAAAAGTAGCGTCACTAAAAACACTGTAACTCAATGACACAATGTCGGAATGTCGTGAAAGTTTGACACGTAACTTATAAAAGTTGGTATTGACTGAGAATGGTGTGGATTTGTTATTAGAGGCGCCATCTGTTGGTTAGTCCCGGGACTTATTGATCGATGTGATAATAATCAATTAAAAATATGACCATTATATGCTCAAAGAAGCTGAAAAAACTATTTTAAATAAACATACAAGAAAAATATCGAATGATTTACTTTTTTATATAAAATCATCCACTTTCACTTAAATTTTCCAGATTTGCTTAGCTTTTTCTATAACAGAGTTACATGACCACATACTCATCATAGGGGGCAGTCTGAAAAAGTTCGGTGGCATGAACACTGGTTCAGTTCTACAAATATTGTTTAGAGATTAGTATTCTTAAATTTGTTTTTTTTTTTTGCATAATCTGTGGCGAATCCAAACAACTTGACATGTCTAAGAATAGCTGATTGGTCGAAATAAATTACTGTATAGCATTAAGACTTCTCAAAGTATAATAAAATTTCCCAACCCCTCTAAAAAAATCTTAATGTGTACTTGCACAAAAACGACAAGCTTTATCAGTTAAGGATATCTACTGTTTTACATCACTAACAGGGCAGCTTAACAGTTCAAACTTAAATTAGTTCAATTATTTTTTATTCCACTAATTACATTAATATCCGCTACACGTGTTTCTATCTCTTATCCCGAAGCTCTCTTCAAGCGGAAGCATCCCGGTTTATTATGAGAGCAATGGACAGACTGGTGTAATGTTATTGTGGACCACCCACAAAATAATTTATTGTTGGATATTCTATTGTTATACGGAGTTTAACATAGTTAAAGCCAAAATCTTTGACAAATTAAACGTGTCCGATTTTTGTTCAATTCACTTGATATTTAACCGAGAACCCTTGGGAGGCACGACCCGCGGGTTGAGAAACCATGCACTATTGAAATATAACTATTCTCAAAATATTCATCGAACGTTGACATCAGTTCTTGAGAAAATGTTAAAAAAATATGTAAAAAAAACTTGCAGAAATGAAAGCAGAAAGAATGCGCGACAAGAAGAAACTGCAACTATGCGTGCGGGCGAGGTGCGGCGAATGCAGCGGCTCCAGACAGAAAGTGCATCCAGTACGAAGAGACGCGAGTGGCGCCAGGTATCAATCATTGCTTGCAGTCTGCAAGCTGCAATCTGTGACTATTCCCGCAGCTGTAGCAGTCGATTGGCGAGTCTCGATTTCACGGTAAAATACATAATCGTTGGGTTTTTATTATTTTTTTTCTTATATTCCTGTGGAGAGTCAATGTATGAAAAAATTCAGAATGACGGCATTAAATAAATAATAAATATAGGTTTATTGATAGCAATATGGTGTATACATTGTGAGGTGCATAGCCACGCGGTAACGCACTAATTTCCGTGCCGAAGGTCTTCAGTTCGAACTCCGTACTGTGCGACTTCCCTCGAATGACACAGGCATTTTTTCCGCTTGGTATTCGGGGGTATATGGATACCTATGACTTCGATCATATATATATTTTTAAAAAGAGAAAAAAAACATGCTGTTGTGCTCCGATTGTTTCATTTCAGGGTGCTTTTCAACTCACTAAAAATAAATATCAACGGCACAGCTCCACCTTTCAACTACATTGAGACTGGAATGGCGATGGGATCCTCGACTACGAAGCCCAGCAATAAGAAGACGAATAGTTTAGCCCATTTTTGCGGCCGTTGTTGACTCAAATTGCTTGCAAATTGTGGGTGAATTACGAAATTTTGGCGTGTGGCGCTGTCAGTCACCCGATTGGAATTCTTTTTGTTAGGTTACCACATCTGTCATTGACACTTCCCTCCAAATTTCAGCGTCATAGTTTGACATTTGTAAAAGTTACGCTGTACTGAGTACATCTACCTTTGTGCGTGTTTTCGATTTTTTACAAGTTTGAAAATGGCATCAACTGTGCATCAACGAGTTTGCATTAAATTTTGTGTGAAAAACGGATTTAACGGTCCGCAGACCTTGGAAATGTTGGAGAAGTGTTTTTTGGTGGCACGAACGCTTCAGAAGTGGTCGTGAGTCGGTCGAGGATGACGAACGCAGTGGCAGTCGAAAACCGATGAAAACATCGATAAAATCAAACAAATGTTGGCCGAAAACCGCAAATTGACCATCAGAGAGCTGGCAGAGGACTTGAACATCGCTTATGGATCTGCTCAAGACATTTTGGTTAGTGATTTGGGCCTCAGACGTATCGCTGCAAAACTGGTGCCGAAAGACTTCAATTTCATGCAAAAAAAAAGACCGCGTTGAAATCGCGATAGACATGATTTCTATGAGTTTTTTACCAAAAACAACACGACTACTATCCAGCAGCCTTTGAATTCACCTGATCTGGCTCCCTGCGACTTTTTCCTGTTCAACCACTTTAAAAACTGCTTCGCGGAACGCGTTACAGCACCCGAGAGGATGTAATGAAAAAATCGAAGACGGCTCTGATGGACATACCGAAAATTGAGTACCAGCGGTGTTTCGAGGATTGGATCAAGCGCTGGCGTAAGTGCGTTGCAGTCGATGGGGAGTACTTTGAAGGGGACCATATCGATTTTGATGAATAAACAAGTATTTTCGATTTTATGAATAAAGTCTTAAAACTTTTTGATCAAGGTAGTATACAGTGTTATAGTGACGATGCATCAAGCGATTGTGTATGTCAAATGTTGTTTAAAAAAATCCGTGCTTTACTGCGCAGCCATTTAATTCAACGCTAAACGTTTGGAATGATGTAGGCTACAAAATAAATTAGTAACTATGTTGTTTATAGTTAAGGCATTAACGTTGTGGAGGTTTAAAGACATTGTGATTAATTTTTATCAAACACTGTTAATCATTGTCAAAGTGAAAAACCGTACTTTTTCTATCGATGATGCCAAATTCTTACATATCAGTAGTAACGGAAATAAATTGGACAGATTAGAGGCCCTAGAAATTTCTAAGTCAGTACACCGATCCGAACATCTGTTGAACAGTTATTTCCCAAAAATCTCCCCGCTCTTGGCCGAAATTGTCCCATGCCTCCCTCACCCCTCAGCCCCCAACCGTTGAAGCGTGTATATCGGTACCAGTTCGAACAGCATTTAGTCTTGTTTGCGCTCCCCTGAAGATGAGGTGTGCACCTTGAAACCGGTAGGGTTATACCGTCACAAAAAAGTGGAATAAACAGTGTTTGATAAAAATAAATTACAAAAATTAGTAACTATTAACTGAAAGATTTTTTCACACGTTTTTAAAACATGCTATAATGGAGTACTTGAGTTGCATTATAACTCGAGTTGAATTATAACTTGAGTTGCATTATAACTTAGGTTGGTTGGTTGATTAATATTGTTTGTGTTTTCTTTCTGAGTCATCGATCGTTTATGTTTTTAATTATCGCATGGTACTTTATTATTGGTTTACTGTTAAATATTATACTTAACGTACGAATTGTATTGAACGGTTTAGTGCCTGTTACCATAACATTAAATAAATCGAAGACCGACATGTTGATCGGACAGTACATAATCCAGGGGCGTAACTAGGTATTAAGAGTGCCCGGGGCAGAAACAAATTTAAAACCAACGGATTAAATGACACAAGCAATATTTAACGAATGACTATTATAGTTAAGGCATTAACATTGTGGAAGTTTCAAGACATTGTAATTTGTTTAGTAAAATACTGTTTATTCCACTTTATATTACGGTTATAACCCTGCCGGTTTTTAAGGTGTTCACATCATCATCAGCGATGAACAAACAAGACCCAAATATAACAGAGTAATTTGTTATATTTATTTATGCTCCACTGATGACGACCTCCGTGGCCTAGGTGGTAAGACGTCTGTCTCCCAACCCGGAAGTTGCAGGTTCAAATCCTGCAGGAACCCAGATATAAATAAAAAAAAAGGATTGCAGTCTGATTTTCACAAAAGGCCACTTTAACATCTTTCTGATTGGTTGGAAGAGATTGCCACATGGCAATAAACACGCCAGGTTGTATTGTATACAACGAAAGTGTAATACAATACAATGATGAGGTAAATACCTTGAAACCGATCGATCGATCATTCGTTGGATCGTTGCTGGATCTCGTAGTCGAGGATCCCCTCGCCATTCCAACGTCAATTCAATTTGCTGTGCCGTGGAGTTTTTTTTTTAAGTGAGTGAAACGTTGCACACCAGCAAACTCACCGGTGTACTGGATCCGATGGCACATCGAAGTGACACAATCGGAGCACACCGGTATGTTTTTTTCTCTCCTCTTTTTGAAAGAATATATATGAACGAAGTCATAGGTATAATTGCAGCCTGGAATACTAGGCCGAAAAAATGTCTGCGTCATTCGAGGAGAGTTGCACAGGGTTCGAACCGACTACCTTCCTATACGTTCCTGTACTTGTGAGCTCGAATTCACGTCTGATGTAAGGTTGACAAACACATCTGCGTAAGATTAACTGAACCTTCGTGGAGTCAATGAGGTTGAATTAACGTCTGACGTAAGGTTAATTGAATATTTGATGTAGTCAAAGAGGTCGAATGCACATCTGACGTAAAATCGACTGAAACTTGACGGAATCAATGAGGTTAAATTCACAATTATCGTAAGATTGACTGAAGCTAGATCGAAGTTAAATTGGCACTATCAGATATATCCCATTTGTATTAAAACAAACAGTAACAGTGGTTTTTGGCAACAACTGTACGTTACCGCGCGGCTATGCACCTCAATTGCACTTGAAACCGGTATGGTTATAGCGTTATTTAAAGTGGAATAAACACTGTTTGATTAAACAAATTAAAAGAAAGAAACCTTATTTTAATTGATAATTGCTCAGCATATAATTTAACATGTGAGCTAGAGCACGTTAGAGTGAAATTACAACCTTGAAATTTGGACCTAGGAATAATACTATGGTCAACTTATACCTCCACGCAGATACCAAACTGCAAACTATCCCCGAACACATGCGCGCTCTGGCCGAAAGGTTTTACAGCTCTATATCCAGACATCCCAACCCAGTCATAAAAGCCCTCGGTAATTACAACGCGAACACTAGATACAGACACACTCGCCCGAAATCAATACTGAAAAACATCCCCCCGAATCCCCCTTCAACCGGAAACGTTCCCTCAAACGACCCTCCGATCGTCACTCTGAACACCCCCCCGTACTCCACTCCGACAGGGACAGCACCCTCGGCAGACAATTTACCCCCATAGGCAACCGCGTATCTCCCATAATAAGCAGTTACGTATTATTAATATATTTTTAGCGGAATGCTTCTTATCTGAAGAGATGATGATAGTAGTTGTTGGTAAATAAATAAAATACGTCAATTAGCAATGCGGAAGGAGAGAGTGAATGAATGTTTTATTTATCGGTATGTGGGTATTTATACATTTCAGAATGGGCGCGGGAGTGCGCCCGCGATATATTTTTATCTCGCTTCTGTGCGTGCAGAAATGGTCGATTGAAGTATTGTAGACATCGTAAATAGTATTGTGGGTAAACAATTTGTTTACGGAACCGGCGCGATGTCCGGCCGCGTCAATGTTTTGGTATGTGACCTTCGGACATATCCAAAGGTCGTTTCGTCGGTCGTTGACCGTATGTGTTGACAATATTCAGCGACGACAATATTCAGCGACGACCGTGGTTCCCACATATTTATAAAAAGTCACACACGTCTCCCCCATATATAATACATTCATATCTTATTTTTTATTCACCATCATTATTTTTCACTCGCATCCATTCAATATATTACCGTGTGTGTCGACGCAAACCCACAAATCTATGTATATTTGTATGTAATATTATGTATATACCATCACGTTTATATAAGTATTTAATCGTTTTATTATTTCTCATGACCATTCTTAAAAATTACATTTCTCAAAACTTATCCTTTCCCGATTCCTGAAAAGAACCCAAATTTCAACCAAAATATCAAACAGTCAGACTTTATCCGATGAAGGACTAAGGCGTCCTACCATTGGACCGAGACTCCGAAGAAGTTATTCAACACTTGGTCAACTTATCTAAAAAAAGCTATTACTGAGCCTTATGTAAAACTACAGTAAAAAAAATAATGTTAAAGAAGCATGCGATATGATTTGTGCAGTTTGGTGGTCAGCCAAAGGACCAACATAGTGTTGGAAGAATGGCTCAATTCCTCAAGATAGCGATGACGGAAGCTCGGTGACGAACAGATACAGTACAGCTGAAATAGAAGTGAAAAATGAAGTAAGAGGTATGTGAACTTCTGTGGTTACAGCTGTAACTTATGACTGCATTGATGCAGATTATATTGTAATTTGGTGGTTGCGAGCAAACAATGATTTGAGAAAACTTTTTTTGTTTGCTCAGGAGTAATTTAGTTAACTCATCTGTCCAGACAGAGACATACAGTAAACCGTCAGACTATTTCTCTATATTGCGAATTGTTTCTCTGGTTCGGCGCGCTAGCGCACCTCGGGAACGGCCGCCGCTGCAGTCGTATGTAGGTATTGACTATTTCTAATAAATTTAATATTAAGATAATTAAAAGAAAAAAATGACATGTAGGAAATTAAAATTAAGTTGGCTCATAGTTATAATATAGAAATTAGATTAGTTCTATTATTCTGAAGTAATACATTTGTATACAGGTATAGCCTTTAGCAAATGTAACATGTGTATTATAGATAATAAGTAATACATTTGTATACAGGTATAGCCTTTAGCAAATGTAACATATGTATTATAGATAATAAGTAATACATTTGTATACAGGTATAGCCTTTAGCAAATGTAACATATGTATTATATATAATAAGTAATACATTTGTATACAGGTATAGCCTTTAGCAAATGTAACATGTGCATTATAGATAATAAGTAATACATTTGTATACAGGTATAGCCTTTAGCAAATGTAACATGTGTATTATAGATAATAAGTAATACATTTGTATACAGGTAAAGCCTTTAGCAAATGTAACATATCTATTATAGATAATAAGTAATACATTTTTATACAGGTATAGCCTTTAGCAAATGTAACATATGTATTATAGATAATAAGTAATACATTTGTATACAGGTATAGCCTTTAGCAAATGTAACATATGTGTTATAGATAATAAGTAATACATTTGTATACAGGTATAGCCTTTAGCAAATGTAACATGTGTATTATAGATAATAAGTAATACATTTGTATACAGGTATAGCCTTTAGCAAATATAACATATGTGTTTGTGCGTTATCTTCTCATTCATTCTTTCAAGTCTGCTTAACTACGAGTATTTCAATGTATTAATGCCTAACTATTTCAATGTTGTTTCAACTATTTCATTTCCCATTTGTCATTTTATAAAATTTGGACTCCTTTGAGGCTTTTCTTTTTTCCGTTCTAGCTGACAGTTAACCTGAGGTGGTACGAGTATATGTGGGTTTACTTTTTATTTTGTTTTCTGCTATACATTTTTGTTTTTTTTATTTATTCTTTAATCTAGATATGCGGGGGTGTGGGATGGAAGCCCCCCGATGCCCTTGCGGTCGGGCTCGCCCTACATTGGTGGGGTGTATTTCGGCCGGAGGAATGTTTGTGGGATGAGCCCGAACCTTCTAATGTCTTCTCTCTTGAATGTATCTTTTTTTGTCATCTATTTATTTTCTGTGGTTTTTTTTATCTTCTTGTTCTACGTGTTCAAGGGTGTGGGCTGAAAAACATCTGGTGTCCCCGTGGCTGGGCTCGCCCTATATTGGTGGGGTGTATCTTGGCCGGGGGGATGTTATTAAATGAGCCCAGACCTTTTGATAGCTTCTGTTTTTAAATGTGTTATCTTTTTAATGTGTTCTTGAAATGTGTCTTAATGTATCATATTATGTACATTACTATGTTGCTATCAATAAATATGTATTTATTATTTATTAGTTGAGTAAATAAATAAAAAAGTTCCACAGCAATTTAGTTACCAGCAAGCAACGCGACCGAGTGGTTCTGTCGCTTGCTTGAGAGGCACGGAAACTGGTTCGAAGGCCAAACGCGGGTCTCAGAAGGCATACATCAAGTCGGTATTGGCGCAGGCAGGCATTACGAGTGTCTACTGTAACATTGTTGTTGTTTAATACTCGTATTATGGCTCTCGGCTGCGGCACGGTGTGTCTGTAATTATACACGTTCGATAGTCGATCTATGACATCACCTGGACGAGATTTGGCCATGCTGTCTGGTAGAATGCAGAGGGGCGGATTGGATATTTGAATAGCTGTAGTCTGAACTAAAAAGAATAATAATAAAAGAAAGATAACAATGGTACAAGGATGGTGGAGTTAGCAACTGTCTAGAGTGTTGGTATTGGAGAACCTTTGTTCTCCATAAAACAAGGATAAATTGCTTCCTCATGAAGGTGTCAAGTTGAAGACACCTAAGGGATGTGCGAACCTGCCGTGATGAAAAATGGATCACATCCGACAATGTTATACGCAAAGGCAGTGAATTAACAAGGATAAATCTCCACAATCGGTTCCAAAAGCTTAGCTTCATGGAAGAAAAATGATAGTGTGTGTGTGTGTGTGTGTGTGTGTGTGTGTGTGTTTGTGTGTGTGTGGTGCAAATGCTTTTAAATCGTAATAAAACAGTTAATGCAAATTTATACGTCCAGCAGCGCTACAATGTGCCTATCAAATAATGGTCGAAAAGCGCCCTGCGCTCGTCAATCGGAAAAATGTTATTCTGCTCCATGACAACGCATAGCAAGAGTAAAACAGGAAAAAAATGGGGCTTGGCTGGTTTGTTCTACCTCACCCACCATACTCAACTGACCTTGCACCATCCGATTGTCATCTGTTTCGATGAGGAAAATTTTATCTAATGAAAACAAGATTCGAGAGTTTATCGAAAAAAATTTCACGTCAAAACCAGCGATATTCTACTAAAAGGTATCGAAGAGCTACTTGATAAATGGTAACAAGTTTTGCAAATATTGGCGAATACACAATAGCAGTTTTTTTTTATTGAAAATTAAAATATTGATACATAATACTAACACGGAAGTTTTTTAGCAGATTAAATTTAGAAAATTAAAATATTGATATACAGGTTGGCCCAAAAGTGGTGGTGGTAAGACACTTGTCTGCCGATCCGGAGGTTGCGGGTTCGATCCCCGCTGGAACCCAGATTTTTTTAAATAGGATTCCAGTCTGGTTAACACTTAGGGCCTATAAAACATATTTCTGGTTGGTTGGAAGAGATTGCCACGTGGCAATAAACTCGCCAGGTAAAAAAAAAAAAAAGGCACTAGACCCACTAGATCAAAAGCTAATCGTATCCGATAATATGTTGGCTTCAGTTCCTGCACTAGGTGTACCTTATACGGATAGACATTCAGCATTCCTTGAATCGCCTTCGAGTTGACATTGAAGGCTCTTCTTCAATGCTTCGGCGTACACGCTGAATGTTGTCCCGTGACCTCCCTGAACGTGGCCTCCCAGCACGTGGCAACTCCCAGCACCCACAGACCCCTGACTTTGAAACCGCTGGACTAAGTTAAGTATCGTTTGTTTATATGGTGGTTTTCTGACCCCAAAATGACGAGTGTAAGCTCTTTGCGTTAGCACAATTGATCGTTGATTTTATAGATTAAATTAGATTATTTTAACACGTTGCTCAGTCGTGAATTTATCCATATTTAATTTCTAAGGGTTACGCTTTAATAATCTGAAATTTAAAAAAAAAAAAATTATTGTAGAAAGTTATTCAAATTATAAATAGTCTTGCGACTTTTGGGCTATCTTGTATAATACTAGCACGGAAAGCACGGATTCAATCAAATATATAAGTTGAGTCAAAGGATAGGAAAGTAGCGACTGCGGCCTTTAGATACGATCCTTCCCCGCATCTACATATGATGGAAAAACATATCTCGAGCCTCTCTTCAGTGGCGTCATGTTTCATCTGAAATGTGAGTGGTCAATTGACCCAAAAGATTTTTTTAATAAAAGCTGATTTTTATTGTGAAGTTTATTAATGATTTGTTTTGCTTATGATGATTTGTCTGTACATAATGGTTTTATTAATATTATTATATTAAGTACGAGAAATGGAAGACCATTTATAACGAGATATATGAATGAGGAAGAAGCAAAATTTGTACGCAATACGTGGATATTAATCTTCTTCGAATACCCCAAAAGGGACATGGCGTGATAGTACGCATTACAAAATGGAAATATTTTGTGAGCAGACCAATTAATTTTTTGGATTCGCGTCTGGATATTATGAATTTTGAAAAATAAATAAATTAAGTAATCGATGCACACGGCCTTCCTGAATATGATAGCACGTACTGTGGTCATACATAACATATTGCATTGTGTCTGACAGTCTGTGGAGTGTGATGTTTGATACAGAAACCTTCGCTTTGACATCGCCACACTTTTGAAATCTAAGCAAACATTGATTCGCAACAACACGAAAACAGACTTTATGTCAGTGATTATGAAACATACGAGTACGCACTGTCAATTCAACCTTTGTAATAATAATAAATTAAACGAAAATTTCAACCTTGGTAATAATAATACATTAAACGAAATTTTCAACCTTTGTAATAAATAATAATAAATTAAACGAAAATTTCAACCTTTGTAATAATAATAAATGAAACGAAAATTTCGACCTTTGTAATAATAATAAATGAAACGAAAATTTATATGGCGCCGTTTAGAGAGCAAATTCCCCACAAGTGCACTCTAACTCGGGACTCGAACGCGCAATTATTCATAAATTAAAAATACTCGTATTACAAAATGTATACATGAACATCGTCATTTCTGGGCCACATAGTCGAGGACCCCCTCGCCATTCCAACATCAAATCAGATGGAAAGCGAGGCTGTGCCGTGGAGGTTTTTTTTAAGTGAGTGAACCGTTGCACACCAGCAAACTCACCGATCACACCGGTGTACTGGATCCGAAGGCACACTGAAGTGAGACGATCGGAGCACACCGGCATGTTTTTTCCTCCTTTTTGAAATAATAGATATGACCGAAATCATAGGTAACCTTATACTCTCGAATACTAGGCGGAAAAAATACCTGTGTCCCTTTAGACGGGTAGCACAGTGCGGGGTTTGAACTGGCGACCTTCCGTATGGAAGTCCAATGCGTTACCCCGCGGCCATACCCCTCATGATGAGCGTAGGATTGAGTGTAAGGATAGGAATGTGGTGGCTTCGGCCATTAGATTAGGTATTTCCCCGCATCTGCATATATTTAAAAAACATATTTGGTAAACTAACTTACGGCAGGAAGACGAACTATAAAGAAATCTTTGTAGATCTTCCGATATGTGATAGTAACACATTCGGCTTTGTAGATCTTCCGATATATGATAGTAACACATTCGGCTTTGTAGATCTTCCGATATATGATAGTAACACATTCGGCTTTGTAGATCTTCCGATATGTGATAGTAACACATTCGGCTTTGTAGATCTTCCGATATATGATAGTAACACATTCGGCTTTGTAGATCTTCCGATATATGATAGTAACACATTCGGCTTTGTAGATCTTCCGATATGTGATAGTAACACATTCGGCGTTGTAGTTCTTCCGATATGTGATACTAACACATTCGGCTTTGTAGATCTTCCGATATATGATAGTAACACATTCGGCTTTGTAGATCTTCCGATATATGATAGTAACACATTCGGCTTTGTAGATCTTCCGATATATGATAGTAACACATTCGGCTTTGTAGATCTTCCGATATATGATAGTAACACATTCGGCTTTGTAGATCTTCCGATATATGATAGTAACACATTCGGCTTTGTAGATCTTCCGATATGTGATAGTAGCACATTCGGCTTTATGTGTAGTGTAGTATAGTATTATATATTATATGTAGTGTCCATATACAATCATAACATACATTTTGATAAGAACTTCTAAAAAAGGTTGTTTTCAAATGCTTCCTAAAACTGCACACAACATCCATATATCTAACACTAAGAGATGGACAATTCCACACCAGTGAAAATAACAAGATACTTTCAATAACTATTACGAGTATATTAACTAACAATTATGAGTTGGAGCGCCCTTGAGGAGAGTTTGCTCTCTAAACGGCGCTATATAAATTTTCCTTTCATTGTAATAAATTTTTACGTTACTACAAAAAATAATGCAAACACTTTTCTAACAAATTAATGTATTTGACACTTTGGAACGGAAGTCTTTAATTACTGTGGAACTCAAATCTCTGGATTTGCGGTTTCCGCGTTTTTTGCATTTTTCAAAAACGTAACGCCCGCGATTAACGAAGGTACGAAGGTTTATTGAATTATACTTTCATTATATACTATGCAACCTAGCGGGTTTATTGTCACGTGGCAATCTCTTCCAAACAACCACAAAGATGTTAAAGAGGTTTTAAGTTAAAACCTGACTGAAATTCAGGTTTTCAGACTGAAAATAAGACTAAAAGCGCTACAGAAGTAAATAAATAAAAACGCGATTTCGAATTTATGGTTGTAATCGATGAATCATCCTCACCTGCGATTGTTTGGACAGGGAGAAGGCCCGTTGGCAAGTGCAGCGTGTTGCGCCACTGGCGGCGTGACAACAAACAACGCCAACGCGAGGTGATGTTTTCTTCTCTGTTTACCCAGCTGGGACCCGTGAGGATGCCCGTATTGGGGGGTTCGACAAAATGAGCATGGCCTTTGTGTGATTCATATTACTTTAAACTAAGTGATATAGGGGCTTAATACAAAAGCAAAAAGCTTGCGTAAATTAGAAAATATCGAGAACATAATAATAATAGTAATAAAATTATGTTTTATACAGTGCCGTTTAGAGAGCAGACTGTTGTCCGGGGGACTCTCACTCGGTATTCAAACCTTGTATTATTGACACATTAAACATACCCTGTCGGGATAGGCAGAGAGGAGAGAGTGCCATACTTCCCTAACTCGATACACATCCTCAGTATCTTCTACCTCCATACACATTCTCATACAACTTCTACGATTTATTTGACTGCTCCCAAATATACGACATCCACCCACCTCCGTGCTTGCGTACACCGATACATTGTTATGTCGCATATTGTTGCACTGCGAGTGATGAATCACGCCTTCCATGACGTAATCTGGTTTTATTGTGTTTACACACATACCATCACGCCATGTCCCTGTCGGGGTACGCAGAAAGGATAAAGCGCTAGATTTATCTATTTCGAGATACATCCTTCGCTCCTTTTACACCCATACACCTTCTCATACAGCTCCTACGATTTCTCTGACTTTCTACATTTCCTTCTTTTAGAATCTCATTCACTTTCTCCAACCATACTTTGCTTAGTCTTCATCATTCGTTTTCCACTCACATTTGCACTGTGTACCTATTCTGTTAATCGTTTTTTATTCATTCTTCCACACGCCCAAACCATATCTTCTTGATTTACTTAACACATTCATTCCTAATCCCTTTCTACAGTGTTTATTTCGGTCTTCTCAGTCTTTTTCTACGTTTCCCTCCCATACATCAAAGGTGGTACCAAAATACTTTTGCGGACTATCTATCATCTTAGCAGATTTTAATCAGATTCTGTCCGAATCAAGTATATATGTTTTAGTGCCCCATTGACTTGGATGTCTATCGCTACATGCGTGTTGCAAGATTCCTGCCTACTAAAACCAAAATTTTACTTGTGCAATCTCCGCTCTTTCCTCCGATTCTGGACCATGCCGATATATGTTATGTTATTTAGATATTACTGAGGAACAGCTGAACAAATTACAGCATCTTCAAAATGTTTGTCAAAGATTTATTTTTAACCTGAGAAAGTACAATCATACCAGAGGACGCTGAACTGGTTGAACGTGAGATTCTGGAACCAGTTATAATACAAACCAACTTTTTCTTACTCGATTGACGCGATTGAGGATGTCTACATTGCCGTTTACTATCAGACTCGTAATGAATCCATGTCTCGTCACCATCGGCCTTTAACCTGGTTGGTGCCCTGAAAGCAGCCCTATAAACAGAATGAAGAAGTGAAGATAGCGGTGCATTCATGACTCGCAGCTTAGCCTAAAACATTTTTATTGAGGGAACACGAAAGCTTGTTGACATATTTATTTATTTTATTTTATTTTATTATTACACATGACAAGAAATATACACAATTTGAGAAAAAACAACAGGTAATTTGATTTGGACATATAATTTTAATGGATCTGGGTTTGTTGCCTTTCATTTGTCGTATCCCCAGTAAACTAGGCTTTTGCCTGTATCTCACTGAGGATATTTAGCATGAAAAAATAAATCGATACTTCTTTCCGATTTTTGATAACACAAAAAACCCCGTTACACGCTCTCATCAATCATATGGGAAAAGTGTATTGAAACGCAAGGAGATTATCTCGAAAATGATATATTTGTCTTTTCAAACAGTTGATTAAAGGCGCCGTTCTCACGGTTCAAGTTTAATTGACCGATTAAAGTTGATCAACAAAAGTTGAATGAAATCTGTAGTGAAGGCGCGTTCTCACGGTTCAAGTTTAATTGACCGTTTATAGTTGATCAACAAAAGTTGAATACAGGCCCGTTCTCACGGTTAAAGTTGATCAACAAAAGTTGAATACGACTTGAATCAGTTTTTGTTCACACGTTTCAATAGAAACTGATTCAATTTAATTCAGTTAAAAATGGCGTCGAAAGCATTTTCTCTTGCATCTTTATTTTTATATTTATCGAGTTGAAAGCAAACTTGACAATCAACTTGAATTCACACCTTTAAATACAGGTTTCGACTTGAAAGCAAATGGCGGATGACTCATAACTTGAACGATAAAGTTTGACTGGGTTAATCTTTTTTTGATCTACTAAAAAGTTGATCAACTCTATTGAAACAAAGGTTCTCACTACAGATATCATTCAACTTTTGTTGATCAACTTTAATCGGTCAACTAAACTTGAACCGTGAGAGCGGGCCTTAAAATAAATTCTAGTCAGAGTGCGGATAATTTTTTATTCACCCTCGTATATTGTCCCCCCTCGTATTCTTATGTCATATAAATTGTTCATTTATTATTATTAATGCTACAGGACACATATTTTGACAACCTCTGCAGTATGTGACTATATACGATACATCACCATCTGGAAATTCAGAGCTCGGGTATCTGTCTGTGTTCAACGCACCTGTCCAGTTTCCAGCCCGTGCGAGGACATCTGCTCAAATGTGTTTGCATTAGTTTATCTTATGCGCAAAGTGTTATCGTTTTCTTGATACAAAACTTAATATTGTATAAAAAAAAATTCACTACAAAATTATCTTATTACATAATTTGCTTCGTGTCTTGAAATCGAAAATAAAAAAAACAATACTGTGACAGTGAAGTAAAAATGAAACAAAACATATAGTATGCATTAGCTACTGCATAATGTATTTCAATTTAAAACATACGCTATTGAATTCAAGAAAATCAGCAATTGAAAGGTAGGTACTTGCAATATTAAAATGGGTCGTGTATTTCTTAAAATAAACAAATTATTTGTACTTTTTTACAAAAAACGCACGCACTGAAAAATAAGGTACAATTTTGTAATTTATTTTTATCAAACACTCTTTATTCCACTTTTTTTGTGACGGTATAACCCTACCGGTTTCAAGGCTTTCACCTCATCTTCGGGGGAGCGCAAACAAGACTAAATGCTGTTCGAACTGGTACCGATATACACGCTTCAACGGTTGGGGGCTGAGGGGTGAGAGAGGCATGGGACAATTTCGGCCAAGAGCGGAGAGATTTTTGGGAAATAACTGTTCAACAGATGTTCGGATCAGTGTACTGACTTAGAAATTTCTAGGGCCTCTAATCAGTTATTTCCCAAAAATCTCTCCGCTCTTGGCCGAAATTGTCCCATGCCTCTCTCACCCCTCAGCCCCCAACCGTTGAAGCGTGTATATCGGTACCAGTTCGAACAGCATTTAGTCTTGTTTGCGCTCCCCCGAAGATGAGGTGAAAACCTTGAAACCGGTAGGGTTATACCGTCACAAAAAAAAAGTGGAATAAACAGTGTTTGATAAAAATAAATTACAATGTTTTTAAACCTCCACAACGTTAATGACTTAACTATAAACAACATATAATGTACGATGTTTTTAATGAGTTCGTTCAACAGACAGCATTGTTTACAAACTGCCGACATGCTGTTAGTTCCTGACTGTTTTTATCAATTTTTTTTTGTGCTAGGCTTTCCATGTTTTTATTTCCTCGAAAATATATTATGAATGACTATAGCTCGTAAAAACCCAATCGATCAAACAATTAGCAGGAGCTACTATTCCATTTCTAGGTTACGGCAGTGCGTGCTGCAGAAGCTACAAACAATTAGCAGGAGCTACTATTCCATTTCTAGGTTACGGCAGTGCGTGCTGCAGAAGCTACAAACAATTAGCAGGAGCTACTATTCCATTTCTAGGTTACGGCAGTGCGTGCTGCAGAAGCTACAAACAATTAGCAGGAGCTACTATTCCATTTCTAGGTTACGGCAGTGCGTGCTGCAGAAGCTACAAACAATTAGCAGGAGCTACTATTCCATTTCTAGGTTACGGCAGTGCGTGCTGCAGAAGCTACAAACAATTAGCAGGAGCTACTATTCCATTTCTAGGTTACGGCAGTGCGTGCTGCAGAAGCTACAAACAATTAGCAGGAGCTACTATTCCATTTCTAGGTTACGGCAGTGCGTGCTGCAGAAGCTACAAACAATTAGCAGGAGCTACTATTCCATTTCTAGGTTACGGCAGTGCGTGCTGCAGAAGCTACAAACAATTAGCAGGAGCTACTATTCCATTTCTAGGTTACGGCAGTGCGTGCTGCAGAAGCTACAAACAATTAGCAGGAGCTACTATTCCATTTCTAGGTTACGGCAGTGCGTGCTGCAGAAGCTACAAACAATTAGCAGGAGCTACTATTCCATTTCTAGGTTACGGCAGTGCGTGCTGCAGAAGCTACAAACAATTAGCAGGAGCTACTATTCCATTTCTAGGTTACGGCAGTGCGTGCTGCAGAAGCTACAAACAATTAGCAGGAGCTACTATTCCATTTCTAGGTTACGGCAGTGCGTGCTGCAGAAGCTACAAACAATTAGCAGGAGCTACTATTCCATTTCTAGGTTACGGCAGTGCGTGCTGCAGAAGCTACAAACAATTAGCAGGAGCTACTATTCCATTTCTAGGTTACGGCAGTGCGTGCTGCAGAAGCTACAAACAATTAGCAGGAGCTACTATTCCATTTCTAGGTTACGGCAGTGCGTGCTGCAGAAGCTACAAACAATTAGCAGGAGCTACTATTCCATTTCTAGGTTACGGCAGTGCGTGCTGCAGAAGCTACAAACAATTAGCAGGAGCTACTATTCCATTTCTAGGTTACGGCAGTGCGTGCTGCAGAAGCTACAAACAATTAGCAGGAGCTACTATTCCATTTCTAGGTTACGGCAGTGCGTGCTGCAGAAGCTACAAACAATTAGCAGGAGCTACTATTCCATTTCTAGGTTACGGCAGTGCGTGCTGCAGAAGCTACAAATAACTGTGCGGCTGCTAGGCAATTTGGTATTACTGAAAACGATCGTCACGTCTGAACGATCATAAAAATAAGACTTAATTAATGCATGTTCTGCATAAAAGGAAATCTGTGGGCCTACGAAACGACATTTTGAATCAATTCATAAAATTTACAATCAATTAATGAAATGTTCACCATCCCTAGAGTTAAAACCTCTTTTGCCCAAAGGCAATATGCTTATTTGGCTCCCATTACATACAATGGCGTGCCGACTTCAATAAAAGTAAAGGTAGGAAAACCATTTAGACAGTCGATCGGAGCGTGGTTGTTATTGCGACAGGATTTTGAGTACTTGGGCTTTCAGGATGAATGACGAGTAGAAATGATTTATGTGAGCTCGTGAGTGTGGGTCTCTTCTTGTTGTTTTAATTTTGGATGTTTTTGTATTTGTGTTTCTGTGTGTTTTTCTCTTTTTGTTTTGAATTTGTTTTGATTTTTATTCTTATGATTGTGTGCGGTATATTGTGGGATGAATATTTTTGGTCTTTCTGGAGTGATAATGTGTGAGGAGTTGAGTTTCGCAAGATGTTTCCAGTTGTAGTTGAGTGTCACTGTTTGTCAGGTTGATGAGAGCGTGCAACGGGGGTTTTTTGTGTTATCGAAAATCGGAAAGAAGTATCGATTTATTTTTTCATGCTAAATATCCTCAGTGAGATACAGGCAAAAGCCTAGTTTACTGGGTATATGACAAATGAAAGGCAACAAACCCAGATCCATTAAAATTATATGTCCAAATCAAATTACCTGTTGTTTTTTCTCAAATTGTGTATATTTCTTGTCATGTGTAATAATAATAATAATAATAAAATAAAAAACCTATTATTAGATATTTAATTGTCACTAAATCATACATGTAAATTGTCACTAAATCATATATACTAGTATTAACTTGAATTGAAATTGAATTGAAAAAAGAATATAAGGAGCCAAATAAATTCAGTGGAAATAAGAATACATGGGATGACAATGTATGGTAGAACACAGAATTAAGTGATTAGAGATAAATGTCAACTTAAAGCTGTTATGTTGAGTAAGATGAATAATAACACTCAGAGACGGTTCGGACATGTAAAACGAATGAATGAAGAAAAAATACGATACAAATATTTAGTGTAAATGTAAGTGGAAGACCAAAAAAAGTATGGTTGGATCAAGCGAATGATATTTGGAACGGAGCCAACGTAGAAAGTCAGAGAAATCGTACGAAATTGTATGAGAAGCTAAACGGATGTGAAAAATGAGAAGAATGTGTGTGGCGAGGTAGGAAAGTCAGGCGCTTTGTCTTTTCTGCCTACTTCGACAGGGAAATGTCGTGATGGTATGTATGTTGATAAAAAAATAGCACAGTAATTTTTATTTACCAAAAACAGATTGATAAAAAGTGGAAGTAACCTTATACGAGTAATTGAAGTCCCTTAAGTTGTGCCAACACACTAATATATTGTATTAGGTGTTAATATAAGTCCCTTAAGTTGTGCCAACACACTAATATATTGTATTAGGTGTTAACATACTCGTAAGTCCCTTAAGTTGTGCCAACACAGTAATATATTGTATAAGGTGTTAATATAAGTCCCTTAAGTTGTGCCAACACAGTAATATATTGTATTAGGTGTTAACATACTCGTAAGTCCCTTAAGCTGTGTCAACACAGTAATATATTGTATTAGGTGTTAATATAAGTCCCTTAAGTTGTGCCAACACAGTAATATATTGTATTAGGTGTTAACATACTCGTAAGTCCCTTAAGTTGTGCCAACACAGTAATATATTGTATAAGGTGTTAATATAAGTCCCTTAAGTTGTGCCAACACAGTAATATATGTATTGTGTTAGGTGTCAACATACTCGTAAGTCCCTTAAGCTGTGCAAACACAGTAATATATTGTATAAGGTGTTAATATAAGTCTCTTAAGTTGTGCCAACACAGTAATATATTGTATTAGGTGTTAACATAACTTGTGTCCGTTTTTTTTTAATTTAAAAATGAGCACCAAAAGTAAAACAAAATGGTAAATGTTATAAGTCATTCGAAAGAAATTTTCTGCTCTACAAGATATTGTATTTGCTTTTACGTTACATATAGTATTTTATAATATTTGATTACAAGTCTTCAAAATGGAATGGCAAGTAGACGAAAGTGAGCATTCTCGACACCTCCTTTTGTTCGCGTTCACTCGAGGGAATAAAGCTGCCAAAGCTGCTCACGATATTTGCGAAGTGTACGGTGAAGATGCTATGAATGAAAGGACAGCTCGTCGATGGTTTCTGCGTTTTAAAGATGGTAATTTCGACCTGAAAGACATCGAGCGTTCCGGACGACCAGTGGACTTCGATGAAGACCGCTTAAATCATATTATTCAAAAAGATCTCCTTCAATTTTGTTTTACTTTTGGTGCTCATTTTTAAATTGAAAAAAAACGGACACAACTTATGTTCACACCCAATAATTTGTTTTATCAAACACTGTTTATTCCACTTTTTGTAACGGTATAACCCTACCGGTTTCAAAGCTTTCACCTCATCTTCAGGGAGCACAAACAAGACCCCTGATGATGAGGTGAAAGTCTTGAAAATGTCTGTACACCTAGACAATATTAATGCATTAACTATAAACAATACAAAAATATAACATATAATATCGACTTTATAAAATACGGTATTATAAAAACCACTACTCTCCCTCAATAATATATTGTAAAGGCACAACAAGCACGCAGTTTCAGGTGTTTCAATCAATAGTTGGATATGAATTTGTCATCAAGGAGTTTTACTGTATAATGTTAAATTATTTCATGCAGGATTTGTGCTATATAACGCGATTTATTAGCCTAACGTCATCATAATGGAACTGCGGCCTTAAAAGACAAAGCAAGAAATACTTAATGTTATTGCATTACAAGGTCTTTGATGATTAAATTCAATTATTATTGTCAATGCTTCATGATTAACAAACAATACGAATGCGATCTTTACTTATGACGAGCCAACTAATGAGGAAAATTCCAAGCGGCCAGTTTCCTAGAATCACGCGCAAGATTCTAGTTAAAACAAATTAAGTTGATAATCGTTATGACTATCGGACAAAGAATACGGAGCAAGGATTTTTAAGATAATTGTGAGAAAATAAAGAAATCGATGTTGATCTTGTAGTGAGAAAATAATGTTTGCTCAAGGCAAGGTGCACTGGTCTTGAGCTTGACTTCTAAGGTTTATACATATGATACATACATTGTGTGTATGTATAAACTGTTGGGGTAAGCAGAGAGGACAGATCACCATACTTTCCAATCACCACATACTTCCTGCGCTTTTTTCACATTCACAAATCTTTTCATACAGTTCTTTTTGTAGCCGTTTCTGGGCTTCGTAGTCAGTTGGAAAGCGAAGCTGTGCTGTGAAGTTTTGTTTCTTTCTTATTTTCTCTTCTTTAAGTGAGTGAGCCGTTGCGCACCAGAAAACTCACCGGTCACACCGCTGTACTAGATCCCATAGCATACCGGCATGTTTATTCCTCTTTTTTAAAGAATAGATATGACCGAAGTCATAGATATCCTTATACATCCGAATAATAGGCGGGATAAATTTTAGTATTATTTGAGGGGAGTAGCACAGCGCGGGGTTCGAACCGTCGACCTTCTGCACGGCCATGAACCAGTTTCTTCTGTATCTCTTACTTGTTATATGTATTTTAGTTTTCAAAATTTAATTAACTTGATTCAACCATACTTTCTCGGTCGCTATCGACCAATATTTGCATTATACATACATTTGTCTTTTATCACCAATCTGTTCTACACGTCCAAACCACCTAAATCTGATCGTTTTTAACCTACTTAACCTTTCCCTTCCTGTGCTAAAAAAATCCGCGCGTTCCGATGCTGTGTATTCAATACACATCATAACACATGTAAAAATGAGCGATTTAAAATCTGAAAAATAAGAATATTCATAGCTAATCACTTAAATTAATTAAATTTGAAGTCCAAAGTGATAATAATTTAAATTTAATTGCTGAAAACATGAAAAAAATATCGGCCGACGTTCACAAAACGGGCGAAGCGACCACCTCACATGGATGCCCGAGAGCTACTGAATCGAGAGAAGCGAGCGAAATGAGATTCTATTTCTTGCATTCCCATATACCGAAATAGAGTGAGAGTGAGACGTGACTAGCGTCGCCTATCACCGATAGCGGTTTTTAGAATGAATATACCTACGTCACACACTGGCACACGTGTGATTGTATCGGTGAATTTATTCCCGATTTTCACAAAATGTCTCGTATGTGGCCGATAAGTGCTAATTATTATTAATATATTTTTTTCATTCAATGCGTAAATGTATTATGGAGGAATACCTAAAATCTGAACCCAGTATTTATTATATTTATAGAGATATTAAAGTTTTTAGAAGCAATGTGTACTAGTTACACATCACAGGGAAAGAAGGGTTAAAACGCAATTGTTTGACTCGCATTCATCCTTATTAATTACATTTCTTATCACACTGCATTCACTCGGTTCCTTTCATTCATTTTCTATATCCACGTTTCACTCCTATAAATCAATACACGCACTGATAAGCTGTTGAGAATGATATTTTTATGCATCCCAAATTTAAAGTTTTAAAATAACTCGAAGTACAGAGCATATCGAATTATATTTGAATTGCCATTATATTGTAGTGCTTCAGAAAAGTTTACCGAAGATCATCTGCTAGGTTCTGATGCACATCTTAGGCATCGTACAGTGATACATTGTCTTTTTTTATCTTTAGTTGTTTGAGGCTCGTAGGCTCAATTTTGATCTTGTATTTATTTATAAGATGTGTGTCGCGATAAGAAATGATGTCGCTCTCTGCGTACCCCGACTGCTCCCCTGATGACAAGGTGAAAACCTTGAAACCGGTAGGGTTATACCGTTACATATTATAAAGTGGAAACAAAAGTCTTTGACTAAACAAATTACAATGTCTTTAAACCTCCGCACTATTAATGCCTTAACTATAAAACTATGTTATTATTCTTGTAAAGCTGAATTATACTTGCATGTGTTTTGTTATTATTCTTGTAAAGCTGAATTATACTTGCATGTGTTTTGTTATTATTCTTGTAAAGCTGAATTATACTTGCATGTGTTTTGTTCCCGCTGTAGGAATTAAGGAAACCTGTAACGTACAAATGATTGTATAAATTGAATGGCGTTTGAATAAATTCAATTGAGTTCATCATTTTACTTTAAACATCCATTTTATAAATGTATTAATTTCTGGTGTCTTCATTCCGCCTTCTTTCATACATTGATATTCCACTAGTGCACGCATCTTCATAGCGTTAATTTTACTTTTATCCACCTTCTGCCAAGTTCAAGGTTCTCTTCTTCCATTCGTCAATATTTACATTTTTTTCCTTTCGAATCTGTTCACGAGATGCTGCAAAACAACAAAATCAAAATATCCTCTTAGTCATAACTAGAATGTCGCCTCTAACGGTCGAGAGGTTATCACAATGTAATAAACCTTGATATGCCTACGTCATACTCTAATGGCACGTCATACCGTGAGTCACGGTTGGACTGCCACCATTTTGCGCCGCCGCTTGCCTGCTTGCACTTCGGCGTGTGATGTAACGCCTGCGTTGTGTCGCAACTCCACACTTAGCGGTTACGAGACACACTTATTGAAGGCTTCTTACACATACTCAAGACGAACCGGCATCGATTGTTCACCGTTCATCGTTAGGTATTTGAATAGAGATATCTCGGCTTAAATACGGAGTGGCCTAGTTGACAAGAAGACTGACTTCTAACCCGGGGATATTAAAGACTTCTTGCACATATTCAAGAAGAACCGACATTGATTATTCACCGTTCATCGTTAGGTGTTTGAATAGAGATATATCGGCTTAGTATGGAGTGGCCTAGTTGACAAGAAGACTGACTTCTAACCCGGGTATATTGAAGGCTTCTTACACACACTCAAGAAGAACCGGCATCGATTATTCACTGTTCATCGTGGGGTATTTGAATAGAGATATATCGGTTTTAGTATGGAGTGGCCTAGTTGACAAAAAGACTGCCTTCTAACCCGGGGATATTAAAGACTTCTTGCACATACTCAAGAAGAACCGACATTGATTATTCACCGTTCATCGTTAGGTGTTTGAATAGAGATATGTCGGCTTTAGTACGGAGTGGCCTAGTTGACAAAAATACTGACTTCTAACCCGGGGATATTGAAGGCATCTTACACACACTCAAGATGAACCGGCATCGATTATTAACTGTTCATCGTTAGGTGTTTGAATAGAGATATATCGGCTTTAGTACGGAGTGGCCTAGTTGACAAGAAGACTGACTTCTAACCCGGGGATATTGAAGGCATCTTACATACACGCAAGAAGAACCGGCATCGATTATTCACTGTTCATCGTTAGGTGTTTGAATAGAGATATATCGGCTTTAGTACGGAGTGGCCTAGTTGACAAAAATACTGACTTCTAACCCGGGGATATTGAAGGCATCTTACACACACTCAAGAAGAACCGGCATCGATTATTCACTGTTCATCGTGGGATATTTGAATAGAGATATATCGGTTTTAGTACGGAGTGGCCTAGTTGACAAGAAGACTGTCTTCTAACCCGGGGATATTAAAAACTTCTTGCACATACTCAAGAAGAACCGACATTGATTATTCACTGTTCATCGTTAGGTGTTTGATTAGATATACTATATAGTATATCGGCTTTAGTACGGAGTGGCCTAGTTGACAAGAAGACTGCCTTCTAACCCGGGGATATTAAAGACTTCTTGCACATACTCGAGAAGAACCGGCATTGATTGTTCATCGTTCATCGTTCATCGTTAGGTATTTGAATAGAGATATCTCGGCTTAAATACGGAGTGGCCTAGTTGACAAGAAGACTGACTTCTAACCCGGGGATATTGAAGGCTTCTTACACATACTCAAGAAGAACTGACATTGATTGTTCACCGTTCATCGTTAGCTGTTTGAATAGAGATATCTCATTTTGATTACGGAATGGCCCAGTTGACAAGAATACTGCCTTCTAACCCGGGGATATTAAAGGCGTCTTACACATACTCAAGAAGAACCGGCATCGATTATTTACTGTTCATCGTTAGGTGTTTGAATAGAGATATCTCGGCTTGAGTACGGAGTTGCCTAGTTGACAAAAAGACTGACTTCTAGCCCGTGGATAGAGGGTTCAATTCCTGTTGGTATCCATTTAAATTAATTTGTTCCACGCACCCAAAGCATCTTACAGTGTTCTTCTTCATCTTAATCAACACATCAGCCTTAAGTTCACATTCATCCCAAATCATTTCATTGGGTATTCTATCATACATTGTTACCCTTGCATTCTTCTAAGCGCATGCATTACTACATAATTTATTCGGCTTCTTTCAGTCTTCTTCTACGCTAACGTTTCACTCCCATACATTAAAGTTGGTGCTAAAATATTATCATATAATGGACCATCATCTAAGCAGATTTTGACTGTCCGGTTTGAGTATATATTTTAGTGCTCCATTGACTTTGTGTCCTTTCTCTCGTAATTCTTCCAACACCTGAAAAAATAATACTTTTCTTTTCACACGTTTCTATCACCATGACTTTAGATATCGCAAAATTCATTATCAGATCTTCTCTTCGCATATCTCATACAATTTATATTATCAATACATGACACAGCAATCCTTTTCAACATTTGTATGTTATCAATTGACCTCTGTAGTTCCACATGGATCCATGTAAACTTGTCAACGCTGATTTTAATTTTGATAATGTGACATTACGTTTCCTCAAATATTAAAAAATGAGCCCCCGAGAATGCGGGTTGAATCATTTTTGCAAGCAAACACCCAAACGTTATTCTCTTGCTTATTCCATTTCAGAAGCGGTCACGGCCAATGGATAGAAGACTGACGATGTTGATATACAACCGCTCATTGTGGATTCGTAAGGCGTGCCCTTCGATGTCCCAATGAACGGATGCGCCTGATCTGATATATTATGTACTGAAGACTGAAAGTGAAATTAGGTGCTATTGTTGTGGCCATGATGGAAAATTTGACACCTTGATCCCAGAGGCGTTGCGAGAGGGGGCAATTACCCCCTGAAGACATCATGGGCTAATTAATAAAGACACCTGTGTTCGATTCTCGTTGAAATTCGTATTATTTAAGGAAACATTTGAAGACACCCCATCTTGGGAGGTCTTATCAAAATGTCTGATTGTACATACGAACTACACACATACACTACACTACACCTAAATCCGAATGAGTTATCACATATCATAAGATCTACAAAGGTTTCTTTTTAGTTCGTCTTCCCTGGTAAGTAACATATAGTATTCAGCGGTTTTCTTACCAAATATGTTTTTCTAAATATGCAGATGCGGGGAAATACTTAATATAATAGCCGCAGTCAGCAATATCGTATCTTTACACTCAACTTATCATCATCATCATTGTCAACCAGGGTCGATCCACTGCTGGATGAAGGTCTCCCCAAGTTGACTTCAAATAGTTCGATTTTTTGCTAATTGGTGCCATGTGATGCTGCCATGCTTCCTGATATCATCTATCCAGCGTACCATCGGTCTTCTTCTGGGCCTCTTTATGCCTCTTGGGTACCATTGGATTATTTCGAACATCCATCGGGAATCTGACATTCTGCCTACGTGTCCTGCCCATTGCCGCTTCATTTTCTTACACACCTTTTACGTCTTCTACCTTTGTTTTGTCGCGAATCCAGGTGTTTCGTTTACGGTATCTTTTAGTATATCCCAACATGCGTCTCTCCATGATCTTTTGTGCGGTCTGGAGCTTTTGTGAGCTTTGCTGTGAGCGTTCATGTCTCACAGCCATACGTATGTTAAGTACTGGGAGAATACACTGGTTGTAGACCTTTCGCTTCAAATATATTGGGAGATTACTTTTGAAGATGTTCAAACGTTCAAATGAGCTCCATGCTAGTTTTGTCCTTCGTGCTATTTCCTCCGATATGCCACCTACAAAGGAAATAAGTTGGCCCAAATACACATATTCCTGGACAAGTTCCAGCGCTTTTTTTATTTACATTTATTTGTTTTGGGGTAGCAAAGCTGCTCATCATATATTTGGTTTTTGATGCCTTAATTTTTAAACCAACTTCTTTACTGACCTCTGCAAATTCCTGCAGTTGGTACTAAAGACCATTCGGGTTTTGTGAAAATATAACAATATCGTCTGCAAATCTCAAATGGCTCGGGTATTTTTTCCATCAATCGCCAGCCCTTTATTGTCCCATTCCAGTTTACTGAAGACATATTCAAATGTAGATGTGAATAATTTTGAGGAAATAGTATCTCCTTGACGAACTCCCTTACTAATTTGGAAGGTTTCGGAGGATTTGTGAAGATGTATTTTTGCTGTTGCATTCTTACAGATGTTATTGAGCAACTTAATGTATGTATGCATACATTAAGTTGCTCAATAACATCAACTTATATTTATTTACTCGTAAACATTTATTTTGTAATATTTTTTTATGTCAATAGAAGTGAATTAGGATCTTCTTCAGCCTTCATTCCCTTAAAGTGTTGCAAAGATTCCTACCAACTAAAACCAAAATTTTACTCGTACAATCTCTGCTCTTTCCGATTCTGGACTATGCGGACGTATGTTACTTGGATGTTACAGAGGAACAGCTGGACTAATTACAGCGTCTTCAAAATATGTTCTAAGATTAATTTTCAACCTACGAAAGTACGATCATATAGCTTCATACCAGAAGGCATTGAACTGGTTGAATGTTAGAAATAGACGCCAATTTCACATACTGTATCTACTGTATAATATCCTTAACTGTCCCGCTGCACCCTCTTATCTCGCCGAAAATTTTCAGCGTCTTTCCAATCATGGATTAGCGCTACGCTCAAACAGAGATTGTTTATTGGCCTTTCCAGTTCACCGCTCCTCTTTCTTTACGCCGTCCTTTACTGTCCATGCAGTGAGACTCTGGAATCAGTTACAAACCAATATAAGACTCGCATCGTCCTTGGCATGTTTTAAGAAGCGACTGAAAAACCTTTTAATTTCTAGTCAGTAAAATAACGTGTTTTATTCCTGATTTTTCTTTTCCTTTCCTCTCCACCATCCCTTCCTTTCCTTTTGATTGATGATATTTCACTTTATATGAAAAATAATGTTCGGGTGATTGTCCGTCTTTGTGGGGTTCGTGGGCATGTGCTCACGTATATGTTTATAGATTCCGTGGGGATGGATAGTCATTTGAATGATTTATGCGACGACGTAACTTGCTTCATTTACTTTTGCCTGGTTGGTTGGAAGAGATTGCCGCCTGGCAATAATCACGTCAGATTTTATTGCAATAAAAGTGTTAAATAAATAAATAAATTAGAGACCCGAGTTAGAGTGCTGTTAGGAGAGGTTACTTCTCTAAACGACTTTAAATAAGTTGATATTTTACTATAATTACAAATGTCCAGTCACGTTTTCATTAAATACTTTCTTTTAAAGAAGATTTTACGCCTGCCTATTTTGTCGGCATTCAGCTATCGCGCCTGGAGCAGGTGCCCCGGATGCCCCACCTTTGTTTCGGCTCTGGTCACTGCATATTAATTTTCTTTCAAAACAAACAGGGGCCAAGAATATAAAATAGTCCCATTGTTTCCATATGCACATAATCATACATGAGGAGTTGATTATTTATTATAAGGGTGGTATCAATTTTCTCGATGGATTTGAAACTTCGTAAAAGGTCACCTACCACTGAGTCTACACATAGAGGGGGGGGGGGGGATAGTGCACACGTGTTTTTCCTCTATTCTGCTTTTACTAAACGTCCCTCCCATATTGTGTCGGTTTCATGTTACTACCCTGAACATTTGTTGTGTGCATTGTATCGTTTAGTTTTTTTTAAATATATTTTTAGTGTTAGTTCAGCCCTGGCCAAATTAAGGCCCGCGGGATATAAAAATATAAAAACAAGCTATGAATATTTTAACTAACATACATACGAGTACCATCACGCCGTTTTTAGGCAGAGAGGAGAGCGCCAGACTTTGCTATCGCGATACATATTTCGTATCTTCTACATCCATATTAAACCTTCTTACACAACTCCTCCGATTTCTTTTACTTCTTAGATTCAGAATATCATTCAATTGATCAAACCATACTTTCCTTGATCTTCCTCTCACACGTCTTCCACTCACATTTGCGCTATATATTTATTTTGTTAGTCTTTATTCACTCATTCGTTCTACATGTTCAAACCATCTCAGTGTGGTCTTCTTTATTTCACTCAACACAACTGCCTCTAAGTTCACATTCATCCTTAATCACTTCATTCGATATTCTGTCATACATTGTCACTCCATGTATTCGCCTCAAAGCGCGCATGTCTACAGTATTTATTAGGCTCCTCTCAGTTTTTTTCAGGTTCACGTTTTACACAATTACAAGAAAGTTTGACATCAAAATAATATTGTTGACTATCAAATCAACAGATATTGTTCGATTCAAATATATACGTTTTAGTGCCCCATTGACTTTGTTTCCTTCATTCCCCAATAGAAAAAGTGTGATTTTTCACCAAAGCAACGCTAAACTGGTATGTCCTGCCTCACCAGTCGTATTTATCGGACCTTGTAGCCCCCTCCGATTACCACTTATTCCAGTTCCAAGAGAAGTCCCTTTAGGGAAAGAACTTCACTTCTTATGTAGTAGTTCTTTGTTCAAAGAGATGTGAAGTTTTGGAAGGAGAGAATTTTCAAGTTACTTGAAAGATGGTGTAAGGCATTGGAACAAAACGGTGCATATATAACATACAAAAAATGTATAATTCATATTTTTAATGCGGCCCTAATATTTGCACAGGCCTGCTTGGTGTATATCACTTAAAACACGTGCACAGCGCAGCTGTTCTCAAGGGTTAATTTAACTTTCAGTCGAGGGTTTCGGGTTCGATTTAGAATGGTACCCAAAAAAAGGGTACCAATATTTTAAAAGAGTTGTACTTTTTGTTATGTACAGTACAACATGGCGGGTTTATTGCTACGAGGTTATCTCTTTCAACTAACCAGAAAGTTGTTTAAACAAGTCTTAAATGAAAACCAGACTGGAATAAATATATGCTAAACTCTTCAGCAATATATATAATAAAGGTAATAATGTGACAGCAACAGTAAACCTTCATCAAAGCAATGATAAATTACCAGTAAGTAAGGGAGTCCGCCAGGGTGATACGAGTACCATCTGGCCAAAATTATTGAACGCTACCCCGAAAGATGTGTTTAAGGAGCTCGAATGGGAAAATAAAGGAATCTGCATCAATGGTTCATATCTAAGCCATCTTACAATACATTTTCTGACGATATTATTATCTTCGCTACACGTACTGAGGAACTACAAAGTCAAATAATGGAGCTGACGGAAGCTAGTAAACTAGTGGGTTTTAAAATGAATATTGGAAAGACAAAATAGATGTCGAACTGTTATGCCGATAACACATTGACCCAGGTAGACGGGACACAGCTAGAATACTACCTTGATCAAAAAGTTTTAGGACCGGTCACCGTGTGGCGCTGTCAGTCACCCGATTGGAATTCTTTTTTTTTTTTTGTTAGGTCACCACATCTATCATTGACACTTCCCTCCAAATTCCAGCGTCATAGCTTGACATTTGTAAAAGTTACGCTGTACTGAGTACATCTACCTTTGTGCGTGTTTTCGATTTTTTACAAGTTTGAAAATGGCATCAACTGTGCATCAACGAGTTTGCATTAGATTTTGTGTGAAAAACGGATTTAACGGTCCGCAGACCTTGGAAGTGTTGGAGAAGTGATTTTCGGTGGCACGAACGCTTCAGAAAGGGTTGTGAGTCGGTCGAGGATGACGAACGCAGTGGCAGTCGATAACCGATGAAAACATCGATAAAATCAAAGAAATGTTGGCCGAAAACCACAAATTCGCCATTAGAGAGCTGGCAGAGGACTTGAACATCGCTTATGGATCCGCTCAAGTCATTTTGGTTAGTGATTTGGGCCTCAGACATGTCGCTGCAAAACTGGTACCGAAAGACCTCTATTTCACGCAAAAAAAAGGACCGCGTTCAAATCGCGAAAGACATGATTTCCATGAGTTTTTGACCAAAAACAACACGATTACTATCCAGCAGCCTTCGAATTCACCTGATCTGACTCCCTGCGACGTTTTCCTGTTCAACCGACTTAAAAAACCGTTTCGCGGAACGCGTTAAAGCACCCGAGAGGATGTCATGAAAAAATCGAAGACGGCTCTGATGGACATACCGAAAATTGAGTACCAGCGGTGTTTCGAGGATTGGATCAAGCGTTGGCGTAAGTGCGTTGCAGTAGATGGGGAGTACTTTGAAGGGGACCATGTCGATTTTGATGAATAAACTTGTATTTTCGATTTTATGAATAAAGTCCAAGTATGTTAAGTCCAAGTAGATCTACTTAGGACTTAGAAGTATTTCATTTGAGGATTGCACTTTAGAGTGAAATAAAACGACAAGCAAAACTAACTTGGAGTTCCTTCGGACGACTAATCTACATTTTCAAGAACAATCTCACAACCTGTTTCAATCGGAAAGTATTTAACCAATTCATTTTACAAGTATTAACATATGGATGAGGAACTCGGAGTCTTTCTGTACGAATGATACAAAAGTTCCAGACAACACAACGCAGCATGGAAAGAACAGAAGTGACCGCAAACGCAATGAATGGATACGCACCCAAACAAAAGTTGATGATGTCATAGAGGTCGCAAAAATACTCGAGTAGAAGTGAGCTGGGTACGTCGCCCGAGCAACGGACCATTGATGGACGTATGGAGTAATATAGTGGTATCCGACAGACAGAATAAGGTCTGTAAGAATACCAAAGGCATGCTGGGTGGACTAAATACGTAGGCAAGCAGTAATCACGTAGCAGCAATGCACAAAGGACAGGATTTTTTAGAAATAGTTTGGAGAGGCCTACATCCTGCAGTGGATCAATGTGAACTGATATATTTATGAGGAACAAAATAATTCGATATAGGAAATTTCGATATATGTTATGTAGACCACTTTTCAGGACTTCTCAGGAGTCCCCTGATTCTTTGGGCACATTGCTCGTGGCCAATGAGACAATTTGGAAAGGTTTGTGGTTACTGGAGGCGTGGAAGGGCGACGCACAAGAGGAAGCATCCCAATGCGTCGAATTGACCAAGTGAAAGACGCTACTGGACTACCCTTAACGACTGCCCTTCGAGCCGCGGAGTGCAGGGATGGATGGAGAGGAGTCGTCAGAGGCTATCACAAATTTTCCCCAATACAACCTTGTAACGACGTTCAGTAATTTTAATTATTTTATCAACTTTAATACAAGCCTCGATTCTAATAAATAGCAAGTTATTTAGGTAAATACGTTACATAAAACTAACAATAATGACTAATTATTACATCTTGTTAGAAATTAGCAAAAATATATCACTTTGTTAAAATCAAATAATATTTGGCGACGTTCGTCAAAAGTCACTACGTTAGTCTGCATTGGCTAAGGATGGGGTATACGATAATTGGATTTTCGATTTTTTTTATATATAAAATCAAATGTTCGTAATTAGTATTAATCCATAGTGGATCTTGGCCTATTTAAAGATAGATAAAAACCATATTATACAATACATTAGAAAGTCAGTTTAGAGAAAAACAATTTTTCGATTTATAAAAAAACGATTCGATTTGCAAAAAAAAAACGATTTTACCCCATCCCTTTGAGACATGACATTTCAAACGCCACAGGGACCATGTTACATTTTCTTGAGTATAACTGCAATTCTTCTGCATGACCCGTGTTGGCTAGAATAAACGTTGTTGTGTTGACCTACTGTATCTCCACGGGCCCCTCCCGTGTTGCACTTCTCGGCCTTATCTCTCGCACACGAGTGTTGGGTTGGCAGTGTCTACGTCTAAGCGCTGCTAGATAACCGATAAGCAGAAGTGCCGAGCTCTGTCAACAGTCACTTACTTGGAATGTTGGAATATCGGATAGTATGAACATACGAGTATACCTCACAACAGTTAATATTGGAACTTTTAAATAATAATAATATTAAAAGGACCATTTATGGTATTTAGCACCGTATAGAAAGCAGACTGACCTAAAGGGCCTTCTAACTTGGAATTCGAACTCACTATGACTGACAATAAATCTTCTATGTAAGCGTTGTTCCACTATACTTCGGAAATTCTAGGATGAGTCCTATGACAGTTCACAAATTTGCCCCAATACAACCTTGTAACGATGTTCAGTAATTTTAATTATTTTATCAACTTTAATATAAGCCTCGATTCTAATAAATAGCAAGTTATTTAGGTAAATACATTACAAAAAACTAACAATAATGACAAATTAATACATCTTGTTACAAATTAGCAAAAATGTGGCAGTTTGTTAAAATCAAATAATATTTGGTGAAGTTTTTCAAAAGTCACTACGTTAGTCTGCATTGGCTAGGGATGGGGTGTACGAGAATTTGATTCTTTTATTTTTTTATGCCTAAAATAAAATGTTCGTAATTAGTGTTAATTCATAGTGGATCTTGGCCTATTTAAAGATAGATACAAATCATACAATACATTAGAAAGTCAGTATAATGAAAATTAGGAATTAAAACGTCAGTTTAGAGAAAAACAACTTTTCGATTTATAAAAAAACTATTAAATTCGTAAAAAAAAAACGATTTTACCCCATCCCTTTGTGACATGACGTTTAAAACGCCACAGGACCCATCCTAGAGTTTCTGAACTATAAATAACAAATCTAAGTTCTTTATCAATATAAAATGTACACATATGTTATGTTCCACAGTTACGTAAGGCTGTGTTACTTGAATAAATTTGGTAATATTTTGTGATATATCATACATACGAGTATATACTCGTATATTGAACCTAAATATACATATTAATTATTAAATCATTTTAAACAATGACTTTTTTATTATTATTACTGATTTTTTGTATCTCTGTACATGTTAGTTTAAGATAAAGTTTTGTATTTGTATTAACTTGTCATAATATGTGCATTTCTATATACAGGGTGTCCTGTAACTCGACGTCGAGCCGGTATCGAGGAAAAGGCCAGCTTATGACGGTTAAGAGTTAAAAAAAATTCTTGCAAAAGCCTTACACTTTTCGAGTTATAGGCATTTTTTTGAAAATCGTAAAAATAGCTACCTTGCGCCTAATGTTTATATGCTGTGACTACAAATTGTCATATTTTATTATTTTAATGGTTATATCGCAATCCTAGATAACCCTGCTATTAGCCAGAGTCCGATATAAAACAAAAAAAATCTGCAAGTTCGAAAAAAATATTGTTTTTGTCCGATCATAAAAACTATTATTTTTTTATAAGCTAACTTTAACTCGTCATACTGTAAAAATAATGTACTAAACTAACCTGGCAAGTTACATCGAAAGATGGCCTGTTTAGTCAGGATTTCAAAATGGTACAATACATACTTACTACTTCTATAAAAATAATCATAAAAAATCCGTATTTAATTATGACACTTTTCAATAATCAAATATCAAATTCAATAAGTTTGAGCGAGACAGGCGATGAAGCGCATAACTCGAAAAGTATAAGGCTTTTGCAAGAGATTTTTTTTAATTCGGCATTTTCCTCGAGACTGGCTTGACATTGACTTACGGGACAACCTGTATACATATTAATATTAAATCATTTTAAACAATGACTTTTTTATTATTAACATATTACTGATTTTTTTGATCTCCTGTACATGTTAGGTTAAGATAAAGTTTTGTATCTCCTGTACATGTTAGGTTAAGATAAAGTTTTGTATCTCCTGTACATGTAAGGTTAAGATACAGTTTTGTATCTCCTGTACATGTTAGGTTAAGATAAAGTTTTGTATCTCCTGTACATGTTAGGTTAAGATACAGTTTTGTATCTCCTGTACATGTTAGGTTAAAGGCCCGTTCTCACGGTTCAAGTTTAGTTGACCGATTAAAGTTGATCGAGACGACTTGAATCAGTTTTTGTTCACACGGTTCAAGTTTAGTTGACCGATTAAAGTTGATCGACAAAAGTTGAATACGACAAATCGATAAACTCAGCGGGCATCCAGCGAGTTGTTGATGACTCATAACTTGAACGATATAAAAAGTTGATCGACTCTATTAAAACAAAGGTTCTCACTACAAATTTCATTCAACTTTTGTTGATCAACTTTAATCGGTCCGTTCAACTTGAATTCACATGTTCACACGTTTCGGGCCCGTTCTCACGGTTCAAGTTTAGTTGACCGATAAAAGTTGACCGACAAAAGTTGAATGCAATCTCTAGTGAGAACTTTTGTTTCGATAGACTTGATCAACTTTTTAAAAAGATTGACCCAGTCAAACTTTATCGTTCAAGTTATGAGTCATTCGTCATTTGCTAGAATTGCATTTGCATTTAATTTTCGTCAGTGCAGTATTATGGCACCACTGTTTGCGTGGAAGATTCCATTTTCATAATTATAGAAGCTGAAAAAAAAGTCAACAATCAATTATAGTAGCTGAAAAAAAAAGTCAACAATGATACCAACAACTCGCCAGATGTCCGCTTCACACCTCAAAGTTCCTCACCGCACTTTTTGTATACCTGCAGGTATCTTTTTAAAAGGTAACGGCCGGGATATCCCGCCCACCTCAAACTTCCTTTCCGCACTTTTTTATATTTGCACGTGTTCCCTTCGTGAGTGTTTTGTTTTGCTAAAAAATTACGCAGTTCTCACACTTTTTTGTGTCTCTAACATATGTGTGGGTCAGAATAATAGTGGTGTATATCCAGGTAAAGGAGTTTTGAGAAAAATAAGATTTTGTAAAATTTGCTTAGATTAAATAAATACCATTGCTATCATTTTAGAAGCAGTTTTATTTTAAAAATATAATTATTTCACAATATTGGAACGTAATAATTAAGAGAAAATAAAAGTTTTTATTAAGTACAAAAACATTTTAAATCGTGTGAATAAATGGAGATACTTCACTATTATTCTGAAAAAAAGTGAAAATATATATGTTAACAAAATATGACAAAGCATTGTAATATGATTTTATCTGAAACTCATACAAAATTTTTATTGGAGCATTATTAATCGTATATTATCTCATCATCAGAATCTCTATCCTTGATTTCTGACATAAATGAACGTGTTGCTAGTTCAGTAGGTAGATTTTTATAAAAATTAGCAAAATTAGGTGGGATGAACGATAGTAAATTCATCATGTACCTTTTTTTGGAAGAAGAAATGGATCTTCTGGAATTGTATAATAAATTTTGGTGAACATTTGATAGAACATCGAATCGTCTTCCGGGACCGGATGTCTAAATTCACTGAATAAAAATCTACCTCTGTATTGAAAGTTTCCTTAAATTTAAAAATCATGGGAGACGACGTCTCATATCGAAGCCATCGTATTTTTAGCCAATTAAAATCATAACCACAAACTGTTTTTTTTTCTATTTGTTACCAGATTTTTTGTAGGTAGAAATTCGGTTCTGTGTAATTCTACCACTTTAAACTTGGGCAGTTTTCGTTTTGCATTTTTAATGATTTATATCCATTATTTGGGCCCAAAAATATAATTATGACTGCGGCTTGATTTTTCGATAATCCCGAACTCCGCATCATTGGGCAAGGGATAGTGCCCAGGAAGTAAAAAATTGTGATCAATAGTTTCTATGGCAATATTAGTATCCCGAAGTAACCTCATTAATGATAAAGTAAGTTTTATATTTCTATTTTGTCCAGTGCATGAATCCGAATACATAATAATGTGTTTGTTAGACGAAGCATTTTCTTTATGTGTTTTATTAACACTGACGCAATATCTTGAGATCCTCGACCACCTTCTGTTTCACCCCAAGTATACATATGTCCCACTCCATTATTAAAACAATGAATGCCAAAGTTGTAAATATAAAGATTTCGTTTGTAATATGTAATAGATATTGTGAGCTTTGGGAATGGAAGAGCTTTTTGGAGATTGAAAGTAATAACGTAACTTTGAGTTATTTTATTTTTATAATCCATTTTCAAACATTCTCTATGTTAGCTTGTCCTGCCTTCCAAAAATGTAGATGTTTTTCATTTATAATACTCGTAACATTCTTCAACTCCGGATTTACCTCTACTTTCATTTTCATTTCTAATTCATCACACAAACGATGAGTATCTCGGTTAGGTAATTTGAAACTTGGGTTAAACTTTCTGTTAAAAATATGATAATAATATTTGAATTTTTCGGTTCGATTCCATTTTCTTTGTATTGTCCCTTATACAAATCATACATTTTGCGGAGAGTCAATGCCGGATTCAAGTGGTTTCTGTTCGAATTCTGTACTCCGGAGTAATGGCTTTGGTAGGCTAGAAAGGAATTAATATGTGCAACTATATCGGAATCATCTAGTTTTCTGGTGGAAGTTTTTCCGCGTTCGTCAACAGTTTCCTGAACATTTTTTCTTGGAAATACATATTTACTATATAGCCTGCCATCGCTTATTTGAAACGTATTTAAGAAAAACGTTTTGCATACTTCAACCCTTTATCTTCCAATTTCAAAAAGTAAGAAAATGAAATTGTTTTCCCTTAACGTGAGTTATCCGCGGGACGTTTGCTAGTTTGGTGTACTAGTTTAGATTGGACCAGGCCGAAAATAAATGAATGTTGAATACCATAATCACCTAATTTCCAAAATGAATTAAAATTTTGTTTCCTCTCGTCTTCTTTTATTTTTTCAATGCATTTTTTATGCATTTGCAATCTTTGTTTACAAATATTTTTTTAATCACAACATTTGCTTTCTTGGTGACATATTCTTGGCCACAGTTTCGTAATCTTTTACGTTGATTAATTATTCACGTAGCTGGACGTCTTAACATTTTCTTAGTTTTCTTGACCTCTTGACCTTCATTTTCCTGATTATCATCAGCTTGTTGGTTCATTCCTGACATCTGCTCGGCCTCAGATACATCTAAAAAATAGTATAATAACAAATTTCATGCCCCCTAACTTTACGTTTTAAATATGTGAAATTTAGATAAATAATTAAAATATGTTAGCTTTTTAAAGGTGGGATAAACATAATATGGTCAAAAACATAACCTTTAAATATTATCATCTCTATAAAGTGCTTTAAAATACTCAATGTTGGAATTATAAATGTTATTTTCAAAACGACGTTTCTTACGATTTTTGTTCATGTTAAATAAAATTGTTTTTAGTTCTTCTTTTAACAAAATAGTTATTGTCTGCACAACTTCACACACATCTGCTTTCGACGCCATTTTTAATTAACTGAATAGTTTCAACTTGAAAGCAAATGGCGACACTTGAACGATAAAGTTTGACTGGGTCAACTTTTAGTTGATCAACTAAAAAGTTGATCAACTTTATTAAAACAAAGGTTCTCACGTCAAATTTCATTCAACTTTTGTTGATCAACTTTTATCGGTCAACTAAACTTGAACCGTGAGAACACGCCATAAGATAAAGTTTTGTATCTCCTGTACATATTAAGTTAAAATAAAGTTTTGTATCTCCTGTACATGTTAGGTTAAGATAAAGTTTTGTATCTCCTGTACATATTAGGTTAAGATCAAGTTTTGTATATCCTGTACATGTTAGGTTATGATAAAGTTTTGCATCTCCTGTGCATGTTAGGTTAAAATAAAGTTTTGTATCTCCTGTACACGTTAGGTTAAGATAAAGTTTTGTATTTGTATTAACTTGTCATATGTGCATTTGTATATACAGTGTTGTGTCGTAAATTAAATAAATAAAAATAAAAAATAAATATTTATAAGTTGTGGATAGCAAAAAAATGGCTGCGGTCATTAGATTAGATACTTCCCCGCATCTACATATGTTCAGAAAAATATTTTTGGTAAAAAACTTACCAAAGAAGACAGATTTTTTCTTATATCACATGTGATATTAATACTACACATGTGATATAAGAAAAAATTTACAGTATTTATTTACAGTACATTTTATTATTTACAGTACATTTGACTTTAGGTGTAGAGTAGTGTATACGAGTATGTGTAGCGTTCATATACAATCACAAATTTTGATAAGACCTCCCAAAATAGCGTTTATTCGACTCTTTTCATTCATTTTCAACTACTATGTTTCAATACGTAATAATTCAGTAATAAAAATAAAATAATTTCTTTTTATTCACGTCCAGATGAAGTGTTCAATAAACAATAATCTCGAGTGAAGATTTTATAGTTTTGACATTGCGCTATCAGTTGATGTATCGGGTTGGTATTGTTGTGTTTAATGGTTTTTTGTGGGTGTTTTTTTGTTTCGAAAATTGATATAAAATGTGTTAAAAGGAATTGTAAGTAGTTGATCTCGTGAATATTTTATAAACAAACACCGTTTTATAACAGTTCAACAAAGCAAATCCAGGATTCAAAAAAGGAAAAAAAAAAATAAATGCCTGACGACTGGGTGAAGCTATCAGAAAAGATGACACCTGGACGCCAACTGTCTTGGTCTACTTGAAGAACCCTGAATAGACTGCGAATAAGTGTGAGTAGATGCAACGTGACACATAGAGAGATCTTGGGGTATCTTGAAAGAACACACGTTATTTCTTGAATCTTCGAAAAGACTATAGTTTCACTTTGTGGTGCCATGTTTTATATAAAAGAAAAAATAAGTAAATAAAACACTTATTTTATATTTTTGTCTTCACCGCTGGTTTATTTTTGGGCTTACTACCGGTTTCGAAGACCACCGTCTTCATCGTCAGGTGAAGATAAACTAAATTGCTGTGTAAATAATATTAGTGTAAATAATATAAGAGGAATGAGGTAGGGGGAGAGAAGTGGGGAGAGATATGATTCAATGGTAAATGGGGTGGGGAAAAAAATAAAATGAATCTTTCGGGCAGGCCAGGGTCTGGATATCCAAGGGGGGTTGATTTTAAATAGGAAACATTAAGCATAGGGATATTATTAAAATTGGTTTGGTTGTTGATGATATTTAGATTTAAACTTAACACACGTTAGTTTGTCCGAACATCGGGAATACATGCTCTGGGCAGGACCTAATTGATGTGAAGGATAAGGGGATCTCTGTCGCCTCCTACTGGAAACACATAGTTGATGATTGATGGTCTGAACAAGGGAATCGTTATAAAAAAACTATGAAAACGTGCATGGCACGAGTTAACAATTTAGTATTTTTATAAGTTTGCTATGAGCGGATGGTCAGCAGGTCCCGATAATGTACTCGTATATCGGTCAATTTCGTAACAAGATGGCTGACTACTTCTCCACTTACGGATATCAGCCATCTGGCACTGGTCACCGGTCACTGTTCGCTGTAACAACAGTTACTCCGAAGCTATTATGGGGTTTGATGCCTGCCGAACTTTTAACATACTCAAGTCCAGCCAGCACACTAAATGTATTTAAAGACTGTTATGAAGACAAAATATAAAGGATAATCTATCAGTAGCGCTCCAGTTTTAAACATTCATATATTTTTAATTTGATTACGATTTTGTGTTTTTTTTTTCTTCAGATAATTACACAGGTCGACCTTAACACTTCGAAGACCCAATCGAAATATTTCCCAGTGCCCGGATTTTTTTTTGAGGAATTCCGATTTTTGTGTGACCTTTATCTTCTGGTACTAAAAAAATCCGCCCATTCCGGTGATGTATATTCAATACACATATCAAAATGGAGCGATTTAAAATCGGAAAAAATAAGAATATTCATAGCCAATCGCTTAAATTAATTAAATTTGAAGTCAAAAGTGATAATAATTGAAATTTAATTGCTGAAAACATGAAAAAAAAACATCGGCTGACGTTCACAAAACGGGCGAAGAAACCACCTCAGATAAATGCGCTAGAGCGACTGAGACCTGAGACGGACTAACACTGTGTATGTTGTACCTCCAAGGAAAAAACACAACTGCAAACTGAGATTCTATTTCTTGCGTTCCCATATACCGAAGTAGAGTGAGACGTGAATAGCGTCGCTTCCTGGCGTCAATATCACGACTTTTTGACATTATTCGGCCGGGAAAAGTTTCTCGCAAAATTTGTATCGTAGCACGAGCTGTGTGTGATGTGGCACCGTCCTGTTGGAACCACATGTGCTGTAGGCCCAATTGATCCAATTCGAGTACAAGAAAGTTTACCAACATGTCACGATAGCGATCACCAGTAACTGTTACAGCATTGTAGAATTCCTTGTATACATGACAAGGAATTCTATAAATACACAATAAATAAAACTAACATAGAATAAGGAAGTGATTCCCAAGTTGGGCACTTCCACATAAGCCTCATCATGGTGGGCGCTGGAAGGCAAGAAGACGTAAGGAGAGTGCTAGGCTGGTAAAAAGGGGTCAAGAACACAAATAGATACTTCCTACAAATAAAATCGTATATCAGAAGCGACAGCTGAGGTGGTACGGGCACATAAGGCGGAGATCACCAGACCATACTGTAAATCAGGCAATGCCTGTGGATCTTCCTCGACAGCCGTCCAGAGAAAGACCAAAGAACTCCTGGATGACTCAATGCTCCAAAATCCTACAGAGAAACGGCCTAGATGAGGGCGACACCCAGAACCGAAGAACATACAGCCTGAGAACGAGAAAAGCCGACCTCAACAGCCTACCTAGGCAATGAGTTGGGACAGTGCCAGGAAGAAGAAGAAAATCGTATATCAGAAAAGTTAATTTTATAGTAGAGCTCTATTTGAAGATAAAATGTTTTCCGTTTTCTTAGTTAAAGAATTATATTTCTTAATTTACGTAAATAGTTTAATCACAGCTGAATCAACATAAATTAATTTTGAAAAAAAAAAACTTACCATTTAAATTGAAACAGCTCTACTGCAATAATTGCTTTTCGTACAATCGATGTGTCGTCTTCATCGTTGCTGGACCTCGTTGTCGAGGATCCCCTCGCCACTCCTTGTCCATTCTTGAGCTGCTCTTCCACGTCCATCATGTGATCATCTGTGAGACAACATCTCGATCCTAGACGTGCATTCCCTCCCACAGATGTCACAGACATATGGATCTCGCTGTGAGTAGAAGGTATCGAAATAGGCTTCTCACAAGGGTTACCATTACTTGAATAGAGCGATTTAAGGAGGCTGCTAACTTATACTGAGTTGAGTGAGGAAAAAATTGTCTAATCACATCAGGTCAATATTTCACGTCGATATGCCTTCGTTATGAGGCGATAAAGGAAACGTTCACGTTGATATGCCTTCGTTATGAGGCGATAAAGGAAACGTTCACGTTGATATGCCTTCGTTATGAGGCGATAAAGGAAACGTTCACGTTGATATGCCTTCGTTATGAGGCGATTAAGGAAACTTTCACGTTGATATGCCTTCGTTATGAGGCGATAAAGGAAACTTTCACGTTGATATGCCTTCGTTATGAGGCGATCAATAAAACTTTCACGTTGATATGCCTTCGTTATGAGGCGATAAAGGAAACTTTCACGTTGATATGCCTTCGTTATGAGGCGATTAAGGAAACTTTCACGTTGATATGCCTTCGTTATGAGGCGATAAAGGAAACTTTCACGTTGATATGCCTTCGTTATGAGGCGATTAAGGAAACTTTCACGTTGATATGCCTTCGTTATGAGGCGATCAATAAAACTTTCACGTTGATATGCCTTCGTTATGAGGCGATTAAGGAAACTTTTACGTTGATATGCCTTCGTTATGAGGCGATCAAGGAAATTTTCACGCCTTCGTTATTAGACGATCAAGGAAACTTTCACGTTGATATGCCTTCGTTATGAGGCGATCAAGGAAACTAAACAGCCAAGAAGAAAGTACTCAACATTTGTATTTTTGAACATCTGCACCAAATACTCGTATAATATGTTTTTCTGAACATGTGCAGATGCGGGGACGTATTTAATCTAATGGTTGCAGCCAACACTTTCTTATTCTCGCACTCCACTTTCTTTTCGTAATATTTACTATGCACGTAAGTGTAGATCTGTCAATAATAGTCGTTTCAAATCCCTAGTTAGAGCCCTTTCAGAAGAATCTGCTCTCTAAACGGCGCTATATAAATCCATATTCAATAGATTGACACATACATACATACCATCACGCCATTTCCCTGACGTGGAAGGCAGAGAGGACAGAGCACCATACTCTTCTAACTCGACACACATCCTTAGCCTCTCCTATACACCTTTCTCACACAACCTCTACGATTTCTCTGACTTTCTACATTACCTTCTTTCAGAATATTCGCTTGATCTAACCATACTTTATTTAGTCTTCCTCTCATACGCCTACAACTCACATCTGCACTGTACAATACCCGGCGGTAAGTAATACACATCGGGCTTAAGAAAGAGACTGTCGGCCATAATCGGCTAACTTCGGCTTTGTAGAGCGTCGTCTCTGTCATTCATACACGTGTTCCGTCGCATCGTCGCGTACCGGACTGTTAGCGCATCGTGCGACAGAGACGACGCTCTACAAAGCAATGTGTGTAACTATCCACCGGACACTGTATGTATATTTTGTTAGTCTTTCTTCATTCATTCGTTCTACATGCCCAAACCATCTCAACGTACTCTTATTCATCGTATTTAACACATCAGTCTTAATTTCACATTCATCCCTTATCACTTTACTACGTATTGTGTCATGTATTCATCAATAAACTGACAATTTCAGTTATTTAAGAAATTGCTAGTTAAATGTAAAACTCAATTAGTCACTAACATACAAGTACGACGAAAAAGCGAATTGTACGAAAATCAAATTTAAGAAATTCGAGGGCTGCCTGTATTTGATATTACTAACTCTCATCATATGCAATTTATCGAACGTAATCTAAATATTTATGATAGATTTAAAATACACATTGTCTCTGGCGAAATAAAAATATTTAAAAAATAGAACATTCTAGAATTCTATTGTTTAACCGTTCCATTGTTTTTATTTAATTTTCCCTCTAATATTAGGAACTAGGGATGTGACTAGTTAAACAGTTTAGTTCAACACGAGGAATATTTAAATAATTCAAGGACAAGTCTTTTGGAATATTTTATGATAAATCCAGGGCTGTGGAGTCGGAGTCGGAGCCGGAGTCGTGGAGTCGGAACATTTTAGGCGGAGTCGGAGTCGGAAAAAATCGACCGACTCCGACTCCGTTTAATTATTTTAACATTTTCTTTAATGAATAACGTTACGGTATGTGTTAACCAGTTAACCTCTCATCGTTTCATGCCTGATACTATGCAGACTTTTATAATCGCAATAAACCCCAAAAGGGGATTACGTTCAGTTTATTGCAGCCGTACAAATAGTAAATTCCTGCACTTAGATTCCTAGGGTTTTTATTTATTTTCTAGGAAAATAAATAAAATAAGAACACGTGTCGGTTATTTTCCGCGCTTAAAATTATTAAATCAGATTTAAGAGCTTCCATAAATCCTGACTTAATATAAGCAATTCTTTTTTTGAGATCTAATTCCATTTAGACCACGAATAGGAAATAAGATTTATATAAAGTATATTTACTTTCAAAAATCTTATCTTGTGTTCTATTCAATATTGAATCAAAATAATAATAAACAATATTAATAAGATTTAGTTAACGTATGAAAACAAATGAAGCAACCTTTTTATTTTATTTTAAAGTGTTTTCTTTTTTTTTTTATACCTACCTGTCTTGTTTTTCTAATTATTTTAAAAGTTTCATTTAATTCTTTTTTTAAATATTCATATATATTTTTAATATTATTTTTGTGTGAAGATATTGCTTAATGTGTATTGTTTATATATTTTTTTAATAAATTGTTTCATTTGTGTACGAATATAATTAATTTTTAATTTATACCTGTATCCATTATTAATAAGTCAATATAAATACATTAGGTAGACGCAGTAAATTATAAAATAAAATAAAAATTGAAGTCAGAGTCAAGAGTTGGAGTCGGCGTATAAAATAAAGCCGGAGCCGGAGTCGGAGTCGGAGTCGGTAAATTTTCATCCGACTCCACAGCCCTGGATAAATCACTTTGTTATTCCACTAATTACATTAATCCCCGCTACACATGTTTCTACTATCTGAAAAGAACCGCGGTATAGGAAGACACTGCTGTTTTGAGAGCAAACTCACTTCAAGGACGCTCAAAAGGGCTTAGAAGGATTAATGTAAGAAGTGCAATAACCCAGCAATTTACTAATATATATTCTTATATTAAGTTCTACAAAGTTAAAACTAGAACCTTTCACGAGTCAAAGTTTTTTGGATTTAAATGACTTATTTTCATACATAAATACACGCCATTTACCTGTTGAGATAAGCAGAAAGGACAGAGCGCCATTTTCTATCACGATATACTTCGGTCTCCGCAACATATTCTTCTGTTTCTCTTATTCTTTACTTTTCCTTCTCTTCAAATTTAATTTGCTGTTTAGTCAGTTATTCGTCACTCATCAGTTCGATATGTCCAAATCATTATTAATAATAAAGGACGACCTCCATGGTATTTTTCATAAGACGCTTGTCTTCCGATTCGGAAGTTGCGGGTTCGATTCCCTCTGGAACTCAATTAAAAAAAAGGGTTTCACTTAACGCCGCATAAACAAACATCTTTCTGATTGGTCAGACGAGATTGCCACATGGAAATAATTCCACAAGGTTTAACTGTAAACAAAGAAATAATTATAGCTGCCATGCGTGATTTGTTAATAACAGTGGGTTCTAGTTCCGAATTAGAGCGTCCTTGAGGAGTTTGTTTTGTAAACGACGGTGTATAAAATTGTTATTTGAAATGAATTGAATTTTATAAAGATATCTTGAGAATATATTATATATACGAGTATATGTCCTTCTCTTGTTCGTAAAAGACTAGTGCTTTCGTCTCTTGATATTTTGTTTTGTAATAAATTATGAAAGTGTCGATTAACCCTTTCCGGTCCTATGTCGAATGTCATTCGACATCGATTTTATTCCAGCGAGTCCTATGTCGAATGTCATTCGACATTTTTTTTTTTTTTTAATTTTTTTTTTAACCGTGCGAGTTTATTGCCATGTAGAAATCTCTTCCAAAAATTTTCTTGTGAACATAAATATAGTTTTATTAAAAACAACCTTGTGAACATAAATATAGTTTTATTAAAAACAATGTAATGTATTGTTTTACCCTGTAATTCTGTAAATCTTTTGTGGACCTGATGGAACTTTTTTTTTTTGTGGACCGGAAAGGGTTAAGCTACAAAAAACATGTTTTTTTTTTGAGTCATTTTAACCCAATTCCCCGATACCTCTGGTGAGTTTTGTTTCACAAACTATATTTAAAAAAAGTGTTTGACTGTTTTCTAACTGTTAAGTTCCTTTTATCAGAGCAAATTTAGTCTAGAAGAGGAATAATAATATTTTCAACTGCCGTTTTCGTGATTGTTTCCTAATTTTCTATAATTTTGACGTTCCACTGCTAATTGATTCGACTATTTTAGCTTGTTTAAATATGTGTCTTGTTCCACAGCAATCTCGCATTTGATCCTTACATAGAACTTACGTGTAATTCAGGTTATAAAAGGCAAATCAAACGGTGCTCAAAACACTGTTTAATTCATTGATCCGTAGCTAACCAACTACAAGTACCCGGCGGTAAGTAATATACATCGGGTTTAAGAAAGAGACTGTCGGACATAATCGGCTGACTTCGACTTTGTAGAGCGTCGTTTCTGTCCCTAGAACGCTTGACAAAGACTGACAAATCACGACGGAATACGTGTATGAATGATAGAGACGACGCTCTACAAAGCCGAAGTCAGCCGATTATGTCCGACAGTCTCTTTCTTAAGCCCGATGTGTATTACTTACCGCCGGGTACTGTACTCGTAGAAAGCAATGCTTGCATTTGGCGCCCACTGGGGACGCGGATCTCACTAATGATGGAGAAGGTACAAAAAAAAATATCTACGATATCTCTATATGAGTGAGTTTGGTGTCTATCCATGGCATTATCCTACTCAGTTTCTGAAATGGTCTGCTTCCTAGTGGTATATCATAGATATGGGTGGCGTGTGCAGCTTTAAGGATCACTTAAAGACAATCATTTTTGGGACGTCTTATCAAAATTTATTATGTTATATGAACACTACACACGATCGTTCATTGCTGGACCTTATAGTCGAGAATCCCCTCGCCATTGCAATGTCAATTTAATTGGAAAGCAAAGCTGTGCCGTAATTTTTTTTTGTGAAGTGAGTGAGCCGTTGCATACCAGCAAACTCACCGGCCACACCGCTGTACTGGATCGGCACATCGAAGTGAGCCAATAGGAGCACACCGGTTAACGGTAATTTTGAAATTGATCATTTCGGTTATTTTGAAATTATCCATAATTGACTATCCATCGTGCGTGCCTACACTATCAAAGAGCACTAATAACGTGTTGAACAGTACATTTACATTCGTTCTCATATCGAGAGTGTGTGTGTGTTATCTGCCAATACAGTTCTGGGATATTGTGATAAAAGTCTCGAGGGCATTTGATGGTGGCGCTGTTATAAGATTTCTTTATTATTCACTGGTTCGCAGTAGATTAGAGTGCGGCTCAATTATATTGAATCCGAGTGGAATCTAGGGCTCCCTGATAGTTGAGCGAGTCGAAAAGAGATTTCAGCGACACCTGGCGGATTTAATCCGTGATTTTTTATTGCTTCTATAAATTCAAATAACGGTATTAAGGAGTGCAAAAATAGCGTTATGTAAAAAAAACTCTGCCTAACGAAAGACTGCGGCAGGTTAAACTTACTGATCTGCTTGTCATCGGAAGTTTGGGTTTGCTCTGTTAAGGCCGAGGCCACCCACACCAAAGTGCTTCGTTAGGTGCTAAGCTAGGTTTTACGTGACTCATAAACTAGGTGACTTCATCCTTGGCCACACCAAAGTGCTTCACACAAATTCATTTGACATTTGGGAGCGGTTGAGTCAACAAACGATGCCACTTTCAAAACCAATTTCATTATAACTTACCATCTTTATTTACTTCTTGTGCAACTTCATTCCAAAGTGATTTTATTACAGGTACATTTTTGTATAATTTGCTCGATGGGTTCCACAAAGGCTCCCTTTTATACACTGCTGTTATTAAAACTTCCGCCATCTTGTAAAATCACGGTGAGACAATAAAATTAACCAACACGTCTGTTCGCTAGGAGATTCACTAGGTGACTAATCGTCATGTAGCGTGGCGCGAAGCGTGCAGTGTGGCTATTGCGGTAGTATGCGGTGCGTTGGTTCGCTAGGATATGTCACCTAGCTCGCAGCGTAACTGGAAGCATCAAGCAAGGCTCGTACGTGTGTGGCCGAGGCCTAAGACTGTGTGCTTGCTGAAATATAACACCTGGCACCAATACAATCACAGGCGTCTTCCATTCGCAGGATGGCCGACAATAATACTCGATCACGAGGTTTTGTATAACACTTTCGTCGCAGTCCAACCTAGCGGAATAATTGCCAAGTGGCAATATCTTCCAACCAATCAGAAATATGTTCGAGGCCTTAAGTGAAATGCAAACTGGATCCTTTTATTTGAAAATCTGGGTTCCAACGGGACTCGAACCCAAAGCTGCATCAAATGTAAAATAAACCAATTTTTAAATAACACGCTGAGATGGTTTGGGCATGTGGAATGAATGAAGAAAAACTAACAAACTAGATATATAGTGTAAATGTGAGTGGAAAGCGTGTGAGAGGAATACCAAGGAGAGTATGGTTGAATCAAGTGTATGATATTCTGAAAGAAGGTAACGTAGAAAGTCAGAGAAATCGTAGAAGTTGTATGGATGTAGAAGAGGCTAAGGATGTGTGTCGAGACAGGAAATTCTGCCCTCTTTCCCTATCCCGACAGGATAATGGCGTAATGTTATGTATGTATTTGTATGCTATTTTTTAATCTGTGAATCTATTATTCGTTTATTTTAATTGTATATACCAGCCATCTCACAAGGCTCATTGCCTGTTCTGAGACAGCTGACTTACACCAAAGAAATTCACATATGGACGCACATATCATAAATAGTTCAACACATCCGAGCTGCAGCCGGTCGCGTGATTTGACAAGTCTCAGCGAAGAAATGTCTTCTAGTTAATTACCCTGTTTCATTAAAAATTGGTCTCCTATTTTAATTTTTCTCCTTAAGCTGTAGTGAGATAGCGTGATGGTATGTATTTATTATTATGTATTCTAGTAAAAATTCCTTTTCGCAACGATTAGACAGCGGAATTACCGAAACGACATCAAGTGAAGTTGTCAGTACCTGTCCACAGGCAAGTTTCCTTTAATGGATACAACCCGAAACCTGTTTGTAAGACGTCTGAACTGTTACGAGTAGATAAAACTTTGTATCTTCTCTATCGCTAACTTGACTACCTACGAAAATATATATATATGAATTATATGTACGAGGCGTTTCCAGAAAGTAAGTGTACTGAGGCTCTCACGACCGGATGGATTTTATTTTCGACATGTTAGCTACACTTCCGTGTAGCCTGACCCTTCCCCTCCGCAACGAGACCGGTTCGAGGTCAGTAAGTTGAGAAGTGTCGACGCGACAACACGTTTAGTGAAAAATGTCAACCCAATCTCCCGCCAAGTGCGAAATTTTGTAAAAAGGCAAGAGTTTTTGAGACGCTGCAAACTCCATGGAGATGAATTTCTCCGCTCCATCGTTACTGGAGATGAAACTTGGGTTGCACACTACACGCCTGAAACCAAAAGGCAGTCTCGACAGTGACGTCACACCTCTTCACCCTCCGCCAAAAAGTTCAAAACCACAATTTCAGCCAAGAAAATCATGGCATCCGTGTTTTGGGACTGTCAAGGCATAATTTTAATTGAATATATGCCTCAAGGAGAGACCATCAACTCTGCAAGATACTGTGAGACCCTAAAAAAATTGCGGAGGGCGATTCAGAACAAGAGGAGAGGCATGCTGACAAAGGGAGTCTGCCTGCTGCATGACAATGCCAGACCACACACGGCCAACGCCACGAAGGAACTGCTCGCCTCGTTTAAATGGGATGTCCTGAACCATCCCGCGCATTCCCCTGACCTAACCTCTTCAGATTACTATCTCTTTACCTCCCTGAAGCTGTACATGGGTGGAAAAAGGTTTTCAACCGACGAGGAGGTAAAGGAGGAGGTGGAGAAGTGGACGGAGGGGTTGGCGGGAAACTACTTCGAGGAAGGCATCAAAAAGTTGATACCCCGCTTCACCACCTGCATTGAGAGGA
>OX463866.1:0-7500 GCA_949825065.1 Odontocerum albicorne
CCTAACCTAACCTAACCTAACCTAACCTAACCTAACCTAACCTAACCTAACCTAACCTAACCTAACCTAACCTAACCTAACCTAACCTAACCTAACCTAACCTAACCTAACCTAACCTAACCTAACCTAACCTAACCTAACCTAACCTAACCTAACCTAACCTAACCTAACCTAACCTAACCTAACCTAACCTAACCTAACCTAACCTAACCTAACCTAACCTAACCTAACCTAACCTAACCTAACCTAACCTAACCTAACCTAACCTAACCTAACCTAACCTAACCTAACCTAACCTAACCTAACCTAACCTAACCTAACCTAACCTAACCTAACCTAACCTAACCTAACCTAACCTAACCTAACCTAACCTAACCTAACCTAACCTAACCTAACCTAACCTAACCTAACCTAACCTAACCTAACCTAACCTAACCTAACCTAACCTAACCTAACCTAACCTAACCTAACCTAACCTAACCTAACCTAACCTAACCTAACCTAACCTAACCTAACCTAACCTAACCTAACCTAACCTAACCTAACCTAACCTAACCTAACCTAACCTAACCTAACCTAACCTAACCTAACCTAACCTAACCTAACCTAACCTAACCTAACCTAACCTAACCTAACCTAACCTAACCTAACCTAACCTAACCTAACCTAACCTAACCTAACCTAACCTAACCTAACCTAACCTAACCTAACCTAACCTAACCTAACCTAACCTAACCTAACCTAACCTAACCTAACCTAACCTAACCTAACCTAACCTAACCTAACCTAACCTAACCTAACCTAACCTAACCTAACCTAACCTAACCTAACCTAACCTAACCTAACCTAACCTAACCTAACCTAACCTAACCTAACCTAACCTAACCTAACCTAACCTAACCTAACCTAACCTAACCTAACCTAACCTAACCTAACCTAACCTAACCTAACCTAACCTAACCTAACCTAACCTAACCTAACCTAACCTAACCTAACCTAACCTAACCTAACCTAACCTAACCTAACCTAACCTAACCTAACCTAACCTAACCTAACCTAACCTAACCTAACCTAACCTAACCTAACCTAACCTAACCTAACCTAACCTAACCTAACCTAACCTAACCTAACCTAACCTAACCTAACCTAACCTAACCTAACCTAACCTAACCTAACCTAACCTAACCTAACCTAACCTAACCTAACCTAACCTAACCTAACCTAACCTAACCTAACCTAACCTAACCTAACCTAACCTAACCTAACCTAACCTAACCTAACCTAACCTAACCTAACCTAACCTAACCTAACCTAACCTAACCTAACCTAACCTAACCTAACCTAACCTAACCTAACCTAACCTAACCTAACCTAACCTAACCTAACCTAACCTAACCTAACCTAACCTAACCTAACCTAACCTAACCTAACCTAACCTAACCTAACCTAACCTAACCTAACCTAACCTAACCTAACCTAACCTAACCTAACCTAACCTAACCTAACCTAACCTAACCTAACCTAACCTAACCTAACCTAACCTAACCTAACCTAACCTAACCTAACCTAACCTAACCTAACCTAACCTAACCTAACCTAACCTAACCTAACCTAACCTAACCTAACCTAACCTAACCTAACCTAACCTAACCTAACCTAACCTAACCTAACCTAACCTAACCTAACCTAACCTAACCTAACCTAACCTAACCTAACCTAACCTAACCTAACCTAACCTAACCTAACCTAACCTAACCTAACCTAACCTAACCTAACCTAACCTAACCTAACCTAACCTAACCTAACCTAACCTAACCTAACCTAACCTAACCTAACCTAACCTAACCTAACCTAACCTAACCTAACCTAACCTAACCTAACCTAACCTAACCTAACCTAACCTAACCTAACCTAACCTAACCTAACCTAACCTAACCTAACCTAACCTAACCTAACCTAACCTAACCTAACCTAACCTAACCTAACCTAACCTAACCTAACCTAACCTAACCTAACCTAACCTAACCTAACCTAACCTAACCTAACCTAACCTAACCTAACCTAACCTAACCTAACCTAACCTAACCTAACCTAACCTAACCTAACCTAACCTAACCTAACCTAACCTAACCTAACCTAACCTAACCTAACCTAACCTAACCTAACCTAACCTAACCTAACCTAACCTAACCTAACCTAACCTAACCTAACCTAACCTAACCTAACCTAACCTAACCTAACCTAACCTAACCTAACCTAACCTAACCTAACCTAACCTAACCTAACCTAACCTAACCTAACCTAACCTAACCTAACCTAACCTAACCTAACCTAACCTAACCTAACCTAACCTAACCTAACCTAACCTAACCTAACCTAACCTAACCTAACCTAACCTAACCTAACCTAACCTAACCTAACCTAACCTAACCTAACCTAACCTAACCTAACCTAACCTAACCTAACCTAACCTAACCTAACCTAACCTATACCTAACCTAACCTAACCTAACCTAACCTAACCTAACCTAACCTAACCTAACCTAACCTAACCTAACCTAACCTAACCTAACCTAACCTAACCTAACCTAACCTAACCTAACCTAACCTAACCTAACCTAACCTAACCTAACCTAACCTAACCTAACCTAACCTAACCTAACCTAACCTAACCTAACCTAACCTAACCTAACCTAACCTAACCTAACCTAACCTAACCTAACCTAACCTAACCTAACCTAACCTAACCTAACCTAACCTAACCTAACCTAACCTAACCTAACCTAACCTAACCTAACCTAACCTAACCTAACCTAACCTAACCTAACCTAACCTAACCTAACCTAACCTAACCTAACCTAACCTAACCTAACCTAACCTAACCTAACCTAACCTAACCTAACCTAACCTAACCTAACCTAACCTAACCTAACCTAACCTAACCTAACCTAACCTAACCTAACCTAACCTAACCTAACCTAACCTAACCTAACCTAACCTAACCTAACCTAACCTAACCTAACCTAACCTAACCTAACCTAACCTAACCTAACCTAACCTAACCTAACCTAACCTAACCTAACCTAACCTAACCTAACCTAACCTAACCTAACCTAACCTAACCTAACCTAACCTAACCTAACCTAACCTAACCTAACCTAACCTAACCTAACCTAACCTAACCTAACCTAACCTAACCTAACCTAACCTAACCTAACCTAACCTAACCTAACCTAACCTAACCTAACCTAACCTAACCTAACCTAACCTAACCTAACCTAACCTAACCTAACCTAACCTAACCTAACCTAACCTAACCTAACCTAACCTAACCTAACCTAACCTAACCTAACCTAACCTAACCTAACCTAACCTAACCTAACCTAACCTAACCTAACCTAACCTAACCTAACCTAACCTAACCTAACCTAACCTAACCTAACCTAACCTAACCTAACCTAACCTAACCTAACCTAACCTAACCTAACCTAACCTAACCTAACCTAACCTAACCTAACCTAACCTAACCTAACCTAACCTAACCTAACCTAACCTAACCTAACCTAACCTAACCTAACCTAACCTAACCTAACCTAACCTAACCTAACCTAACCTAACCTAACCTAACCTAACCTAACCTAACCTAACCTAACCTAACCTAACCTAACCTAACCTAACCTAACCTAACCTAACCTAACCTAACCTAACCTAACCTAACCTAACCTAACCTAACCTAACCTAACCTAACCTAACCTAACCTAACCTAACCTAACCTAACCTAACCTAACCTAACCTAACCTAACCTAACCTAACCTAACCTAACCTAACCTAACCTAACCTAACCTAACCTAACCTAACCTAACCTAACCTAACCTAACCTAACCTAACCTAACCTAACCTAACCTAACCTAACCTAACCTAACCTAACCTAACCTAACCTAACCTAACCTAACCTAACCTAACCTAACCTAACCTAACCTAACCTAACCTAACCTAACCTAACCTAACCTAACCTAACCTAACCTAACCTAACCTAACCTAACCTAACCTAACCTAACCTAACCTAACCTAACCTAACCTAACCTAACCTAACCTAACCTAACCTAACCTAACCTAACCTAACCTAACCTAACCTAACCTAACCTAACCTAACCTAACCTAACCTAACCTAACCTAACCTAACCTAACCTAACCTAACCTAACCTAACCTAACCTAACCTAACCTAACCTAACCTAACCTAACCTAACCTAACCTAACCTAACCTAACCTAACCTAACCTAACCTAACCTAACCTAACCTAACCTAACCTAACCTAACCTAACCTAACCTAACCTAACCTAACCTAACCTAACCTAACCTAACCTAACCTAACCTAACCTAACCTAACCTAACCTAACCTAACCTAACCTAACCTAACCTAACCTAACCTAACCTAACCTAACCTAACCTAACCTAACCTAACCTAACCTAACCTAACCTAACCTAACCTAACCTAACCTAACCTAACCTAACCTAACCTAACCTAACCTAACCTAACCTAACCTAACCTAACCTAACCTAACCTAACCTAACCTAACCTAACCTAACCTAACCTAACCTAACCTAACCTAACCTAACCTAACCTAACCTAACCTAACCTAACCTAACCTAACCTAACCTAACCTAACCTAACCTAACCTAACCTAACCTAACCTAACCTAACCTAACCTAACCTAACCTAACCTAACCTAACCTAACCTAACCTAACCTAACCTAACCTAACCTAACCTAACCTAACCTAACCTAACCTAACCTAACCTAACCTAACCTAACCTAACCTAACCTAACCTAACCTAACCTAACCTAACCTAACCTAACCTAACCTAACCTAACCTAACCTAACCTAACCTAACCTAACCTAACCTAACCTAACCTAACCTAACCTAACCTAACCTAACCTAACCTAACCTAACCTAACCTAACCTAACCTAACCTAACCTAACCTAACCTAACCTAACCTAACCTAACCTAACCTAACCTAACCTAACCTAACCTAACCTAACCTAACCTAACCTAACCTAACCTAACCTAACCTAACCTAACCTAACCTAACCTAACCTAACCTAACCTAACCTAACCTAACCTAACCTAACCTAACCTAACCTAACCTAACCTAACCTAACCTAACCTAACCTAACCTAACCTAACCTAACCTAACCTAACCTAACCTAACCTAACCTAACCTAACCTAACCTAACCTAACCTAACCTAACCTAACCTAACCTAACCTAACCTAACCTAACCTAACCTAACCTAACCTAACCTAACCTAACCTAACCTAACCTAACCTAACCTAACCTAACCTAACCTAACCTAACCTAACCTAACCTAACCTAACCTAACCTAACCTAACCTAACCTAACCTAACCTAACCTAACCTAACCTAACCTAACCTAACCTAACCTAACCTAACCTAACCTAACCTAACCTAACCTAACCTAACCTAACCTAACCTAACCTAACCTAACCTAACCTAACCTAACCTAACCTAACCTAACCTAACCTAACCTAACCTAACCTAACCTAACCTAACCTAACCTAACCTAACCTAACCTAACCTAACCTAACCTAACCTAACCTAACCTAACCTAACCTAACCTAACCTAACCTAACCTAACCTAACCTAACCTAACCTAACCTAACCTAACCTAACCTAACCTAACCTAACCTAACCTAACCTAACCTAACCTAACCTAACCTAACCTAACCTAACCTAACCTAACCTAACCTAACCTAACCTAACCTAACCTAACCTAACCTAACCTAACCTAACCTAACCTAACCTAACCTAACCTAACCTAACCTAACCTAACCTAACCTAACCTAACCTAACCTAACCTAACCTAACCTAACCTAACCTAACCTAACCTAACCTAACCTAACCTAACCTAACCTAACCTAACCTAACCTAACCTAACCTAACCTAACCTAACCTAACCTAACCTAACCTAACCTAACCTAACCTAACCTAACCTAACCTAACCTAACCTAACCTAACCTAACCTAACCTAACCTAACCTAACCTAACCTAACCTAACCTAACCTAACCTAACCTAACCTAACCTAACCTAACCTAACCTAACCTAACCTAACCTAACCTAACCTAACCTAACCTAACCTAACCTAACCTAACCTAACCTAACCTAACCTAACCTAACCTAACCTAACCTAACCTAACCTAACCTAACCTAACCTAACCTAACCTAACCTAACCTAACCTAACCTAACCTAACCTAACCTAACCTAACCTAACCTAACCTAACCTAACCTAACCTAACCTAACCTAACCTAACCTAACCTAACCTAACCTAACCTAACCTAACCTAACCTAACCTAACCTAACCTAACCTAACCTAACCTAACCTAACCTAACCTAACCTAACCTAACCTAACCTAACCTAACCTAACCTAACCTAACCTAACCTAACCTAACCTAACCTAACCTAACCTAACCTAACCTAACCTAACCTAACCTAACCTAACCTAACCTAACCTAACCTAACCTAACCTAACCTAACCTAACCTAACCTAACCTAACCTAACCTAACCTAACCTAACCTAACCTAACCTAACCTAACCTAACCTAACCTAACCTAACCTAACCTAACCTAACCTAACCTAACCTAACCTAACCTAACCTAACCTAACCTAACCTAACCTAACCTAACCTAACCTAACCTAACCTAACCTAACCTAACCTAACCTAACCTAACCTAACCTAACCTAACCTAACCTAACCTAACCTACCTAACCTAACCTAACCTAACCTAACCTAACCTAACCTAACCTAACCTAACCTAACCTAACCTAACCTAACCTAACCTAACCTAACCTAACCTAACCTAACCTAACCTAACCTAACCTAACCTAACCTAACCTAACCTAACCTAACCTAACCTAACCTAACCTAACCTAACCTAACCTAACCTAACCTAACCTAACCTAACCTAACCTAACCTAACCTAACCTAACCTAACCTAACCTAACCTAACCTAACCTAACCTAACCTAACCTAACCTAACCTAACCTAACCTAACCTAACCTAACCTAACCTAACCTAACCTAACCTAACCTAACCTAACCTAACCTAACCTAACCTAACCTAACCTAACCTAACCTAACCTAACCTAACCTAACCTAACCTAACCTAACCTAACCTAACCTAACCTAACCTAACCTAACCTAACCTAACCTAACCTAACCTAACCTAACCTAACCTAACCTAACCTAACCTAACCTAACCTAACCTAACCTAACCTAACCTAACCTAACCTAACCTAACCTAACCTAACCTAACCTAACCTAACCTAACCTAACCTAACCTAACCTAACCTAACCTAACCTAACCTAACCTAACCTAACCTAACCTAACCTAACCTAACCTAACCTAACCTAACCTAACCTAACCTAACCTAACCTAACCTAACCTAACCTAACCTAACCTAACCTAACCTAACCTAA